>OY856409.1:380584057-381184057 GCA_963693085.1 Alisma plantago-aquatica | reverse complement strand
CCTATTTCTTTATGTTGCTTTGGTTTCTCCAATTATCAACTTGATCATGTTTGCCCAATTCTTGTGAGGACAAGAAGCTCACTGCTACTATCCATGGTGCGATCCTATGAAGGAAGAATTCCCCAGTGAATTCTACATTTTAACCCTCCTTATTTCTTCTTTCATTGTTTTCTCACTCATGGGCATTTTCGTCCTTTGTCCCCACTTCTCTAACATGAATGAAGACACATGGGCTTTGACCAACGAATTGTCTGCCCATGGTTGGGCCAAGTCACCTGGTTGAGCCCTCTTTCCCTCCCTCTCTCAAGTTTTACTTACTTACATGGATTTTTAGAATATTTTGATTGGTCGATTTTGTAAATATTGTATATTTTAATCTGCTAGTCCAAAAATTAAGTAACAATATGTATTGAAATTGAAAAAATATGATCTTTCTAATAAAAATAGTCTGAGAGTCTAGTTTCCATGTTTTTTATTGGTGATTTTTGAGAATCTAATAAATCATATAAAAAGCCCTAAAAATTGTAACTTTATCATATAAATTTCAAAATTGACACATAAATATGTTTTCTTGATTAGAAAAACATAAAAATTATTTGGTCTAGGTTTTGTGACCATCCAAGGTTTTACAAATAGGTTAAAATTATGGTTTCTTTACACATTATGCATTACAAAACCCTAATCTATGTTAATAACTTGAATTAGGAAAAGAAGAACTTGGAATCAACTATGTTGGTGAAAAATAATTATCTAGGACTCTGAGTTGAGGTATGTGCAATCTTACCCCTTTTAGTTGGGCATAATTGTCATCCAACCCTAATTTCCCAATGAGGCATGGACTAAAATCTTTATTTCTATTATTGATATTTTTGGCACAATCTACATTATTTGCTTGGATTTTGAACCCCACTTTCAATATTTCTATTATTTCAACTTGCCATAATATTTCTTTTAGCATGATGGTATGTTTGACTTGTTAGCTAATGTAGTGATACTTGTATACAACCCCCCATAGTTTGGGCATGTGTTATTTCACCCTGGGGAATGTGTTTACTCTCCCCCATCTATAAATATTTTGCAAGTGACTGGGAATGTGTTTACTCTCCCCTAACCTATTGGTTGGGGTCCAATAGGTGCCTCAACCGTACTTTGTTAATTTAATCTAAATTGATCATTCATGCATAATTTCTTAATATTAGACATGGAAAGATTCTTTTTATATGTGCCTCATACTCTTGACTTTCTTTCTTCTTGATGAACATACACCCTTTATTATCCTTTGTTGATATTACCTTATTCTAGTTCTTTATTTTGAATCATACCTTGTTTCTTTCTCTTGCTGGGTGATCCCAACCACCCAGGTCTAGATCAAGGAGTGGAACAAGAGCAAGGTTGTCTTGTTTAGAGTAGACTCGAGATACTATTGTTGATATGTCTAGGTTGCTACTGCTAGATCCTATTAGTTTCCTTTCTAGTTTGTGTTTCATGAAACTAATGTAGTGAACTGAGTTTAAAAGAAATGTAATCACTTAGTTTTTCTTTCCGCTACTAGTGTTGACAATTTTGTATCTAAATCATGCTTATTTAAATGGAATCATTATGCATGCATCCTTCATAATCTAAGTTCTTGAAAAATAGTTGGATGTTGTGTATTTTCTGTTAAATTTTAGTGAGGGTGATCTCTACTCCTTACAGGCCATGTCTCCAAGATGACAATGAGGGTAGACAGATATGAGGTGGCATGGGCGTGTGATGGGTGTGGCTCTTCAACTTAGGTGGAGGTGAGGCAGGCGTCAATAGCGTTGTCATAACCCACGTGGAAGTCGGACACACGGTGTTGTAGATGATAGATGGAAAACCTATCAAGTCTGCACTCAAATTGGCTGGTCTGGGGAGAATTTAAGGGTTGACTATGGGTCAATACCCTGGTTCTCGGCCTTTCATTGATGGATACAACTTTTGGTATGCGATGGTGTGGATTGTTACGATTGGTCCATATATTGATAATTTAAAATAATTGTAACTCATGATTGGTAATTCGGGTTTAGATGAGTTACGTATGAAAATTAATCAAGAAAACAAGAGGAACACAAAGAAAATATAATTGAGACTTGATAATTCTTTCATATGAAAATTAATCAAGAAAACAAGAGGAACACAAAGAAAATATAATTGAGACTTGATCATTCTTACTTTTCTAAAAGTGCATAAAGATACGATCTTTAATATGCATAGAAACCCTAGCTTGGAGCCTTCTCAAGGCTAGAATGTAGGTGATGTGAGGTGTAGAACCTCATGTCCACCTTCCATTACAACCAACGAACCCTAATTACCCTAAGAGTTTCTTTTCTAGAAATGTAGACTTGACTAGATCCTGATTGAATTCCACCTTAACCTTAATCCAGAGGAGTCTCACAAGGGTGTCTAGGAGGTGATAGGGACTAGTTCCCCTATACACACCTTGTCCTATCCATGTCTAGTTATTAGTTTAGGGAATTTCATTAGCATCTAGCTAGTTGTTTGGTATGGTAATATAAATAAATGAATAGTGTTTACATGTTATATCCTCCAATCTAACTGACAAGTGCATTCCTCTAAACAACTCACATGTCTCTTTGTTGTCTAAAACCCTAATTTGCCTAATTATTTAACTAGGCTTTACTTGTTTAGTTATTTACTTGCTTAATTATTTCTTTTCCTTTAAATTTATTTCTTTTTTCTAGTTTGGGTCTTTAATTGCCCTTTAGTTTGATTGCTAGCTTAACGTAGTACATATATCTTCTTACTTGCCTTGGCATAATTTGCTCCTTTCTTTCCTTTTCTTGCCTTCTCTTTCTTATCTTGTCAATTCTTTCTCATTAGAACTAATTGTATAGGGTTAACTTAGGTTTTGGATGCCTTGTTATCTTTAATTTTTACTTGCTCAACCTTAGTGTAATTATCAAAATCACCATCAAGCCCTTAAACCCTAGATTTTGTAGTAGGAACCCAGCCAAAACTAATTCAGCTGTAGTGTACCCTTTTTCTCTCTTGGGATCGACCCCTAACTTGCCACTTTCCTCTACTATACACGGTCATGTGCACTTGTAGGTGTAGTGTGTTAGTTTATGTGAGCGAGCCTATTAATGATTTATAAATTTGAAAGACCAATGTTGTGTGTTCGAGCCTCAAGGCACACATCTAATAAAGATTCAATTGATTTAGGTGTACACACTATGAGGTGAGGAAAATGCACCAAGATTTTTGGATTCGTTTTTGGGGAGAAAGGCTCTCAGCCTAGCTAGTTAGTTTTACTTTGATATTTTCCTACTACCCTCATCATTGCTATTCTTTATTATTTATTCTTTATATGTGGATATTAGTTCGCTAGCTTGTCCTCTTTGTTTGGTTGTGCCTTGCGCATGTGACAAGAAACACGTGGAAGAAAAGATGGAAGTCCAAAATTCACCTCACAAGCTACTTCATGAATACTTAACACCTAGCAACTACAAGTCACCAATTACTAACAATGTTGATCAAATGTTAGGGGAACAATTCTCTATCCCTCCAGGTCTTCTTGGGCTCTTGCCCACCTTCTACGGCTCAGAGAGTGAGAACCCCTACAAGTACTTGGACTCTTTTCTTGAAGTATGGTCTACCTTCATGTTGACAACAACCAGTGATGACACAATCAGGTTGACCTTGTTCTCATTCTCCCTCAAAGACAAAGCCAAAGATTGGTATGATTCTCAAAGAGAAATCGTGAGTTGGGAAGAGATGAAAAATGTCCTCTTAAGTAAATTCTACTCCATTTCAATATTTAGACAAATGTGGTGTGCCATAGTGAGTTTCAATCAAGTGAGTAATGAGAGATTCTATGATGCTTGGGAAAGATTTTAGAATATGTTTAGAGAGTGCCCACTATAGGGAAATATGGCGATAGAGTAGGCAACAAAAACAAAAATTTAACTGCCATATTCCCCTTTAAATAGTAGATCACGTCAAAAACTATGTAATACTAAGGATGGTTATGAGGTTATACCCAGTCCTAGAGCAAGTCCAACAACAATTTCCTCGTTGTAGTGTGTGCCTTTCTTCAGGTTGGACCTAGACAACATCTGTGTCAGCCTCCTAGTTGAACTCCATAGACAACATTTTGAATTTCTCCTCCTAGAGGCAGGAAACAGCCTCCTCACATCTGTAGTAGTCCAAATGGACCACTGGGAGCTCCTATCGTTCTAGATGAACGGATAAGAAGGAGTTGTTGTAGGGAAATAGGGCGACAAAATAGGCAGTGGAAATAAAACTTTTATTTCTATATTCCCCAAAAACCAGCGGATTACATCAACAAATATATAATGGAAAGGATGGTTTTAAGGATATACCTGGTCATGGAGCAAGTCCAACAACATACTCCTCATTGTTGTAGATGCACAACTATATTCTAGTTGCATTGGGACTCATATGTGGCTCCTCTATGGAGAGAAAACTCAAATGTCGTTACCTGCGGCAGCTCCTCTCACCATGGACTGCTGGCTGATGTTATCCTCCTAGCAGCAGAAAACAACCTCCCACCTCTAGAGTAGTTCATGCAGACCATCGCAAACTTCACATTGTGCTACTAGAGCCAACAGGAAGGAGTTGTCCCCTTCTGTCAGCATACTAGTCGCTGACATGCTCTCCAACAACTGGTCCTTAGTTGTACTCTCCCTCACTATCCCTCCCTTTAGTGGGTAGGACTTGCTTGGGATCTCTATTGGTTATCACAACCAGAGAGGACAACAATTGTCAGATCAACTGATTCTCAATTGTGTGTCAAGGGAAACCCCCAATACCCTTCTATTTATAGTAGAGAACAGGGTCAGGGTTCCCAGTCTGTGTAGGAGTAGAAGTGTCAACAATCATGAATTTTCTAGAACCTTTGAATGGAGAACCTATCATCTCACTTATCAAAATGGTCAATTCACGCAATATCTTGTTCGCAGTTGAATCTGCAATTTGGTTCCAATTAAGTCACAACATGAATCCTTTTACCAATCGAATTGAACAAGTGAAACGATTTAACTTTTCTCATGATTCAGAAAAATCACCAGAAGCTTCAGTTGGCTTGATCGAGCCGATCGGTTCACTAGGTGAATTGGTCATCTCATCAACTTGAGCCAATCGCTTCACCCAGTGAGCTGAGCTATTGGTGTCATGAGTCATGGAGAAATTAGCCAATAAAATTTGCAATCAACCTGACACTTCAATCAATCAGTTCAATACTTGAACTTGATAGTTCCGAGTCCACTTAGTTGATTTGTTGTTTAATTTAATACCTAAACACCTTTATTAATCAAATTAAACATCATTCATGAATATACTTCTTAAATCTAAGTGTATCATATGTGTGTGACACTATAGGTCCAGAATTGTGTTGGCAGTGAATGTCCATAACTAATTACAACATCATAAGCAAAGATTAGTGCCTAGTCACACATCATTGCTACCCAAGTAATTTGGAAAGTTCAAGAACAACTTCAAGCTACAATCTATGATCAGTGTTATCATGATTGTATAGTTCCTTTGTTTCTAATATCCATATTGAACTTGAGGCATGGAATCATCATCCTCTCAACATTCAATCCATGTTCCTTGAACTAAGAGTAGATTGTATGTATAACACCCTCCCTAAGTACACACATGCACATAGTGGAAGAAACACTGAGTTATCCATAACTCATGCACTTAAGGAGGGGTATTACATAAATTGGCATTCATAACAAAAATATAATCAATCACACAAACTGATGTTTTAAAATATTCTCATGATTGTTCTTACAAAAGGAAACATTAAGGCTATAAGATGGAAAACTAACTTAACTTCTTTATATAGCATCTCTACTCTAAAGTTCTAAACATTAGAACATATATCTAGTTCATAAATCTGAGGATCATCTTATAGTTGGCACCCCACTAGATTGAAGCTTGCTCTATTTTTCTACTTCAGTCTTTGGGATCTATTTTTCTCCTGCTCCTTATTTGTGGACATCTCATCCCCAGACATGCATTAAAAAAATGGTTGTTAGCGTAAGCGGAATGAGTATTTTGTATGCAAAACTAAAATAATAGTATATTACAACATATTCTTGAACATTATAAACATGAAACTAACATTAACCTTTGTATAAAATCTGAAACATAAGTAACTCTTCCTTCTTTAAAATAGTTCTTATCTTTCTATTTTATATATATCTGGAGACCTATACTCTGGTACACGGGTCTCATGTTCTTCACTAAGGTGCATGGGTTATGCATCTGGATCGGCCTACACTCTAGTGCCTGGGCCACATGACTTGCATAAAGGGCCTGAGTCATGTTTCTCTTATCTTCAATCTCTTATATCATACTTCTAATTGATATCATGTACATGCTCTGATTAAGATATCTTTTATTTACAAATTTTATCTGATTGTAGCCACCATTATATGATAAGTCCTCCTCTGTGAACTAAAGTGTCCTCTATGGTGCAACACACCCTCTGTTGGCACAACGTGCCCTCTGTTGACATTAGAGTGTCATCTATGGTGTGACACACCCTCTATTGGCATAACATGCCCTCTGTTAGCACAACATGCCCTCTATGGTGCAACACACCCTCTGTTGGCACAACACGCCCTCTTCGACACCCACAGGCACAATGTGCCCTCGAAATCATCCTGAGACTCTCTGGTGAGGACTTATCCTATAATATATTAATGTTATGGTGTCATTTTCTATCTCTGTTCTTAGTTTCTTAGCTATGACTCTTAATCTCTTATCTCTAAACCTTAATCTCTTCTCTCTAAATCTTCTCTATTATCTCTATATTTGTGTCTCTATTCTTAATTCAAATTGAATCTAACTTTGGATCTAAAATCTAATATTCTTATTATCTGATAAATGTTAATCTAAAGTTATGCTTTAATATGAGGACTTAACATATAATTCTATGTTATCTTTTTGACATCTGAGTTAAAGTCTTAAGAAAATAATATGGTTTAAATATAGAAATGCCAAGTATATGAAAATGACTTAAGTACAATATCTCAAATAGGATTTCTGATAAAAAACTCATGCTCTTTAAAGTATCATTAAATTTGATCTCAACATGAACCTTAATGCATTCATATGAGCTAAAATCTTACATCTTAAAAGTTGAATCTTATAAAATATTATCTTGCAAACTTAATCATAAATTACTACATTCTACTCTTATATCTTATTGTGTACTTAGTTTATAGATCTTAATCTTATAAACAACACTTAGTTCTTAAATATTAATCATATATATATATATATATATATATATATATATATATATATATTTGAAATCTTAAATACAATGTTATCCAATATTATAAAGTGTGACTATCTTGCTTTCATATCTTATCTTCTAGTCTTATTCATTAATATGAATTATTTCTAAGAAATCTTATAGGAATATGATCCTTTAATTTTGTCAAGAGCATGGTTCATGAATCACAATACATATATAAAAACTAAGCACAATACATATATAACTTGACCCCATCAAAGCCCTATAATTAATTCTATGAATTTTGCACGAGAAATACATCTTGTGTACATCAAGGACTTATTTACTTGATTATTGGCAACTTAGGTGGGCCACACGGGGAATCTGATTGGTTTAGGACTTACGAACCCGACGAGAGGTCACACCCCCTTCTCCAGTCGTAATCCCATGTTTACCCTGCAAAATAGAGTTCCATCGCCTATCTCTTTCACTCTCTTACTGGAGCACCGCCCAAAACTCCGACAAGAAAAATAGGATGCACCACCGCTCTTGGGAACAAGTCGGTCATGCCTCTGACACCTAGGCCTCAAGAAGAAGGGTTTCCTTTACCACCTTTCTACTGGAAGTTTGACTAGCCACAACTTCTTTGCGGGTCGCACAGGAACATGTATGAATATGGAATCTCATAGTCACGATCACCGTATGTAGAAAAACATATGTGGGCAAGCCCGGTAGGTTCAGATGGATTTGAAGAAACATTACCCAATCATGAATCAAATTGCGTCCTCTCTCTATGGATTCATGAATTATAGATATAAGAACACAAAGGAGGAAACATGTGGGTTCATCGCATGACAAACTAGTAGAATGAAAAAGAAGGCATTAGTTCAAGGAAGCTTACCATCGAGTTTATTTAACTAAGATAGTCAGGGCTCTCCTTTCAAGCCTGTCATTGTCGAGGAGGAAGAAGGAATTTGGGGGCTTCATCATTAGTCACCTGTTTAGGAGGCCAGTGCCATAAATCACACTAAAATCTGGGATTGGCTTTTGGTTCATGAGTGACCGAGGATGGTATAGATGCTAGGAATTTGGCATTGGTGGTGCGGATGACAGGGATAGCCACAGGTCATCAGATATGCCAAAATCAAGGCATGAGGTGACTAGGGGTGAAGAAGACAAATCGATGGGAAAGAAAGCTTTCCAGGGCCTCGATGAACTTTTACCAATGCTCTAGAGAAATAGGTTTGCTTGTCTTCCATCAACAAGATGGCACTCAGACAGGAGATGATGTCAAGGTTGGGCGTTATGTCTAGTGAGTTTTCTAGGGTTTGAACTAGGGTATAATAGAAGTGGAATGATCCCTCAGTTTGTTTGGGATCCTTAACTTCGAAGATAATCTAATGGATTTTGAGGAAAAACTATTTAGATTGGATTATGGTCTCTCAGGGTCTATGTTTCCCCGAATTGCCTCATGTGAGAGGTAAGGGACGAGGTGCTCGCCCTTGGATGACAATCCAACAGTTGAGAACCAACCCATGTATAGGGAAAACTCCCCAGAAAAGTGTGTGATAACCGAGTCTTTGAATTATCTAGATGGACTTAGGCTGGATAAATCATATGTATTGATTAAATAATTAGGTGATAATACTTATATTTATAATATATGGTACCTAAGACAAATAATGCATTAATACTCATTAAAAGGGAGTTATATTACCAAAATTGATGAAAATCCTAATGGAATAATTATCTCCTAGGGAACATATTATGTACAAATGTGGGGTCAATTATCATTTAAACACCAACTAGTCCTCATGGAATAATTAAGTTTATATGTTTTGGATTATTTGATTATGATTTAAATCAATGTATCACCATCATACTAGTGGGTTACTCTATGATTTTACATAATTAAAAGAAACTAAATTGTACCCTAGCATTTTTGGATCACATGTATTTTGGACTGAAATTCTAGGGATGTTACATTATGAGATACTTGTGAGTTCACATATCATACATTGAATCACATGAGTACGGCCGTACATTTCTTAGTCTCACTTATCAAGAGGCCCTGGATATCAATCAAATGTAGGAGGGACAAATCCCATCTACATCACTCATACTCAATCCCCATGTGTCACAACTATCCAATCATCACCATTATGGTAATCCTTATTCAAGTTTACGTTTGGTGATGTCAAAGTATACCTAACGACATGTGATGAATGTAGTGACTTCAGATCTAAGAACCACAATCACCGCTTCCACTATGAGAGATGATTCTGATTATCATTCCATGGTCTCCAAGTATCACTCTCATGGTGGGTTTGTTTGGTACATTGTTCTCTAACATGTACCTATATGAGTGACTTGATATCATATATCATGACTAATGAGATTCTTTCACCAGTAAACACACACTCTAGTCTTATGTATTATTGTCATCTATTTTGCTTCCAAAATAATATCCAACTAGGGACACAACAAGAATGCATGTACTCTTAGCATTTGTATGATCTCATCGTTCAAGACACATACTTGAAGACATATTTCATCAAGTAACATCATTCTTTAGACATCTACTTATGTTTGTGTGATCATCTCATGATTGAGACAAACATAATAGATGGAATTACCTTTTATTATTATCAAATCAGGTATTAATGCCACATTCCAATCATCATATGATTGGCTCTCTAGGCATACATACCAACATACTCCCACTTGCACTTAGATCCAATCACCCACAAATCATATTACAAGTGATATTAACATGGCCATCATGTTTCTGTTGTGCAAGGGCTTTTATAGCGGGTTTAGCAATGTTTGCTTAAAGTTGGTATTTTGTAATTTTCACATCTCTTCGTCGTACAACCTTTTGCATGAGATGGAAGTGTCGTAGTATGCTATCGGAGATTCCCAACCTATCTAGTAGATCCATTATTGTCACAATATTTCTACTGTGTCATCAATGGTTGGAACCTAACACAAGTTCATCCATATGAACTTCTTGATCCATACGGTATCCTCTATTGTTTTCATAACATAGAGATACTCAGCTTCTTTTTTAGATTGGAACAACTACCATTAGCTCAGAACCCTTTCTAGCTTACATTTCTCATTTAATGTCAAACATAAATTTAGATTGTGATTATTAATATGTCATTTCAGAAGCTTGCATTAGTGTAACCTTTTACACCCAAGTCTTCCTTATTGCCATAACCATGGAACTTAACCTTTTAGTGCTTTACAAGCACCAAGGATGTTCTTTATGGTAATATTGTGAATCTCACTAATATCTGACATATACCCTCTCGTCATATCCAATACATATGAGATTGCTAGGTAGGTATATTTATGTCCTCTCATCATATCCAATACATATGAGATGACTTGATATCTTCTCACCATGTCCAATACATATGAGATAATGGGATAAGTACATAACATTGCCTTCAAGATAGATTCAATCGTGAATGCATATGGCATGTATTCCATGTGTTCCTGTTCTTTAAAAGAACTAGGAGACTAGGCTCCTAAGAGACTAACTTCATGGACACGTTTTCTCTCATTGAGTCTTTCATGTTGCACCCTTCAACATCTTACCAATGTATGTTCTCTTACTTAGTTCAAGAAACTTTCCAAATCTATCTCTATAGATATCAATCCCTATCACATAGGATGTCTTGCCTAAACCCTTCATATGGAAGGTACTTTCCTTGCCAGGTTTTAACATATGAAGGATTAAGGACATTATTCCCCATCATCATGTGGAATATATATATGCTCCCACTAAATCTTTTTTAATAACAAATTTCATCTTCATTTTGACTCAAGTCAAACTCTTTGACTATCTTATCAAATTGAAGATTCCAGCTCTAAGATTCTTGCTTCAATCCAGAGATTGACCTTTGTGCCTTATAGAATTTATTTGCATTATTGGATTTATAAAACCTTTAGGCTATGTCACATACACATCCTCATAATTATTCCAGTTAAGGAATGCAGTTTTAACATCCATATGACAAATCTCATAGTCATACTAAGATGCAACAAAAAGCATGATCTAGATGGATTTAACCATGGTAACTGGTGAAAGAGTTCATCATGTTCAGCACCTTGAACTAGTTTGAAAATCTTTAAAACCAATTTACCTTTCCTTGTTGGTCTTATTACAAAGACCCAATGCATCCTATGGGTTTTACCCCTTCAGGTGGATCCAGCAAGGTCATACCTTGTTGGTGCACATGGAGTCCATCCCAGATCCCATGGCCTCAAGCCATTTCTCAGGCTCTGGTCCCTCAATAGTTTCTAGGTAGGTATTTGACTCATCATCTATGATCAACTCATCACCTTTCTGAGTTATCAACCTCAAGGCATGTTCTACTAGAACTATAAGGTTTTGTGTTATGTAAGGAACTTGTGATTCCACAACAGCTTGTGATTCTCCTTGTTCCTATTATATCTCTTTTACATTGAATGTTTTCTTATTTGTCTCGAACATTTTGAGTTTTGCTTTTATTCCCACTGATTCCTATGGAACTAAGCTCCTCTTTAGGAATACAATCATCCAGACAAACAAACACTTTGTTGTTGGATTGTGATAATAGTATAATTTAACAAAATAACATTAATGTGATTTGTGGACAAGGCCTTTTAAGAAACAATTTTCTTGTATAGTTATTCATCCATAATCACTATAAAAGAAACATTGTGATACCTCCCATGCAATATCTCATATAATGTCTTTTCAATCATTTTTGACAGTACATTGTTTTAGTGTATAGCATGTGCCCAAAAGAAATTGTAAAATTAGCTAGATTTTAATTGATAATTGCACCATGACTTAACAAGGTGTGATACCTTCTATCTAATACACTTTCATGATACACTATCATTGTGTTTCAGGTGGAGTTCATCTTGATACATTATCACGCTCTCTTCAGAAGGTTCTCAAACTCTTGGTTTAAAATATTTTAACATAGACCACATTGAAGTATCTTATTACTTTTTACCAAGTTAGTTATGTAATTCATTTATGATCTCCTTGAACACATCAAGAGATCTAGACTTGTATTCCATTAAATACAAATTTCCATATCTATTGATAGCATCAGTAAATATAATGATGTACCGATAACTAACCTTAGCATTTATTCTAAAAGGTCTATATACATTACTATGTATGACCCCTCATAGAATTTTCGCTCTCCCACTATATCTAGCGAAGATTCTTTTGTCATATTTCACAACAAATAAGATATGAATGTCTCTATTGGTTCAATAACCAAAATAGTCTTGATAACCATCATATGGATTCTAGAAATGCATTTCTCATTTATGTGCTCTAGATGACAATGCTATAGGTATTCAATGATTGAGTCATCAAGTCATTAGATATATATTTCATACATATATTTTTCATTTAGAACTATCATATATAGTTTGTGAGACAACGCATTGTCGTAAATAATCATATCATTTAAAGTGAAACATAATGTTCTTGTCACACAAGACATATGATGTTTTCATCAATGGAAAGTACATAATAGAAATTTACTAACTCTATTATGTGCCCATGAATGACAACTTCTAACTGTAGAGGCAGCAACCCTTACTCCATATAGTTCTAGATTACTTCTTCTCATATCCTGAAGTAGATATCTCTATCTATGTCTTCTTCCTAAGATCCTCTAGTTCTTTGCAATGTCCAAATAGGTGACAATGGTGGCACTTTCTTTTCTTTATCCTTTAAGTGAAAAAGACAGATTCCTTTTACACTTACCCTTCTCCATATCTTGAGTGCTAAAGGCATGGACTTTGGCTTAGCCTCAGAACACTTCTTGGCCTTGCCTTTTCCCTGGGACTCACTTCTAGGGATCCCCATCATAGGTTTGTCCTTCTTCTTCCTTGCTTTGGAACCAACATGCCAAGCTATTGATAAACTAACTATATGATTCATCCAACATTTTATAGAATCACATCCATGGTCAACTCTTGACCTAAGAAAAATCCCAGTTACTCTACATGCCCAATCATATTGAGCACGTGGGGCTCTACTGGACCTCCCTTTGTTAGTTTGCACTGAAATAGTTCTTTGGAGACATTATACCTTTCTTGATTTACATGATTCTTGAGATGTGTTACCATCTCAAGAATGTCCATGCTTTCATGTTGTTCATGCAACTCATTGTTCATACAACAAACATAAGGTACTCAATGTTGTTGGTATGTATGCCCTGAGAACCAATCATGGGATGATTGGTGGGATACATTAAGATTGATTTGACAAACATCAAAGGCAATTTCCAATCTATATGTTTTAACTATTTCTGAGATGATAGTGTAACATGATAGATGTCTGAAGACTGGTTTTACTCAATGACATATGCTTTTAGGTTAAGGACCTAAATGATGAGATCATACGGATGTTAAGAGTATGCATTCTTGTTTTGTCCCTAGTTGGTTGTTGTTGTGGAAATAACCATAGACATCAATAACACTAAAGACTAGATTGTGTGTTGGTTGATGAAAAAATCTCATCAGTCATGATATAGTGATATCAAACCAAGCACATAGGTACTTGTTAGAGAACAAGTGTATCGGACAGACCCACCGTGAGAGTGACACATGGAACCATGACTTGGTAGTCATAGTCAGCTGTCACAGTGATGGTGGTGAGTGTGATTCTTTGACCTAAAATCATTACACTCAACACATGTCGTTGGGTACACTTTGAAATCATCAAACACATTCCTAAAATATAGATTGTTATAAAGGTGATGATTGGGTGACTTTGACACATGGGGATTTTGAGGGGTGAGTGATAGATAAGGGATTTGTCCCTCCTAAGGGAGTTTGATGTCCATGGCCACTTGATGAGTAGGACTGAGAAAGGCATGTGCATGCATTTGTGAGTCAATATGTGATATTGATGTCACACATATCTCATCCAGTCTACTCTGAGATCAAGGAAGTGAATGAACATTGAAAGGATGACTGTTCCATGCCTTGAGTTCATTCGGACATTAGTGACAAAGGAATTATACATTCAGTATAACACCAGTCATGAATTGAAGGATTGAAAGTTATTCTCCAACTTTCTTTTTCACTTGGGTATCACTTATGTGCATCTAGGCACCACCGCTCCTTACTTGTGAAGTCATAAGTGTTATGGACTTTCACTGCCAACATGAAATGGGCCTGTAGGGTCACACACATAGGATTCAACTTGGAAGAGGAGTTCATCCATGAATGATGTTTAGATTGTTTACTAAATGTGTTTAGTAGTTCAATTAAACATTCAATCATTTGACTTGACTCAGAATCACCAAGTTCAAGTGTTGGACTAAATGATTTGGGTGTCGGATTGATTGAGAACTGCATTGACCAATTTCTGCACAACCCAGACTGCCAACCGACCGATTCAAGCTGTTGAACCGATCGGCTCAGGTCAAGTGAGACGACCAGTTCTAGTTTTGAACCGATCCGTTCAGCTGGACCAAACAAGCCAGTTTGGGAAGTTAGGTTGGTGAGAAAATATTTTCGCTTCACTTGTACAATTCTATTGGGACAAGTATTGATCTTTGTATTAATTGGAAAGGAAAATGGAAAGTCAATTGGGAACTGCCCTGGGAAGTGAAATGATCGGTTCAGCTCCCCAAATGACTGGTTCATGAGATGAACTGATCAGTTCATTCCCCAAATGATCGGTTCGTTTGTGAAACAACTGGTTCACATGTCGCTGTGTATCAATTCGTGAAAATTCTAGACCCTTCGACTCCCACTTTAGTCCCGCATTGCCCGGGGCTCAAAACCCTGACCTTGACCCCTCCTATATATAGAGGGGTACTCGGGGCTTCTCAGATAGAACAACTCAGAACATCAGTTGCTCTGTAAAGTTGTTCTCTCTGGTTGTGTTAACTGAGAGAGCTCAAGTAAGTGCTACCCAACTAGGGAGGCACAGTGAGGGAAAGACAAATGCAGGATGACAAATGGGGGTGGGAGAGCACGTCAGTGACTAGTACGCCGACAGAAGGGGATGACTCCTTCCAGTGTCCTATAGGACAGGACGACTGGAGTTCCCAGTGGTTCGTGTAGACTACAACAGAGGTGGGAGATTTTTTCCACTCGGAGGACAACCGTTAATCCGATAGTTTGAGTGTGACCAGGAGCTGCACAGATGTCGTCTAAGATCGGAGGTGAAGACCGCGCTCGCCGTGAGGTTACGTCACCGAGCAAGCCTAGGGACCAGGTACGCCTCTACAAACCATCCTTCCTACCGTATAGATGTTGACGAGATCTCTTTGGGTTCTGGGTTTGGGGAGAAAATTTTTTGTTTCCGCTTCCATCTCTGCCTCCCCTAAAACCCAATAGTGGTATCAGAACCACATTAACGTTCTATACTTTAGGATAATTGATATGATCAGTTTTTGGTTTGTTGCCTTTTATTTATCAGATATGATGTGAATAATTAATTGGCTTTATGCATGCCCAATATAAATCCACAAAATCCCTATATATACATATATGATATGGTATATAAATGCACTTGATACGTGTCACCTTTAAATGGTTTCTGTGGTGATTGTAGCGTGATTGTGGCCATAAACCCTAAATATGTGTGTGGTTGATTGTTGTTTATTGCATCTCGGTCTACGCACCGATTCCCTACCTCCTATTCCTGATATAACTCGAGATAACTCGAGATTCTTTCCTACCTTTTCTCCCCCCAAATGTAACTCAGGGTTTCCCAATGCAAATGCAAATAGGATTAGTTTATATTTCCTGTTATGTCAAAGAATGACGGACACCTAGAGGATCAAGACGATCATCTCGGGTGTGAGATGATTGGTTGGTGGACCAAGGCAGCTGGTTCCTGGAGTGAGATGAGAGGGTGGCGACCTGAGGAGATGCACGATGACCAGTGAACCGATCGGCTGGAGGCGCCAGTCGATCAACTGGTGGCACCCAACTGACCGACCTGATGGTGAGACGATCAATAATGGAGGTGAGTTGATCAAACCCAGAACAGAAAGCACAGATTTCATCTTGTACAGGTTGCATTTGATGTGGACCTAGATGACCGTGATTCCTCTTGGCTCGAGGAATCACATTAGGATGGCCATAATCATTTCTTTTATCGTTTCACATGTTTTCTGTGGGATATAGCATGTATATGATATGTACTATATATTGTGGTGATTGGATATGTATATGTACCTATAAAACCAAACCCTCAATAAATATTATGTTTTAGATGCCTTCCAAATGTGACATGTGTGAAAAGCTTGATCGACCAAGTGTGGGCACGCCCTAGCATGGTGCACCGTCTATCTCGTGGAAGTGTGAACGATGGATATGTGGGTCTGCCCTAGCAGGGTGCATATTCATCGTGTTGGCTTTTAGTCGGACTTAACAAGATGACCTAGATAGGATCTAGCACCTTGAGGCATGGAGGTTATCATGGCAAGGAGTTGCGCATGACATATTTCAAGAGTTGCATATGATGCAATTGGCAAGAGTTGGCTACCTAGAAGATCTAAGTTGTGGGTGAAAGCCCTAGCCGGTCCATGAGAGGATTTCAAGATCTTGACCCACTAGAAGGTTGTACACTGAAATCTTCTGAATTGATGGTGAGGGCTATCAATTTGAACAAAAATAGTGCGAGTGATAATTCATTAAAGTCCTAATTACATCGTAAAACTTTTTCAAATCAATCATATAAGTCAAAAATGAGTTTTTGGACTAAATTGCATATATTTCATTTTGTAGTACAAATGGCCACAAACAACAATCACTTCTCGTTGCGATCGGTCCTTGAGAAGGACAAGCTAAATGGGAATAATTGCATGACTAATTAGGACATTGAGAAGTGTTCTCAATCGAAGAGCGAAAGCTCTAAGTCCTAGTTATACCAGAATCAAATGAACTCGCTCCCACCACACCAAAGGCTGAAAGGGATGCTAACTGGAAGCATACTGAGGATGTCATTGATGTGGAGTGCTTGATGTTGTATTCTCTGAACTATGAGTTGTAGAGACAACATGAGACATATGATGTCTCTAAGACATTGTCCTAGTATGTCATGACAGAAGGAGATCCAGTAGGCCCTCACACACTCAATGTGATTGGGTATGTGGAGAACCTCACTAGACTAGGATTCCCTCTGTGCCAAGAGTTAGCTATTGGTATGATACTGCAAATGATGTGGGAATCATACAGTTCATGATGAACTACAACATGAACAACTTTCACAAGTGTTGACATAGTTGTTGGGCATGATGAGGACAGTCGAGGCATAGATGAAGAAATACAAACCCTAATATGTTATGTTGATCAGCAGAAAGAAGGGTAAGTCTTAAGGGCAAGGTCAAGGGCAAAGCAAAGAAGTGTTCTGATGCTAACCAGCAACCCAAGTCGTCTTCAGCCTCAAGGCATATGGGAAGGGTGAACGAGGGAGGATAATTTTCCCTCTATATCTACAAGAACAAAAGAAGATGAAAGGAGGGGATAGAGATCTCCACCATAGGTATCATGAAATAAACACTTCTTTATCTAAGGTATATGATACCAAGATGAAGATTTGACATATATGATATGCAAGATCTAAAAAGAAGTGATGGCCTTTGTGAAAGGACCAAGAAAGGAGTACTCTTCATTGGAGCAAGTGTTGCTGCCATAGATAGGAGTACCTTTCAGTTTATTTCATCCTAAAGGGCACGAAATAGAGTTGAGAACTGCTATTTCAATTTGCCAATAGAAACACTTTATTGTTGCATCTTGTAGTGACAAGATGGCTATCCATATAGTTGATGTTTCAATTTCAAAGATATGATCTTTGTGGCAATGCCTTATTTATCTTGTGGTACTTGGTATGCATAAGATAAAACGATACCTAAAAGTTATTGATAACTCAAACAACGAATTAGCATTATCATGAGAAATTCATCTCTAGTTTCCATGTTGATGGATAAGCTAGATTCTTTTGGTTGTGAACCATTAAGAGACATGAATATCTTGGTCATGATGACAAGTCAATCTTCACTAGATGTAGTGGGAGAATGACTATCCTATTAGGTATAATACATATGATGTATTTACATACCTATTGGAGAAATGTTAATACTTCAAATGGTGTTTAGAGAAATACCAATATGAATATCTTGAAGTGTTCAAGAAGATCATGAATGAAGTACAAATTTGGTAAAAGTAATAATTCTTGATGTGATCAATGAATGAGATACTTAAACTAAATATTTGAGAACCTTATGAGTGATTATCATAGTGTATCATAGAGAACTCATGATGAAGGCATAGTGATGTCTAAATAAAAAAGGAGTTAGAGGATGATTATCAAATAACTAAATTCTTCTTAAATAGGGAATATCTTACACTAATAAAGGATATTAAGAATCACAAAGTGTTGTGAGTTCTCAAATTCCTTAACAGATACACCTCAAATATCTATATGATGAGTTGGTCATATGATGAGTCAACAATGTAGATGATATTGAGGAACCATATTTTGAGTTATGTTTTATGACCATTAGATCCTAAATAACTTCCATGTGAACCATAAGGTATGACCTTGATGGTATCACCCATTGGGATAAAATCCATAAGTGCGAATGAGTCTTAAGCGTTAAGACACATGGATGACATTTTGAGATGGATCATTCTTCTTGATTGAAACTTAATGACTGTGAGATTTGGCATATGGATATTAAAACCGCATTCCTATGAGAAATAAGATGAGGTTGTGTATGTGACACAACCTATAAGGTTTTATGAATCCATTAATGCAAATGAAGTCTATAAGTTACAATGGACTAATGTGATTGATTGAGTACAAGTAACTCAGAGCTGGGATCTTTACTTTGATAATATAGTCAAAGGGTTTGACTAATATGACAATGATAAAGAAGGGATCTGTGATTTAGTGGGAGCGTATTTACATTCCACATGTTGATGAGGAATGAGATGTTCTAGAATGGAATCCTTTATGGAGATTATCTTTAGGGAAGATAGATACGTTTCTTATGTGATAGGAATAGAGACCTATAGAGATAGTTCTTAAAAACCTCTTGACCTGGAAAAGAGAGAGCATACATTGGCAATATGTACTGAAGGGTTCAGTATACACAGATTCCGTGGGAGAAAACTTGTCCATGTTACATGGAGTTAGTATCCCAAGGCCAAGTGTCTGATTCTCATGAAGAATGGGAATACTAAGAATAGATATGGATCTATCATGTATGTAATCATCCCATTATCTTGCATGTATGGACATATCATGAATAAAATGCATTTATCATCTTGTATGTAGGATATGACAATATGATATGCTCATCCTGATAACTCGTATGTGGGACATGACGAGTGGATTTTTGTCTAGTTCTAGTATGGGTTACTGGAATACCATGAGAACTTGATAAGTACTTGGGAAGTACTAGTCCTATGGAAATAAGGATGGGTTCACTGTAAAGAGTTACACTGATGTGAACTTCTGAAAAGGATAGAAAATTTATCGCAAAATATATATGGGATATATAAAAGTGAACGTGTGTTGAAAATTGGAAACATTCCAATAAAGCCATTTTAAAAGGAAATGTTGATTATCCATGTATTGGAGAATAGCAGCGGATACTATATGGATCTGGGAGTTCATGGAGATGAACTTATAGGTATTCTGGTCATTGATGACAAGTAAGGAGTGCTTGGTCATGCAATGAGGCTAAAGGTTAGCAAAGGAATATTGGATCACATATTATGACAACTCCATCTCATACGTAAGACGTACAACGAAGAGATGTGAGACATGCAATAATACCTACTTAGGAAAAGTGTTGTCATAACTCACTACGTTAGCACTAGATCACAGTAACATGTGGGACATGTTTGGAGATCACTAAGAATATGATTCTGGGGTGATTGGCTCGTAATGCAAGTGGGAGTCTGTTCGTATGTATGCCCTGAGAGCCAATCATGGGATGATTGGTGGGATACATTAAGACTGATTTGATAAACATCAAAGGAAATTTCCAATCTATATGTTTTAATAGTTTTTGAGATGATAGTGTAACATGATAGATGTCTGAAGAATTTTTTTACTCAATGATGCATGCTTTTAGGCTAAGGACCTAAACGACGAGATCATACCGATGTTAAGAGTATGCATTCTTGTTTTATCCCTAGTCGGTTGTTGTTGTGGAAATAACCATAGACATCAATAACACTAAAGACTAGATTGTGTGTTGGTTGATGACAGAATCTCATCAGTCATGATATAGTGATATCAAACCAAGCACATAGGTACTTGTTTGAGAACAAGTGTATCAGACAGACCCACTTTGAGAGTGACACATGGAACCATGACTTGGTAGTCACAGTCAGCTCTCACAGTGCTGGTTTGAGTGTGATTCTTTGACCTGAAATCACTACACTCAACACATGTCGTTGGGTAAACTTTGACATCATCAAACAGAGTCCTGAAATATAGATTGTTATAAAGGTGATGATTGGGTGACTTTGACACATGGGGATTTTGAGGGGTGAGAGATAGATAAGGGATTTGTCCCTCCTGAGGGAGTTTGATGTCCATGGCCACTTGATGAGTAGGACTGAGAAAGGAATGCACATGCATGTGTGAGTAAATATGTGATATTGATGTCACACATATCTCATCCAGTCTGCTCTGAGATTAAGGAAGTGAATGAACATTGAAAGGATGACTGTTCCATGCCTTGACTTCATTCGGGACATCAGTGACAAAGGAACTATACATTCACTATAACACCAGTCACAGATTGTAGGATTGAAAGTTGTTCTCCAACTTTCCTTTTCACTTGGGTAGCACTGATGTGTGACTAGGCACCGCTCCTTGCTTGTGAATTCATAAGTGTTATGGACTTTTACTACCAACGTGAAATGGGCCTAAAGAGTCACACACATGGGATTTAACCTAGAAGAGGAGTTTATCCATGCATGATGTTTATATTGTTTACTAAATGTGTTTAGTAGTTCATTTAAACATTCAATCAATTGACTTGACTCAGAATCACCAAGTTCAAGTGTTGGACTAACTGATTTGGGTGTCGGATTGATTGAGAACTGCATTAACCGATTTCTACACAACCTAGACTGCCAACTGACCGGTTCAAGCTATTGAACCAATCGGCTCAGGGTCAAGTGAGTCGAACGGTTCAAGTGTTGAACTGATCAGTTCAGATGCACCAAACGAGCCAGTTTGGGAAAGTTAGGTTGGTGAGAAAATATTTTCGTTTCACTTGCACAATTTGATTGGGACAAGTATTGATCATTGGATTAATTGGAAATGGAAAGAGGAAAGTCAATTGGGAACTTCCGTGGGAAGTGAAACGACTGGTTCATGAATGAACCAATCAGTTCAGCTCCCCAAACGACCGATTCATGAGATGAACTGATCAGTTCAGTCCCCAAATGATTGGTTCATTTGTGAAATGACCGGTTCACCTACCGCAGTGTATCAATTCATGGAAATTCTGGACCCTTCTACTCCCGCTTTAGTCCCGCATTGCCCGGGGATGAGAACCCTGACCTTGACCCCTCCAATATATAGAGGGGTATTGGGGTTTTCTCAGATAGAACAACTCAGAACATCAGTTGCTCTGCAAAGTTGTCCTCTCTGGTTGTGGTAACCGAGAGAGCCCAAGCAAGTGCTACCCGACTAGGGAGGCACAACAAGGGAAAGACAACTATAGGATGACAACTGGTGGTGGGAGAGCACGTCGGTGATTAGTATGCCGACAGAAGGGGACGACTCCTTCCAATGTCCTGTAGGATAAGACGACTGGAGTTCTCGTTTTTCCGTGTGGACTACTACAGAGGCGGGAGATTTCTGCCGCTCGAAGGAAAGCCGTCAATCCAACAGTTTGGGTGCGACCAGGAGTTGCACAGACGTCGTCCAAGACCGGAGGTGAAGACCATGCTCGCCGTGAGGGTACGTCGCCGAGCAAGCCTCAGGATAAGGTACACCTCTACAAACCATCCTTCCTACCATATAGATGTTGACGAAATCTCTTTGGGTTCTAGGTTTGAGGACAATTTTTTTTTTCCGCTGCCATCTCTACCTCCCCTAAAACCCAATAGTGGTATCAAAACCACGTTAACATTCTATACTTTAGGATAATCGATATGATCAGTTTTTGGTTTGTCGCCTTTTATTTATCGCATACGATGTGAATAATTAATTGGGTTTATGCATGTCCATTATAAATCCAAAAAATCCCTATATATACATATATGATATGGTATATAAATGCACTCGATACGTGTCGGCCTTAAATAGTTTCTATGGTGATTGTAGTGTGATTGTGGCCATAAACCCTAAATATGTGTGTTGTTAATTGTTGTTGCTTACATCTCGGTCTGCGCACTGATTCCCTACCTCCTATTCCTGATGTAACTCGAGATAAATCGATATTCTTTCCTACCTTTTCTCCCCTCAAATGTAACTCAGGGTTTCCCAATGCAAATGTAAATAGGATTAGTTTATATTTCCTGTTATGTCAAAGAATGGGAGACACCTGGAGGATCGAGACGATCATCTCAGGTGTGAGATGATTGGCTGGTGGACCAAGGCGGCTGGTTCCTGGAGCGAGACGAGCATGTAGCGACCTAAGAAGATGCACGACGACTAGTGAACCGATCGACTAGAGGTGCCAGTCGATCGGTTGGTGGCACCCAACCGACCGGCCTGATGGTGAGCTGATCAATCATGGAGATGAGTTGATCAAACCCAGAATGGAAAAGCACAGAGATCATCTTGTACATGTTGCATGTGATGTGGACCTAGATGACTTTGATTCCTCTTGGCTTGAGGAATCACATTAGGATAGCCATAATCATCACTTTTATCATTTCACATGTTTTCTGTGGGATATAGCATGTATATGATATGTACTATATATTGTGGTGATTGGATATGTATATGTATCTATAAAACCAAATCCCTCAATAAATATTAAGTTTTAGATGCCTTCCAAATGCGACACATGTGAAAAGCTTGATCGACCAACTGTGGGCACGCCCTAGCGTGGTGCACCGTCTATCTCGTGGAAGCGTGAAGGATGGATATGTGGGTTTTCCCTAGCAGGGTGCATACTCATCGTGTTGGCTTTGGGTCAGACTTAACAAGGTGACCTAGATAGGATCTAGAACCTTGAGGCATGGAGGTTATCATGGCAAGGAGTTGTGCATGACATCTTTCAAGAGTTGCATATGATGCAATTGGCAAGATTTGCCTACTTGAAAGATCTAAGTTGTGGGTGATAGCCCTAGCTGGTCCATGACTGAGAGGATTTCGGGATCTTGACCCACTAGAAGGTTGTACACTTCAATCCTCTAAATTGATGGTGATGGCTATCAATTTGAACAAAAATTGTGGAAGTGATAATTACTTAAAGTCCTAATTATATCGTAAAACTTTTTAAAATCAATCAAATAAGTCAAAAATGAGTTTTTGGACTAAATTGCATATATTTCCTTTTGTAGTACAAATGGCCACAAACAACAATCACTTCTCATTGCGATTGGTCCTTGAGAAGGACAAGATGAATGGGAATAATTCCACGACTGATTAGGACATTGAGAAGTGTTCTCAATCGAAGAGCGAAAGCTCTAAGTACTAGTTATACCATAACCAGACGAACTTGCTCCCACCAAATGAGATGAACTGATCGATTCAGTCCCCAAATGATCAGTTCGTTTGTGAAATGATCGGTTCACCTGCCGCAGTGTATCAATTCATGGAAATTTTGGACCCTTCTACTCCCTCTTTAGTCCCACATTGCCCGGGGTTGAGAACCCTGAACCCTCCTATATATAGAGGGGTACTGGGGGCTTCTCAGATAGAACAACTCAGAACATCAGTTGCTCTGCAAATTTGTCCTCTCTGGTTGTTGTAACCGAGAGAGCCCAAGCAAGTGCTACCAGACTAGGGAGGCATAGTGAGGGAAAGACAACTACAGGACAACAACTGGTAGTGGGAGAGCACATTGGTGACTAGTACGCCGATAGAAGGGGATGACTCCTTCCAGTGTCCTATAGGATAGGACAACTGGAGTTCATGGTGGTCCATGTGGACTACTACAGAGGTGGTAGATTTTTGTCGCTAAGAGGACATCCATCAATTTGACAATCCGGGTGTCACCAAGAGCTGTACAAACGTCGTCCAAGATCGGAGGTGAAGACCGCGCTCGCCGTGAGGTTACATAGCCAAGCAAGCCTCGAGAGAAGGTACGCCTCTACAAACCATCCTTCCTTCCATATATATGTTGACGAGATCTCTTTGGGTTCTGGGTTTGGGGAGAAAAGTTTTTGTTTCCGTTGCCATCTCTACTTCCCCTAAAACCCAACAAATATCTATGGCATCATTGGCGTGCTTCCAATAAGCATCCATTTAGCCTTTAGAAACATTTGGAGCAGGTTCCTCTGGCTCTGGTCTTTTAAGGACATAGAGATTTCTCTCATGATTGAGAACACTTCTCAAAGTCCTAAACCAGATGTGGAAGATTATCTCGTTTTGTCCTTCTTAAGGACTAATCACAATAAAATGTGTTTGTGTTTGATATTAGGTTCTAAAAAGAAATATTGCAACTTTTCAAAACATTTTTTATTTGTTTGATTTGATAAGTTAATGATATTAATTAGGACTTTAATTAATTATCACTCCCACTATTTTTTTCATATTTATAACCCTCATGTATCAATTCAGAAGATTACAGCGTACAATCTTCTAGTGGGGAAAGATCCAAAACAATTCAACTATTACCCAACCAATGCCAGCGTCCATAGTCAATCATTAAGGTAGACAACTCTTTCCAATTGCATCTTATGCAACTTTTGGATAGATGATATGAGAAACTCTTTGCCATAATCATCTACATTCCTCTGGGATCATATGCTTTAAGAATCACCAGTAAAGCCAAACCGAATAGCCAACACAATCTATATGCATCTTGCAAAGGCATAACCTACATATCTACCATCAAACTTCCACAAGATAGATGACGCACCACAAGAGGGCGTAAC
Organism: Alisma plantago-aquatica; assembly: GCA_963693085.1. Classification (NCBI taxonomy): domain Eukaryota; kingdom Viridiplantae; phylum Streptophyta; class Magnoliopsida; order Alismatales; family Alismataceae; genus Alisma; species Alisma plantago-aquatica. The sequence continues at coordinate 381,158,730 of OY856409.1, read as the reverse complement.
CTACGCTTGGTCGATCAAGCTTTTCATGTGCGTTGCTAATGGAAAACATCTTAGACTTAATATTTTATTTGAGGGGTTTTGTATTTATCAATACATATACTTTATCCAATCACCACATATATAGTACATATCATATACATGCTACTTCCCAAAATGAAAACATGAAAGTAACAAAAAGTGATGGTTATGGCCAGCCTAATGTATTACCTTGGAGCCACAAGGAATTACCACAACCTAGATCTAGATCACATGCACAAACCTATTGTTTATGAAGATCCACGCTTGCCAATCTGGATTGTTTGGTTCAACCTTTGAAGTGATCGATTCACCTCCTGGATTATCATTTGGTCATCTCATTGGTCATATGATTCCTCTATCCACCATCTGCCGGCTCCTCCAACCAATCGGTTGGGTCTACCAGTCGATCAGTTTGGCTCATCCTTCTGGTCCTCCATGGTCCTCTAGTCGGTCGACTCATCTCTAAAACTATCGGTTGGCATCGTTAGAATGTCTTTCCTCTTTGTCATAACAAGAAAGTAAATTATCCTACTATTACATTATTATAGAGAAACCTCGAGTTACATTCAAGGGGTGCAAAGGTAGGAAATAATTATATTTACATTAGGAAGATAAGATAGAGGCTCAGTACACAGACCGAGATAAAATAGGATTAACCAACCACACAACCATTCTCAGATAATAAGGGTTATTAGACATAATCATGCTACACATCCACCATCAAAACTCGCTTTTAGGGCAACGCATGTAAATTGCATATATAATATCATATATATTAGTTTGGGATTATTGTGGTATTTGATTGGACAAGAAATTATTTGCATTGCATGTAATAATTAAACGATAAAACCAAAATTCCAATCATATCTATTATCCCAAAATATAGTATATTGACATGAATCTGATACCACTGTAGGGAAATAGGCCGATAAAATAGGCAGCGGAAATAAAAAATTTATTGCCATATTCTCCATAAACCAGCAGATCATGTGAACAAAACTATAATGGAAATTATGGTTTCAGGGATATACCTGGTCCTGGAGCAAGTCTGTAACATACTCCTCGTCACTGTAGATGCGCAACTGTCTTCTACTTGCACTGGTACTCATCTACGGCTCCTCTATGGACAACAAACTCAAACGTTGTTGTCTACAACAACTCCTCTCACTATGGATTTTTGGCTGACGTTGTCCTCCTAGTGGTAGATAACATTCTACCACCTCTAGAGTAGTCCATATGGACCACAAGGAACTCCATGTTGTTCTACCAGAGCCAACATGAAGGAGTTGTCCCCTTCTGTCAGTGTACTAGTCGCCGACATGCTCTCCCATGACTGATCCTCACTTGTTCTCTCCCTCTCTATATGTCCCTTTAATGGGTAGGACTTGCTTGGGCTCTCAATTGGTTACCATAACCAGAGAGGACAACATTTGTCAGATCAACTAATTCTCAATTGTGTGTCTAGGGAAACCCCCAATACCCCTCTATTTATAGTAGAGAATAGGGCCAGGGTTCCTAGTCTGTGTAGGAGTAGAAGGGTCTGGAATCATGAATTTTCTAGAACCTGAAAATGACAAACCAGTCGTCTCACATAGCAAAATGGTCATTTCGTGTGGTTTTCTGTTCATAATTGAATTCACAGTTCATTTCCAATTAATGTCCAACATTAATCCTTGTACCAATTGAATTGAACAAGTGAAACGATTTAACTTTTCTCATGATTTGGGAAAATAACCAGAAGCTTCAGTTGGCTAGACCAAGTTGATCAGTTCACTAGGTATATAGTCGTCTCACCAACCTAAGTCGAATGGTTCACCTAGTGAGCTAATCGGTTAGTGTCCTAAGTCATGTAGAAATTAGCCAATTCAATTTTTCATAAGTGTGACACTCGAATTAATCAGTTCAACACTTGAACTTGATAGTTCTAAGTCTAGTCAGTTGTTCTGTTGTTTAATTGAATACCTAAACACCTTTAGTAATCAAATTGAACATCATTCATGAATACACTCCTTTAATCCAAGTGTATCATATGTGTGTGACCCTATAGGTCTAAAATTACATTGATAGTGAATGCCCATAACTAATTATGACATCACAAGCAAAGAGTGGTGCATAGTCACACATTATTGCTACCCAAGTAATTCGTAAAGTCGGGGAAAAACTTCAACCTACAATCTATGATTAGTGTTGCTGTGATCGAATAGTTCTTTTGTCTCTAATATATGAATTGCAATCAAGGCATGGAATCATCATCCTCTCAACATTCAATCCATGTTACTTAAACTAGAGAAGACTCACATATCATATACTGAATCACATGAGCCATACATTTCTTAGTCTCACTTATCAAGAGGCTCTGGATATCGATATCATGTAGGAGGGACAAATCCCATATATATCACTTATACTCAGTCCCCATGTGTCACATGTACCCAATCATCAATGTTATGGCAATCCTTATTCAGGGTTACATTTGATGATGTCAAAGTATACTGAATGACATGTGATGAATGTAGTGACCTCAAGTCTAAGAACCACAATCACAACTATCACTATGAGAGATGATTCTGCCTACCATTCCATGATCTCCATGTATCACTCTCAAGGTAGGTTTGTCTGATACATTGTTCTCTAACATGTATATGTGTGAGTGACTTGATATCACATATCATGACTAATGAGATTGTGTCATCAGTCAACACACACTCTAGTGTTATGTATTAATGTTGTCTAGATTGCTTCCACAATAATATCCGATTAGGGACATAACAAGAATGTATGTACTCTTAGCATCTATATGATCTCATCATTCAAGTCACGTACTTTAAGGCATATGTCATCAAGTAACATCATTCTTTAGACATATACTTACTTTTGTGTCATCATCTCATGATTGAGACAAACGTAATAGACAAAATTACATTCTTTAGACATATACTTACTTTTGTGTCATCATCTCATGATTGAGACAAACGTAATAGACAAAATTACCTTTTATTATTATCGAATCAGGTATTCATGCCACATTTCAATCATCATGTGATTGGCTCTCTAGGCATGCATACCAACAATTGCCCCTTTCTAGTCATTGTACTAGTAATGACTTGCTCTCCCACAATTATTCTCCCTTTCTATCCCTCCCTTTAATGGGTAGGACTTTCTTGGTTTCTCTCGATTACCACAACTATAGAAGACAACAATTGTTAGAGATAACTAATGTGTCTAACAAGCCCCCAGTACCCCTCAATTTATAGGAGGGTTAGGGTCAAGGTTCCTAGTCTGAGAGGGAGTCAAAGGGAAAATATTCACAACCTGCTAGTGGAAAAATGGTCATTCAGTGGTGAACCAATCAATTGGGATATGAATTGACCGGTTCAACACTTGAACTGGTTGTTTCATCATGTTTCCCAATCACAATTATATTCGTAGTTAATATACAATTAATTCACAACATTACATCAACACTAATCCTTGATCTAATCAAATTGATCCACCAAACATTCGATTCACAACCTAAATTGGTCGGCACACAGACCTGAGCCAATCGGTTCACTTGTTGAACCGGTTGTCTCATGGTTTTGATTGCCAAACTTGGTTCAATTGACCTGATACTCCTGAAATGATCAGTCCAACACTTGAACCGGTCAGTTCACAATCTAGTCATTCAAATTTCAACCATTGTTGTCTAAATTGAATGCCTAACTCATTAGTAAAATGATTGTATAGTTCCTTTGTCATTGATATCTAAGTTACACTCACAACATGGCATCACCATCCTCTTCAAAGTTCAATTTGTGTTCCTTGAACTAGAGCATACTAACTGAGATATATGTCAACTCAATATCACATATTGAATCACATGAGTTTCCATGAATTTCTCAGTCTCACTTATCAAGTTGCTAGGATATCATACACATGTAGGAGGGACAAACCCCATCCACATCATTCATAGTCATCCCCATGTTTCACAACACACCCGGGCATCACCTTTATGGCAACCCTTATTCAAAGTCATGGTGGATAATGTCTAAGTACACCCGAACAACATGTCATGAGTGTAATGATTTCAAGTCTAAGAACCACAATCACCACCAACACTATAAGAGATGATTCTGACCACCAATTATGTTTTCCATGCATCACTCTTAAGGTGGATCTGTTTGATACACTATTCTCTAACAAGTATCTGTGTTTGGTTAGATATCACATATCATGACTTACTGAGATTTTGTCATCAACCAACACACACTCTAGTTGTATGTGTTATTGATGTTCACAATCCTTCCATAATAACAACCGACTAGGGACATAACAAGAATGTATATTCTCTTGACATCCGTATGATCTCATTGTTTAGGTCATCAACATGAAGACATACATCATTGATTAATATCATTATATAGACATGTATTATGTTACATAATTATCTCACAACTAAACAAAATATAATAAAATGGAAGATTGCCTTTCTTATTAATCAAATTGATTACAAGATATACCATTACAATCATCATATGATTGGCTCTCTAGGCAAACATACCAACAGACTCCCACTTTCACTTGGAGCCAATCACCCATGAACTTAATCCCAAGTGATATAACATAACCATCATGCTTCTATTATGAAAGTGCTTTGGTCAAGGGGTCAGCCACATCACTTTCGGTTGGTACTTTGCAAATCTTCACATCTCCTCATTGTATGTTCTCTCGTATGAGATGGGACCACCTTTGTATGTTTTTGGAACGCTGATGGGATCTGGTTCCTTAGCTTGTGCAATAGCTCCATTGTTGTCATAATATAGCTCAATTGCATCATTGATGCTTGGAACCACCCCAAGTTCATAAATGAACTTCTTGATCCAAATAACCTCCTTTGCTACAGTGGATGCAGCAATATACTGGGCTTCGGTTGTAGAATCTAAAATTATATCTTTCTTGGAACTCTTCCAGATCATAGCTCCACTATTGAGGCAAAACACAAATCAAGACTATGATCAGTAGTAATCTTTGTCAGATTGGAAGCTTTCATTGGTGTAACCTTTTACCACCAACTCTTCCTCTTTGTTGTAGACTAGGAACTGATCCTTATTTCTTCTCAAGTACTTAAGGATGTTCTTTACGACTGTCCAGTGAGGATCACTTGGATCTGACTGATATCTTCTCATCATGATCAAGATATATGAGACATCAGGATGAGCGCATAACATTGCGTACATGATGGATCCAATTGTAGATGCATATGGAGCCCTATTCAGGTGTTCCCTTTCTTCACAAGAACTGGGACATTCAGGTCTATATATAGTAACACCATGAGACATGGGTAGGTTTCCTCTCATTGTGTCCTCCATGTTGAACCTCTTCAACATTTTATCAATGTATGTTCTCTAACTTGATCCAAGATTCCTTCTAGATCTATCTCTATAAATCTTGATTCCCAAAATATAGGATGCTTATCCTAAGTCCATGGAAAATGTATTTCCTATCCATGTCTTTACCATCTGTAAATTAGGGATGTCACTCCCCATCAATAGTATGTCATCCACATACAATATGAGGAATATGATCATGCTCCCACTAACCTTCTTGTACATACAAGGTTGATCTTCATTCTGAATAAAGCCAAACCCTTTGATTGTCTCATCAAAATGAAGATTCTTCAATTTCTAAGAGGCTTGCTTCAATCCATAGATTGACCTTTGTATCTTACAAACTTTATTTGCATCTTTTTCATTCATAAAACCCTCGGGTTGTGTCATGTACACATCCTCAAGAATATTCTCGTTAAGGAATATGGTTTTAACACCATCTGTCAAATCTCATAGTCATAATAAGATGCAATGGCAAGCATGATCCTAATGGACTTAACCATGGAAACTGGAGAAAAGGTTTCATCATAGTCAACACCCTGAACCTGTCTGAAATCCTCTGCAACAAATCTGCCCTTATAGGTTTGTACATTACCATCAATGTCGGTCTTCTTCTTGAAGACCCACTTGCACCCAATGGTTTTTACCCATTTAGGTGGATCCACAAAGCTCCGTACCTTGTTGGTGTACATGGATTCCATCTTAGTGTTGGATCTAGGGCTCTAGAGGGGGTGAATAGAGCTTTACAATTCTCATAAAAATAGTTATACCTTCAAATTATATCAATTGAAACCAAATGCTTGAACTCAATTTGAAGTAACAATCTAAACAAGCATAGCAATGATGAGAGAGATTGAAACATTCACTTGGACAAGGTGGTTAGAATGGTTCCAATTTCCAAACTAGGGGACAGTCAATCCACTACTGAGAGAGGTCAACCTCTAGGACTTCGCAACCCATGTATACTCATATTCCATTATAAGAGATACAAGAAGATAACCATACATCCAAGGATTTACCTATTCAAGACAAGAGTCTTTCACCTACACAAGGACTTACCCACTTGATCAAGATGTCTTCAGCCTACACCAAGGACTTACCCACACTTGCATCAAGTCTTTGTCCTTAAAGGAATTACCCACTCTTCTTGAATCTTTCGCCTTGTCCTTCTCCTTCACCTAGAGAAAATCTTCACACCTTCTTCAACTTTGAAGAAGAACAACAACTCCTCCTTTACTCGGAGAAGATCACTTGAACCTTTTCTCTTTGATAAAGGGGATTGGGAATATAGATGGAATGAGAGATTTACAAGATAACATGGAGGTAGCTCTCTTACAACATGCCTAACTCACTCCTAATCACAAAATGCTTTTTAAATGAGAGAGAGAAAGGGGCTCAAAGGGTTGTTTTACACTCAACTGTAGACCAAGGATAACATGAATGAGAAACCTTGGAATGAACTCTAAGAGGTCCTATTTATAGCTGGGGGTCTTCCTTTGAGTGTGGGAACACTTAAGAATAAAAAAATAGCCATTTTACAACTTGCAATAGATCTATTTTCGTTTATAACAACTCTCCCATGGTTGGAATCACTAATCTACATTTTTCGTAAAATACATCCGATCGAGCTTCAATGAAGATAACTCGACCAATCCACTAACTGACAAAGCCAATTTTCAAAGTACCGGTCGAGTTTTTCCTGGGGAAACTCGAACGATGATTCAAAATCATTTTTGGTTAGTGAGTCGGTCAATTGAGTTATGTGAGTGTACAACTCGACCGATTGATCCATTTCCAAAAATCCATCACTAGTCGGTCAAGATCTAAACTTGACCAACAAAGTTGTTGTGACAAAATTTTCAATATGATTTACGAGTGATCAAACGTTGGAATTAAGTGCCCCTGATTTTTTTCATCTTAGTCACAAGTCATATCATTAATACAATGATTACAAAAATATTCTAAGGTGGTTTGGAGTGATTTCCCAAATTGCACATTTGCATTGCTTTTAACTTGGAACTTGACAAGCTAGGGCTTGTGTAATTTTATCCTTTTCATGTACCTAAAGCCTGAAATCAATCTTAAACAAACATATTAGATACATACGAATGGAATGATTAAGTCATTATCAAAATATGGACAATGTATAACTCTCAAGTCAACATTCTCCCAATTTTTGACAATGACAAACCATTCCTCAATCATATTGAAAAGGATATGTAAAGTTATACCTTATCCTTGTGAATTTCAAGGGGATTCATATTATTAACAATGTGAATTTCTCCCCCTCAATCTATGCTCACTCGTACATGCATTTTTAGTCTTTCTACACAAAAAAATATAACATATATACTACATGGTCCTTTAGCAAGTCACATGATAGGACATATATTTAGACAAGAAAAGGATCACATAGGAAATAAAGGCAATATGGTTGAGCTTCAAAACATTGAACTTCTCTCCACCTTTTGTCACTATCAAAAAGTAAGGGGGTAGAAGAGAATAGAAATGGGTCTTCTCCAAGCACAACCACACAGTAAATCATGCAACCTCATACGACACATCAAATAGAGATGAGAGAGACAAAAGCAATCTATGTCATAATCAAATATGGGTAACATACCCCCAACTCATCATATATACTCAACCAAAGATTAAGTGTATATATAATTAAGATTACAACACTAAAACCATGTCTTCAAAACAACTACAAACCAAAACGATGAAAAAATAGGATGATAGAAATAGTACATCTCAGATAATATGCCCAGATGTTTTTAGTACAAAATAGTCTAGAAAGATATATATGATCAACATCTAAAGACTAAATACTAAAACATCTAAACATCTAGGATATATATGTTCACAACATCATCATCATCAACACCAACATCATCAGATGCTTCAAGCTCATAGTCATCATCTCCATATGAAGATGTAGCAGAGATAGCAGCTTCACCAGATTCACCAGCAAAGCCATCTTCATAACCATATGATCCATCCTCACCATCATCCTCAGATGCCTCCTCACCATCGACATCAATAGCTTCCTCATCAGCCTGGTTGGTCATCTCCTCATCGGCAGAAGGATCGAAACCACGACCGAGCCACATAGCATTCTGCTCAGCCCAAGACATACCAAGGTCATGCAACTCTTAGGCTTGAGGACAAGTAGGAGCAGAGGTGTCATTTCATGTAAGCAAGGTAGCTATAGGACCAACAGGGAGAGGTAGCACTCCAGGGGTAGATCCACCAATAATAGAGGGTGTAGCAGTAGAAGCAACATGTGGGGGGGCTAGGTAAAAGTGATTAAATGCATAGGATGCATAATCACCACTTGGGTAGGGATAGTAGGTAGGATAAGGATGGGCATAGGATAGGGTCATGGTAGACATGATAGAACAGAGATCCTGATGCATATGCTCCTAAACCTGAAGGTTATACACATGCTGATGCATCATGTAACCCATGTGGGATTCATTTGATACATTAAATGTGGCGCAGGAAGGTTGGGATGGATGAGGAGATGGAGGTGTCTGGGTGGAGGTGGAGGCTCCAAGAGTGGTACAAGAAGAAGGAGGAAATCTTTTCTTGAGTGTGGTCTCACTGATATAGACTCATTTTCAAGCATGTTTGTAATGAAGATCATGAAAAAGAAACTTTCCAGTGGCAGGTTGAAATAGACCACATATCAAGGTTGGGTAGGGTGGGTGGGTACCATGGGTGTTCTTCCCAGATTCAAAGCAGGTCATGTGGTGGAGAACATATATAGACCGCTTGACTCCAATGTTCTTCAGAAGGAAAACATAATAATTGTGGTATTCTCTGCAATTTCAATTTGATTTTTCTTGGGGTGAGTATTGCAGTTGTCTACCAGAGTGAGAGCAATTCTCCAGGTCTAAAGCATAGAAGGGTAGGATGAACTTTTTTCAATAGGGAAACTGAGGCTTCTTCAAGAATCAATGTATGTCATGGAGAGTGATATCATATTGCTTTTAGAAGTCCTCATGGTCTAGGAGGTCAAAATACTCAGGGTAATCCTTCCTAGATGTGTCGGTGACCTCAATACTAGAGAAAAAGATATTCAAGGTATCTTTTGAGATCTTGAACTTCTTAGCAAAAAACATGAAAGTAAGAATGACTTGAGTATTAGGTGTGGGTACAAGAGTGTCGTAATTTCATGACAAATTTGCATAGAATTCATGAACTGCCTTAGTGCTTGTGATGGAGTTGTTATAGCACTGGCGTTCGACACTCAGGGCAGAGAGGTGGTGGTCATACAACAACTAGGCTACCTCATCTATGACCTTTAGTCTATGCGGACAAGGCTCAAACAAGGCCCGAAAAGGGAAGGGGTTCCTAGGAAGGATCTCCTTATATCTATTTAGAGCTTCATCAGAGACAAAGAAGGTATAATCTAAGGGAATGAGGAAAGAGTTGGAGGAGGAGGATGGTGCTCCGGAAGGGGAAGTTATCTTTCTCCTATTTGAAGCCATGGAGGCGGAAAGAAGGAGATTGAGAGGTCAAAAATGAGGGGAATACCACCAAAAGATGACCAAACACCTAGGGCTGATGTGCAAGAGGTCTAGGAAGGTCAAGTAAGGGTTGGATAGGGCTAGGAAAGGGATGGTCAGGGATAGGGTTGAGAGCTTAAGGGAGCTGGAGAGGGAATCAGTCAATTTTTCTCTAGTTGAGAGGGAGAAAAGTCAGCCAAACCATACTTAAGTTTGCTCTAGTCTGGCCATCAGTCGAGTTTTGTGGGATGGAAACTTGATCGGATGGCTTTTACAAAAGCCCTCGGCCATGGATCGGTCGAGTTGGCAACTCGACCAATGGTCAACCTGAAGCATCATTAGAAATTTTAATTTCTAGCCATTTGAGTGCTAACTAAATTTATTATCTAGTCCATTTTTTGTTTTAAACATAGTTAGGCACATATGACTCATCATTGGGTACTATTTTGCGATAAAACAAGTGTTTGCAAAAATACCCAAAACAAGCAAAAAAAAAGCATAAGAACATGAAATTTTAGCACATTAGCAAGCAAGGGTGATCAAAAATGATGAAAGCATATAGGATAGATATCAAATAACTATAAAGCATATCAGATTCATCTAAAGCAGTAATGAGCAGTTTAGATCTAATAAAATTAAATTTCTCTCTAGCTAGAGGTTTAGTAAAAATGTCCACCAATTGATTTTCCGTGTCCACATGTGTGATATAAATATCCTTTTTGGCAATGTGATCATGAAGAAAATAATGATGAACCTCTATATGCTTGGCTCTACTATGCAATATAGGATTATAAGATAAATTTTATGCACTAGTATTATCACAATAGATATGAGTAGAATCAAAATAAATGTTAAAGTCTTTGAGTGTTTGCTTCAACCATAGGACCTGGGAACAAAAACTCTCGACTGCAATGTATTCAGCCTCAGTAGTTGATAAAGCCACTATGCTCTATTTCTTGGAGAACCAAGATACCAAGCATGGTCCTAGGAGGAAGCAAGTGTTACTTATGCACTTTCTATCAATCAAGCATCTTACGTAATGCACATCACTATAAGTTGTAAGATTAAAGTCCCTTGACTTGGAATACCATAGTCTAAAATTTGGAGTTTTGGCTAAGTACCTTAAAATCCTCTTAATAGCTATAAGATGTGATTTCTTGGGATTTGATTGAAAGCAAGCACAGAAGCCAACACTAAGCATTATGTCAGGTCTAGAGGAAGTTAAATAAAGTAAATTCTAATCATACCTCTATAGAGCTTCTCATCCACTTTCTCACCTTCTTCATCTTTATCAAGTTTGGCAGTGTTTGACATGGGGGTGTCCATCGGCTTGGTGTTTTCCATCTCAAAGTGCTTAAGTAGATCACTTGTGTACTTGCCTTGGTTGATGAAGTTCCCATATTTAGTTTGTTTGATTTGAAAGCCAAGGAAGAATGTAAGCTCACCCATCATGCTCATCTTGAACTCACTCTGCATAAGATAACTAAACTCAATGCAAAGATCAAGATCAGTTTCACCAAAAATGATATCATCAACATAAATTTGAATGATAAGAAAGTTGTTAGAAGTGTGTTTGAGAAATAGGGTAGAATCCACTTTGCCCATGATATACCCATGATCTAACAAAAAGTTCCTTAATTTCTCATACCAAGCTCGAGGTGCTTTTTTGAGTCCATATATAGCTTTTTGCAATAAATAAACATGGTTAGGTAAACTATCATGTTCAAAGCCCAGGGGTTGTGCAACATACACTTCCTCCTCAATTGTACCATTCAAAAATGCACTTTTAACACCCATTTGATAAAGAAGAAAGTTCTTATAACTAGAAAAAGCAAGCAACATGTGAATGGACTCAAGTCTAGCTACAACTGCATATGTTTGATCAAAATCTATACCTTCCTACTGATGTAGTCTTGAGCCACTAACCTTGCTTTGTTTCTTACCATCTTGCCACTTTCATCTAGCTTGTTGCGGTAGACCCACTTGGTGTCAATGATCTTTCTATCACATGGTCTTGGCACTAGTGTCCACACTTTGTTCTTCTATAATTTCTCCAATTCTTCTTGCTTGGCTAGGATCCTTTCATCATCCCCAAGAGCTTCTTTGACATTTTCTTTTCTTCTTGAGTGGCCACATCTTTTCCTTTTTGGGTGATGTTGAGTTCTTTTAAGATAGGAATCACTTCACATGCATCATCATCATTTCGAACAATATCTTTGGGAATAGAGCGGTTAGTCTCAATAAATTTGAGATTAATAGATTCTTTTACTTTAGAAAGACCAACATTAAATACTCTATAATCCATGCTAGTAGTGATATAGCCAAGAAAGAAGGCCTTGTACGATTTTAGATCAAACTTGTCGAGAGAATCTTTCGTGCTCAAAATGAAACAAGCACACCCAAAAAAGTGAAAGTACTCGAGAGAAGGATTTCTACCACACCATAGCTCATACGGGGTTTTCTTCAAAGAAGGATGTGTGAAAACCCAATTTTGCACAAAACATGAGGTACTAACGGTTTCGGACCAAAACTTCTTTGGAGTATCATACTCTAAGAGCATGGTCCTAGACATTTACTATAGTGACATGTTCTTCCTCTCTACAACCTCATTTTGTTGAGGTGTTTGAGGTGAAGATAAGTTATGTGCATACCTTGATTCTTCATAAAAACATTCAAAAAGATCATTTTCAAATTCTCCCCCATGATCAGTACGGATGGAAACAACCTGACAAGAAGCTTTATTCTCAACTTGTTTACAAAAACTAGAGAAACATCAAGTGTATCACTCTTGGAAATGAGAAAAAAGGTCCAATTATATCGAGATAAATCATCAACAATAACAAGACAATACTTGGAGCCACGAAGCGATTGAGCTCTCATAGGTCCAAATAGATCAATATGGAGAAGTTCAAGAGCTCTCTTGGTGATAAGGACTCCTTTATATTTGAAGGAGGACTTGGTTTTCTTTCCTTGGGTGCAAGGTTGGCATTCCTCATCCTTTTCAAAATCCAATTTTTGAAGTCCCTTGACCAAGTTCATTTTGCTCAACTTCTTCAATTGATGCATATTTACATGACCAAGTTGACGATGCCAAAGAGATATATCACTAAAATTGACTACAAGGCATCTACCAACAATAGGCTTAATGGAGTCAAGAACAATTACATAAAGATTACCATTTCTAGTTCCCTTATATATGATATGATAAGTTAGGGAATCTAGAAGCAAGTATTCAAAAGAAGTAAATAGCACAGGGTAACCATTATCACATAATTGACTTACACTTATGAAATTGTCATGTAGGCCATCCACAAAGAGAATATTCTTCATAGACAAGGATTCACCTACATCACCCTCACCTTTTACCTTACCTTTCTTGTTGTCCTCAAAAGTAACCAACCCCCTTTCTTCTTTGTGAAATTGTTGAAATGGCTTATATCACCTGTCATGTGCTTAGTGCAACCACTATGAACTATCCATTTTCCTTTTTCCTATAAGAAAGGAGAGTGTCAGTTCCCAACTCAAACTTTGGGATCCGGAGTTAGCTTGGGGACCCATTTCATCTTAGGGTTGGTCCCCTTAGGCTTGTAAGGACAATAAGTAGAATAATCATCGTCAATAAGAACAAATCATAGGGTTCTTAGTGCCAAAAGACTCTCCAATGAAAAAGGAAGTTTCCTTACTCTTTTTCTTACCTTTGGCCTTATTCTTTTCCTTAGGTGCTCCCCCTACGAATCCCAAACCACTAATTCCACTTTGTTTGGTAGAATGGTCAATGATTTCATTTAGGGAGTTTGTCCCTTTGAGGAATTTCTATAGAGAGGCTCTAAGTCTATTATTTTCATTAGTAAGAGATATAATAGTAGAAGACAAACTAGCAAGATAATCTCTAGCATGAACAAGATCATCCTCTAAATAGAGAGCTTTAGTCAAATAAGAGTTCTTTTCAAGAGTAATGGAAGCAACATCATTACTAGGAAAAATAAGTCTAGAAGATAAATCATTTACTTGACCAAGAAATCTAGCATTTTTAGATTTTAGCAATTTATTTTTTTAAGATAAACATCTCTCTCATTTCACTAGCATCAACTGATTTTTTTTGAGATATACATCTCTCTCATCTCACTAGCATCAACAACAAGTTTAAGTTCAAAACATTCAGTTTTAAGTATCTCAAGCTCATTTTGGAACTTTTGGTTGTCTTCCTTAAGAGATTCAATGCTCTTAAGATAGACACCATTCTCTACCTCAACTCCATTGTATTCGAGCTCAAGATCAAGAAATTAGCCTTGCAAGGTATCAATTCTCTCAAGATGAATTTTCCCATTTTTCTCAAGAATATCAAGTTTAACATGCAAATCATCATGATTTTACCTAAATCTCTTCTTTTTAGCTTTACATTCATAATAAGAAGAATGGGTAGTAACAAGCATGTCAATAAGAGTTTCTTTAGCTAGCTTATAAAAGCTTACCTCACTTACCTCACCAATGTCTTCACTTGTAGAGGCCATGAGTGCAAGGTGGCACTCTCCATCTTCATCAGAGCTTGAGCCACCAAAGGATGATCCTTCCTAAGCTACATGAGTTGTGTCTTTGTGTCTCCTCTCCTTCTTGTCCTTCCTCTTATATTTACTATCTTTCTTGTACTCTTCCTCCTTCTCGGAGCTTCTCTTGTGGTGTGATTTTCTAGCCTTAGGACATTTGTTCTTGTAGTTTCCTTTTTTACCACACTTGTAGCACCTTAGAATAGAAGAAGAAGATTGCTTTCCTTTGAAGTGCTTTCCCTTGGAGAAGTTTGCTCAATTATTCACCAGGGCCATCGTCTTCACTTGAGCAGGAGGGAGAGGTCTGAAAAGAAAGTTGTTGTTGAAGGATGAGGGCCTCCACTTGATCTTTGAAGGAACTATCTTTTATCTTCCTTGCTTCCTTCTCTTCTTTCTTAACTTCCTCTTCTTGCTTGTCAAGTCTTGGTTCATGAGTTTGTAGATTGCCAATAAGCTCCTTGGTTGGAATGTCACCAAGACTTCTCACTTCTTCAATGGATGTCACCTTTGACTCCCATCTCTTTGGAAGAGACCTCAAAATCTTTGAGTTGATTGTTCCTCTATCCAAAGTGTGTCCTAAAGCAGTTAGGCCATTGATGATGATGTTGAGCCTTGAGTACATCTCGGCAACTCCTTCTTTCTCCCCCATCTTGAAGTTCTCTTATAGAATGTTCAACTTGTAGATGTTTTCATCCTTCACTTGCTTTGTGCCTTCATAAGTGATGCACAACTTGTCCCATATCTCACAGGTTGTATCCCACGAGGAGATGCAGTTCAACTCGGATGGAGTGAGGGCTGCATAGAGGATGCTAATTGCTTTGGAATTGAGTTGAGCATTCTTTAGGAAAACTTCAAACCATGTTGACACAGCTCTGATTTGCTCCTTGTAGGGTTTAATCATCACCTTCCACATATCAAAGTTCATCCCTTGAATGTAGAATTGCATCTGCCGCTTCCAATAGAGGAATTTGGTGTCGTTGAAGACCGGTGGGCGCATGGAGAATCCTCCCTCTAGGTTGAGGGAACCAAGTAGGTTCTCACCCATATTCTCGTCTCTTGGGAGATTTTTTGGAGAAGATCCTCACTCTGATACCACTTGTTGGATCTAAGGCTCTAGAGAGGGGTGAATAGAGCTTGAAAATTCTCACAATAATAGTTAAACCTTCAAATTATATCAATTGAAACCAAATGCTTTTACTCAATTTGAAGTTCTATCTAAACAAGCATAGAAAGGATGAGAGATATTGAAACACACACTTGGACAAGGTGGTTCGAGTGGTTCCAATATCCAAACTAAGAGATCGTCAATCCACTACCTAGAGAGGTCAACCTCTAGGACTTTGCAACCCATGCATACTTATATTCCATTATAAGAGATACAAGAAGACCACCTTACATCCAAGGACTTACCTATTCAAGACAAAAGTCTTTCACCTACACAAGGACTTACCCACTTGATCAAGATGTCTTCAGCCTTCACCAAGGACTTACCCACACTTGCATCAAGTCTTTGGCCTTGAAGGAATTACCCACTCTTCTTGAATCTTCCGCCCTGTCCTTCTCCTTCACCTAGAGAAGATCTTCATACCTTCTTCAAACTTGAAGAAGAACAACAACTCCTCCTTCATTGGGAGAAGATCACTTGAACCTTTGCTCTTTGAGAAAGGGGATTGGGAAGATGGAAGGAATGAGAGCTTTGCAAGATAACATGGAGGTAGCTCTCAACATGCCTAACTCACTCATAATCACAAAATTAATTGTAAATGAGAGAGAACAGGGCTCAAAGTGTTGTAGCACACTCAACTATAGAAAGGACCAAGGATAGCATGAATGAGCGACCTTGGAATGAACTTCAAGAGGACCTATTTATAGCTGGGGGTCTTCCTTTGAGTGTGGGATCACTTAAGAATGAAAAATAGTTGTTTTACAACTTGAAATAGATCTATTTTCATTTCTAACAACTCCTCAATGGTCGAAATCACTTTTCTGCATTTTCTATATAGTACATTCGGTCGAGTTTCAATAAAGACAACTCGACCGATCCACTAACCGACAAAGACAATTTTCAAACTATCAGTCGAGTCTGTCCTAGGGAAACTCGACTGATGAGTCAAAATCAATTTTGGTCAATGAATCATTCAGTCGAGTTCTATGAGTGTACAACTCGATCGATTGATCCATTTCCAAAAATCCATCACTGGTCGGTCGAGATCCAAACTTGACCGACAAAGTTTCCGTGAAATTTTTTTCAAAATGATTTATGAGTGATCAAATGTTGGAATTAAGTGTCCCTGATTTTTTCTCATCTTAGTGACAAGTCATATCATTAATACAAATGATTATAAAATATTCTAAGGTGGTTTGGAGTGATTTCCCAAATTGTGCATTTGCATTTGCTTTTGACTTGAACATGAACAAGCTAGGGCTTGTTTAGTTTGATCCTTTTCATGTATCTAAAGCCTAAAAACAATCTTAAAAAAACATATTAGATACATAGGAATTGAATGGTTAAGTCATTATCAAAATATGGAAAATGTATAACTCTCAAGTCAACACTTATATCTCATGGCCTCAAGCCATTTCCAGACTCTAGTACTGTAACAACTTCTAGGTAGGTAGTTGTCTCATCATCAATGACCAAATCTATGCCTTCTTGAGTCACTAGATAACCAAATGTATCTGGCTCAAGGCATGTCCTACTAGATCTGTGAGGTTCTCATGTTGCATGAGGAATTTGAGATTCCAAAATAGTTTGTGAGTCTCTATGTTCCTCTTCTATCTCTATAGGTGCAAAGTTTTCTTGTTGGTCTCAAACTTCTTCTAGTTCCACTTTCCTCCCACTGGTTCCTTTAGAAATAATTTTTTTTCCTATGAATACAACATTTCTAGAAACAAACACTTTGTTGTCAGATAGGGTATAAAAGTAATATCCTTTGCTTTCTTTAGGATATCCAACAAAATGACAATTGTTTGATTTGGGTCCAAGCTTTTCTGAAAATTGCTTTCTCACATAAGCTTCACAACACTAAATTTTCATAAGAGACACATTGGGACGCTTCCCATATCATATGTTATATGGTCTCTTTTGAATTAATTTAGATGGTACATAGTTTAGTGTAAACACGACAGTTTCAATAGCATAACCCCAGAAGGTAGTCGAAAGATCAGCTAAACTCATCATTGATCACTATCTAGAAATGCATGATTCTTTCTTTCTGATACACGGTTATGCTGAGGTATTCCAGGTGGAGTCCATTGTGATACAATACCATGGTCTCGTAGAAGATCCTCAAACTCTTGTCTTAGGTATTCTCCACCTCAATAAGAATGAAGTTCCTTAATACTTTTGCCAAATTGGTTATGTACTTCATTCATTAAATCCTTGAACTTTTTATGAGTTTCCGACTTATGTTTCATCAGGTAAATATAACCATACCTAATGAAATCATCAGTGAAGGTGAAGTATTGATAACTACCTCTAGCATTTGATCTAAATAGGTTTTGCATACATCATTATGTATGGGTCCTAATAAATCACTAGCCCTCTCAGTGTTTCTAGTAAAAGTAGTCTTTGTCATCTTTCTCAACAAATAAGACTCACATGTCTCCACTGATTCAAAATCAAAAGAGTCTAGATAACAATCTTTGTGGAGTCTAGATATGTGATTCTCATTTATGTACCCTAGACAACAATGCCAAAGATATGTTTTGTTTGAGTTATAGAGTTCTAATCTTTTGGTATCTTCATTACAAACATTTGTCTTTATATCCAACAAATAAAGACCATAAGACATTAGGGCACTTGCATAGAAGATCTCATCTTTTGAAATAGAACATCGACCATTCTTGATATGAAATTCATATCCATCCTTGTCCATACAAGATACATAAATGATGTTTTTTTATATGAAAGTTACATAATAGAGGTTCATTAACTCTATTACAAGCCTTGTGGGTAGAGATAAATTATAGGTTCCAACTATAGTGGTAGCAACTATTGCTCCATTTATGACTCACAGTTTGACCTCACCCTTTCGTAAAGGCTCACTTCTTTTCAGATCATGCATATTCAAACATATATGAGATCCACATCCGATATCTAGTACCCATGATGAAGAAGTAGACATATTTATCTCAATAATGTATATACCTGAAGTAGAGATCTCTATCCCCATATTCATCTTCTTGAATCCCTTCAAGTAGAAAGCACATATTCCTCTTGTACTTTTCATTCTCCTTATCTTGAGTGTTGGAGATCTGGATGTATGCTTGGACTCAGAATTCTTCTTGAATTTTATTTAATCCTTGGACTCCACTCCTCTGATCACCATCATGGATTTGTCCTTCTTCATTTTTTCTTTGCCATTTATCAGCATGCTAAGAAAATCTAACAATGGTTTGGACATGTTTTCAAGTGGTAATATTCGATAAAATGGCTTTATGATCCAGGAAATGATTGTAGAATCATGTGTGGACAACTCTTGGCTCAAAGAGAATCTCGTTTCTTTTAAATGTTTCACATGTCCAATAATATCGAGCACATGCATCTCTACTGGGTCTCCCTCTATCATCTTACACTCAAAGAGAGCCTTTGAGACATTGTACCTTTCTTGCTTTGTATGATTATGGTTTACATTCTTTATATGTGTTACCATCTCAAGAATCCCCATGTATTCACACTGCTCTTGCATCTTAGCATACAATTTCTTATGTCCAAGGCATCGTTGGCATGCTTCCAGTAAGCATCCACATCAGCCCTAGGTGCATCAGGAGAAGGTATTTCAGGCATTGGTCTATCTAGGACATAGAGCTTATTTTCATCATTGAGAACCCTTCTCAAAGTCCAAACCGGTCATGGAAGTTTGTCATGTTAAGTTTTTCCTTCCTAAGGATAGATCGCAATGATGATTTATTTGCCATTTGTTCTACAAGAGAAATATTGCATTTGTCAAAACACTTTTAATTTGATTTGAATAAAATTTGACGATATTTAATTAGGACTTTAATTAATATCACTTCCACTATTTTATTCAAATTGATATCCCTCATGTATCAATTCAAAAGATCACATCATACAACTTTCTAATGATCCAAGATCCAAAACAATTGAGTTATTACCCGGCCAACGCCAATGTCCATAATAAATTATTAAGGTAGTCAACATTTGTCAAATATATCTTATGTAATTCTTAGATAGATGGTATATGCAACTCTTTGCCATAGTCATCTGCATGCTTCTAGGTGCTTATTCTCATTAAGATCACCTAGTTAAACTTGACCTAAAACCCATGACGATAGTAGTGTACCCTGCTTGGAAGGCCCACATAACTACCATCACCATGCTTGGGGTGCCCACGCTTAGTCGACCAAGCTTTTCATGTGTGTTGCAAATGGAAAGCCTCTAAGACTTAATATTATTTTGAGGGATTTGTATTTATAAATACATATACATATCCAACCACCCCATACTTATAGTACATATCATTTACATTCTATATCCCACAATGTAAACATACAATAAAAACATAAGTGATGATTATGGCATACTATTATAATTTCTTGAAGCCATGAGGAATTACCACCACCTAAGGTCTATATCACATGCAGAAACCTATTGTTGATGAATATCTATGCTTGAACCAATCCAAGATGATTGGTTCAACCCTTGAACTGATCAGCTTTCCTCTTGGTAGGTCAGTTGGTATGTCAAACGATCATTTGGCCTCTAGTCCGAACAACATCTGGACACCTCCAGCTTCTCTGTTGGGCCATCATTCAATCAGTATGGCTCCTCCTATCATCTATCTTCCTCGGTCCTCTAGCCAATGGACTTCTCACCCAAAATAAGAAGCTCGTTTGGTGTTGAATGTCTTCTTCGTCATAAACAAAATGAAACTATCCTAATGATATTTAACATATTACAAGGTAATAGGGAAACCTTGAGTTACATTCAAGGGGGAGCATAGGAAGGAGAGACTAATAATTTAGATATGGAATATAAGTTGGAGGGTCGGTATGACAACTAATATGTAAATACGAATAAATGACCACACAACTATGCACAGAGATCTGGGTTATTGGCCATAACCATGCATCACATCCATCATCAAAACCAACTTTTAGGGTGATGCATGTAAATTGCGTATATAACATATCATATATGTATATTAGTTGGGGTTGTATATGGTATTTAAACAGATATACATATTAATCATTTTAAGTATTCACATCGTATGCAATAAATAAATGATTATATCCAAAATATGATCATATCCATTAAATCCCAAGAATGGTAAATTGACATGGCTTTGATTCCATTATAGGAAACTATGGCGATAGAGTAGACAAAAGAAACAAAAATGCAACTGCCATATTACCCTTTGAATAGTAGATCACGTTAACAACTATATAATAAGAAGGTTGGTTACAAGGTTTTACCTGGTCATGGAGCAAGTCTAGTGACAACTCCCTCATTGTAGTGTGTATATATATATATGTGTATATATATATATATATATATATATATATATATATATATATATATATATGTGTGTGTGTGTGTGTGTGTGTGTGTGTGTGTGTGTGTTCAGGTTGTACTTGGGGAACATCTGTGCTAGTCTCTTAGTTGAACACCATGGAGAGCAGTTTGACTTTGTCCTCTTAGCGGAAGGCACCAACTCCTTGCCTCTATAGTAGTCCACACAAATCACTAGAGACTATAATTATTCTAGATGAATGCATAAGAAGGAGTTTTCCTTTTCTACTCAGTGTACTAGCACTGACTTTCTCTCCCACAATTGTTCTCCCTTGATATTCCTCCCTTTGATGGGTACGGCTTGCTTTGGTTCTCTTAGTTACCACAACTAGAGAAGACAACTATTGTCATAGCTAGTTGATGTGTCTCAGAAGCCCCTATTACCCCTCTATTTATAGGAGGGTTAGGGTCAAGGTTCCCAGTCTGAGTGGGAGTCAAAGAGGACTGAAGTTCATGAATTTTCACAACATGCGAGCAGAAAAATAGTCGGTTCAGAGGTGAACCAATTGGTTGGCATGTGAGTCGGTCGGTTCAATCCTTGAACCGGTCATCTCATCATGTTTCTCAATCGCAACTGTATTGGAATTTAATATTTGATTAATGGACAACATGACATCAACACTAATCCTTGATCCAATCAAAATGATCCTCCAATCGGTTGGTTCACAATCTAAACTGGTTAGCTCACATACTTGAGTTGATCTGTTCACTTGCTGAAGTGGTCTTCTCATGGTTCTGATTTCCAAACTTGGTTCAATTGATTTGACACTCTGAAATGATTAGTTTAACACTTGAATTGGTCGTATCACAGTCCATTCAGTCAACTTTCAACCATTGTTGTTTAAATTGAATACCTAAGTCTTTAGCAATCAAGTATAAACTATATTTATAAACAAACTCCTATTCCAAGTTTATCCTATGTGTGTGACCCTATAGGTTCCAAGTTATGTTGGCAGTGAATGTCCATAACTAGTTTATGACATCATAAGAAATGAATGGTATCTAGAAACACATCATTGCTACCCAAATAATTTGAAAATTTGGAGAAGAACTTCAACCAACAATTTGTGATTGGTGTCATAGTGATTGTATAGTTCCTTTGTAATTGATATCCAAATTAAGCTTGAGGCATGGAATCATCATCCTCTTCAATGTTCAATCCATATTCCTTGAAATAGATCAGACTATCTGAGATATATGTAAGCTCAATATCACATATTGAGTCAAATGATAATGGCCATGTATTTCTCAGTATGGCCTATCAAGTGGCTAGGATATCATACTCTTGTAGGAGGGAAAATCCCATCTACATCATTCACAGTCATCCCCATGTATGACAATGCACCAAGCATCACCTTTATGGCAACCCTTATTCAAAGTCATGGTGTATGATGTCTAAGTACACCGAATGCCATGTGATGAGTGTAATTATTTCATATCTAAGAACCACAATCACCAGCAACACTATAATAGATGATTATGACCACCAATTATGGTTTCCATGCATCACTCTTAAGGTGGCTCTATCTGATATAATGTTCTCTAACAAGTATCTACGTGTTTGGTTTGATATCACATATCATGACTTAATGAGATTTTGTCATCAAGCAACACACACTCTAGTCTTATGTGTTATTATTGTCTATAAACCTTCCACAAGAACAACTGACTAGGGACATAAAAAGAATGTATATTCTCTTGACATCCATATAATCTCATTGTTCAGGACATCAACCTGAAGCCATATGTCATTGAGTAATATCATTCTATAAACATTTATTATGTTACATCATTATCTCATAACTGAATAAAACATTATAAGTTGGAAGATTTCCTTTATTAATTATCAAATCATTTACAATATATGCCATTACAATCATCATATGATTGGCTCTCTGGCCATACATACCAACACCCACACCACAAAATTCCTTTATGGCATCTTGTTCAATCTTTTTACTTTGGTCTATCTCAAGTGAGTCAAGATACAGCAGATTCTTCTTGTGGAGGAGCTTTTATGGCTAAGCCACCTGAGGAGACATAGCCCTTGTTTGAAAAATTGGCTGAAAATTCAAGGATCCAAGCCTCTAGCATGATTAATGATGGTGACCGACCCTTTGGTGTGACACATTCAGCTTCTAGTGATTCAAGCCCACAAGTAATGAAGATTCTTAGGGAAATGATGAGCTTTGTGAAGAATCAAGTGGGAAGTGTTCTTTGTCACTCGATTAATTTTGTTGAGTCCTTTGATGAATAAGTGAAGACACCTCATTCTTATACCTTCCCAGAACAACAACGTCGGTATAGCTCAAAATTTGAGGATGAAGTTCTCTCTAGGTTGAAAAGCTTTGATTATGTGCAAAAGAATGTGACAAAGCATGAGAAAAAAGTGGAGTAGCTCTCGTTAATACTTGGTATTCAACCAGAAGCAAAGCTTCCTCCAAAGTCATAATGAATTTCAATGAATCAAGTGGGACCAATGGGTTCCTTGTATGTTTTATATAGTCCACCTCCAATGCAAGTGCATCCCATGTATCACTTTCAAGGCCATCTTAAGCGTTATATGCCTCCACCCCTCCATCACCACAACCATCCAACCATTTCACTTGCCACCCTCAATTTTCTCCTCCACCTCAATTCCAATACCACGTGCCACCTCCACCTCCTCCATAGCCACAACCTGCTCGCCCTCTTCACCATGAGCAAGGACGTGCTGTGATAGTTCTAATGATTGGAAGATCTCTTGAGAAGCCCACAAGTAAAAGGAATGTTGATGAAACAAGGCCAAAGAGACCAAGTGGTGATATTGTGATTGAGATTGGTGAAAATGATATTGTAACACCTTCTATTGAGTATGTGATACCGTGTGCTCCACCTCACACTCCATTTGCAGGTTCTACCATCGCTAGTGTTCCACCTCATGTCATGCCACAATGACATGTTGCTAGCAAGTCAGCCATCGTTCCCCATAGCATTGGATGAGCCCCCTCTAGTAAAAAGGAGGAAAAAATCACAATGTTGACATTCTAGAGATGGTTGGACAAGTGAAGGTGAGTATTCCATTATTCAATGCTATCAAGCAAATCCCATCTCATGCCAAGTTTCTCAAGGACCTGTGTACTGTCAAAAGGAAGTCAACAGGGAGGATGCCTAAGAAAATCAAGTTGATTTAAAAAGTGATCTCTATCATCTGACACTCACATCCTGTAAAGAGGAAAGAGTCAGGAGCCCCACTTATACCTAGCTACATAGGGGGACATTACATAGACCAATCCCTACTTGATTTAGGATCTAGTGTGAATTTGATGCCATATGTGTCTATGCGGAGCTAGGGAAAGTGGCTCATTACATTCACCAATTGGCTGACCACACAATCAAAATTCCTAGAGGAAGAGTGGATGATGTATTGGTGATGATAGACAAGGAAAGGGAAGTAGGGTAACAAGCGGATTTCATTATTCTTGACATGGATCTGGAGGATTGGAAGATTCCCATCATCTTGATAAGGCCATTCCTATCTATAGTTGATGTTAAGATACATGTATGTAGTGGCACAATGATGGTCTCTTTCATGGACATGAAGAAAAAGATTAATATGTTCAAGACCCCAACCAAGAGAGACTGAGATAAGGATGTTGTGCATGATCACTTGAAAAATCTAGCTGATTAATTGAAAAAAGGAGATCCAGATGAAAGACCTCATAATAGATTTTGGTCAATGGGACAAGGGACAAATGTTGAATGAAAATGAAGGATGTATGTATTGAAAGAGTGGACACACAAGGATTCCAAATGGTCGATTGATTGAAGGAACTACAAAAGTCTTATCTGAAGGTATGGAACTTAGTGCTAGTGGGAGGAAACCCACCTAGGTTTGGGAAATTTTCACCCAATCTTCAATTTTTGACACTTTTTGGTTACTTTTACATTTTTCCAAGAAAAAGAACACACGCTTGTTTTTTATAGTTTTTTTTAGGTTTCAGATTCGCATGTGAAAAGAGTGATGAAATGAAGAAAATAAGCTAGAATGTAGAAGAAGATTAATGAAAATATCATTTGATTTAAAGATTTGATGTCCAATGTGAAATCACCTACTATAGTGTCTACCATGACTTTGGTATCATGGAATGGTTGTTGTGGGATACTCAAAATCATAGGGATATACAAAGTAATCAAGGAAAGTAATTACATTCCAAAATGGTCATGCAAGGCAGCACAACCGTGTTACCAGCTAGACACCATGACCATGTGTTCGAATGTGACTGTGTGACCAGCCAACCACCATGGTCGTGTGGCCCAGAATGCTCGTGTGGAGAGCCAGCCAACACATCATGGCGAGCAACACGGCCGTGATACCTACAGGCCCAACCACTTAAGTCAATTGAAATAGAACTTCAGCTTTACAAATTTCAATCTGGTTCTCCACAAACTCCATGGCCATTCTGCAACCCCAATAGCTATGCAGCCACTTCCGAAGCCTCAATTCTTCCTTCTTCCACCTCCAATCAACTCCCAGACACTCCCATAACATTTCTTCTACCTCCATCTACCATTTCTACCCCAATTCTACCATCAAATCATCCCTTTTATCTCCATTCTATCCCACATACATAGAACTGCAAAAACCTGAATTTCTTCACATTTTCCACCCAAAATGAAGAAAATCACAAATAAAGTAGTGTCAAGAACTAAGGACATCATCTCTTAAGGACGTCAGCCTAAAGATGGATCATCTTCAGTCTAAGAGACGTCTCTTTCTCTTCCACCACCACCATCCGCCTCCGGCTCTCATTGTGAAACACCCCAGATGGAAGCGGCCGACTTGGATACATTGGTAGATACCATGGTGGAGTCCACAACTCAAATATAGAGTGGATGGGCAATGGCATCCCAACATTTGACTTCTTTAAGGGTAGCACCACCACCATCATCGGCTCGACCTTCTACTTCTATAGCCCAACAATCGACTTCTTCAGGAGTAGCACCACCACCTTCTTCATCTCAATCTTCTACTTCATCAAACTAGACTTCAACTTCTTCAACCACACCATATCTGCAACCGTAGCCACAAGCTCAAAGGTGGCTACTTCTTGATTATAAGGATGAAGAAATGCATGATTCTCAAAATGAAGAGGATCGACCTGCATAGGAAGATGAGGTGTAGGAGGAGAAGTGTGAGGAGGTCCTGTGCAGAAGGGATACTCAATGGAAGAAATTGAGGTATCTACAATGCCTGATGCATAGGGTGATTGCCACCCACTATGCCTGTTAGGAGACAATGGAGGCTTTGGACGTCTTGTCACATTTTCAAGATTTCATGAGTGAATTGGGTTATTTTATGTACTGACAACTATTGAGGAAACTTATGTGGAGCTTACACACCAGTTCTTCATCACCTAGAGAAGGTCTTTGTTGATGGGGAAAATCTATCATTTTAGGTTCGAGAATGACAATTGCCTCCTCACCGCTTCCATCCTCAACAAGAATTTCACTTCCACCCTTGAAGCATCAACCCTCCTTGACAAAGGGAAGACATACAAGGATAATGTAAGTTACTCAGCTATGCAAGAAAGGTTCACTGGGAATAGACTCTTTGTAGAAGGGAAAAACCCCAGCTTGATCCATAACCCCTACTTGAGATATATGTAGAAGGTCATAGTGAATACTCTTTTTGTTCGGTATGAGAACCAAGGGAGATGCTAATGTTCATATTTTATATCATCTTTTGGGCCACTTTTGGTTGCATTTCTAAATCAATTTCACCCAATAATCACTCTTAATCATGCTATGTTTTCTACTTTATTGTTATCTTTACTTGTTCAATGGTTTGTATTGTAGGTAAAATATTTTGGCATCAAAATGGGGAGAAAACACCATCACCTCATCCATCAACACATTCCTCAACCATCTAGACATTTAGAAAATTAGTTTTGTTGAAGCTGACAGTGACATGCCGTGTCCAAAAAAAGACATGTTGTGTCTAGTGCAGACACAACGTGTCCAAATTTAGACACGCCATGTCCCAGTCCAAAACATGAATTGAGAACTCTCTAAATTGCAGAAACACACCATGTCTAAATTAAGATATGTCATGTGACTTTCTAAAACTTGGATTAGTCTTCAGTTATCGCATCGAACACGTCGTATTGTCCATCCAACACACCGTGTGACCTGCAGATTTCACTCAAATGGGAATTTAACTACCTCACGCTTATATATACGACCCCAAACTATCTTGGGATAGTTATCATGACATATTTCGTACTATTTGGAGGGGGACTTGAGCAAGGAATAAGGAGGAGAAGTTGGAGGCATCTAAGTAGAGAAAAGGTGGTATCCTAGAAGGGAAACTTCTTCTTCTTCCTTCTTCTCCAACAATTTCAACAGGGATCTTGACCATTCTCTTTTCTTCACTCCAGTGTGAATCTTTCTAGGGAGTTTCCAACAAAAAGGATGGATTTGTGACTCCTTGATAGGAGTTCCAACTCTATCTTACTTCTTCCACGGACATCCAAGTTTATTTCCTTCTATTATGATATCTAGAACTGCTTTCTACTGCTTGTATCTAGTTTCTATAGCCATGAACAAGTAGATCTCCCTTTCTTGGGTATGGGGGAGTAACTCCCATGTCATAACATTATTGAACATGAATTTCATATATAATTCTAATTGTTTCACTGTTCTAAGGTTCATCGATGTTTAATTCTTCTAACATGCTTTGTTGGCCACATTGTATGTTTGATTTCTGCTCTTTGTATAATCTGGGAAGATATGCATATGAGTAAGGAGTTGTGCTTTAGCTAAACTACCTTGACTACAAGAGTGTCTGGGATGTGTTGGGGAGAAAAGGTTTGTAATTTGAATCTTAGTATATCCACGGGAGTGGTATACAAAGCTACGATTGTTCTAAACAATTGGGAGGTGGGTGTAGGATACAAACCTCCATTGTGTTATTTCTTGCATTGTCGATCATCGTTGTTCTTCATGTTATGATATGGATGTTAAACCTTATTCTCAAGGATCCCCAATCTAGTTTGATCCTTAATACAAGTGAATTCTATTTTAGTTTGTTTCCTTTTAATCGTTTAGTTAACTAAACAAAACATGTCTTGTTGAAAAGACCTAGATTGTTGAAGTTCAATACTCTTGTACCTAAAAAACCCTTGTTGCTTGGACGACCTCAATAGTACTACACACACCCATATACTCGCGAGGTAGTGTTTGAGTTTATAAATATTAAAACTTGCACACATAGCTAACACATTTTTGGCGCCATTGCTGAAGAGCATCAATTTTTGTTAGAGTAAGAAGTGTTGAATAGTAAGCAAGACTAGATCACGCCATTGTCTGTCATATCCGTCATCACTTTTTCCCATCATATTCATCATCGTTATCATATTGTTGTATCTTCCATTTTCATTCTTGTACTTCACTCACCTTTTTTACTTGCAGGATTGTACGAAGCAATCCAAAAGGGGTTTTGAACCTTCCACATTTCTAGACCCCAAAATTGAGCATAATGTTATCAACCTTCAAAAAGCTAGGAGGAGCGAACCTCAAATAGATTTGGAGGAATCACAACATCCATCACCTTCATCACCACCATCTTCATCTGAAAGTCCAGCCCAAAAAGAAGAACAAATCATGAAAGATGATCGACCCCTAAAGGACTTTGTTGTTCCAGCTGCTACAAATATCAATGGGGCTATTAGTATCCCACAAATCTAGATAAATGATTTTTCTATTAGCCCCACTATTATACATATAATACATCAGAACAAGTTTGGAGGGTCACCGATGTAGGATCTGAACCTCCACATTGTTGAATTTCTACAATTGCTAAGCACTTTTAAGATAGATGATGTTCCTACTGATGTAGTTTGTCTTCTTCTTTTCCCCTTCTCTTTGAGAGATAGAGCCAAGGTGTGGCTCTATTCTTTGCCAAGAAACTCCATCTATAGTTGGGACAAACTCCTCAAAGTTTTCATAGACAAATAATTTCCACCAAGCAAGACTGCACAATTAAGGAGTCAACTCTTTAATTTTTCTCAAAGGCATGGAGAGACCTTGTATGACACATGGGAAAGGTTCAAAGACCTTTGATGTATTTTTTCACACCATGGTTTAACCAATTGGCTTCTATTCCAAACTTTTTATAATGTCTTATTCGACAATACAGGGATACATATTGATGGTGCAGCCAATGGTTCTTTAATGAACAAATTATGCATGGACACTTATGCCATTATTGAAGACACGACACTTAAATTAAGTCCTAACTGGAGTATCCAACCTTCTTGTTCAAGCTCTATTTTTGGAAAGCAAGATGTTGAAGTAATGTGTGATGCATGTGGAGTAGAAGGACACACTCCTTCTTCATGTTTTGTTACAACATCACAATTTTAAGAGATATCATAGCTCAACAACAACATCAACTGCAATTTCATCCAATAACAACAACATTTTCAGCCCAAGCCGAGTTTGGTTTCCATGCTTGAGACCTTTGTCTCAACCCAATTCAACAAAATGATGTGCTTCACCAACAAAGGGAGCTACTAAAGGATTCTATTTTACAAATTTCTTCTAAGGTGGATGGAGTTGCCACTCATACTAGGATGTTAGAGAATCAAATTTCTCAAAAAGCTCTTTCCAATCAAAAAGCAACCTCTGATTCCTTGCCTAATCAACCACAAATAGATTCAAGGGAGACATTCATGTCGGTTACATTGAAGAGTTGAGATGCTATAGGAGAATCTCATTCACCATCAAATACACTATTATATGAAGTTGTTGACTGCAATGTAGGCAATGCAACTAAAGCTCAAAAGAAGAAATATGCTCTGCTCCAAAGGATGGTTTTTCAAACAAGTCAAGTTCCCCATTGCAACACATCTTTGATACAATGCTTGGTGATGACAAAATTCTCTTTGATTCTGATTTTTATTATTTTGAAGAAGAGAATGAAGGGACAACTAGTATTGAAATCCATAAGACTATTCCTATTGCAAATCACAAGCATTGATCTTTGGGACAAATAAAATATATATATTGACAAAGAGGCGTATATCCTTAGCACAACAATTTCCAGCCTCAAATCAAAGCAATGGACCTCCCTCTTGATCATTAATCATGACAAGTACCCAATTTCAATCCTATTGAGTTTGTTATATGCAGGGAGGACACTACAAAATTTCAAGCTTAGGGGGGAGCAAAATGGGCAGTAGTTGTTCTTTTTGTTTTTATTTTCCATTTCTATTTTTCTTTCCTAGTTAAGTGAAAATATAAGCATGCATCTAAAGACTTGTTTTTGTTTGGGTAGAAATTGACTCCCTTTTAGCTAAATCATTGTACTCATTGACATAATAGTTGAAGAACCCTACCATGCACATCCAACAATTTAATGAAAACCATTGGCCAATCACTCATGTTGCCATGATATTTTTGTGTTAGCATGTTTTTCATTTTTATCACTCTTGAATCAATGCATGTAATGGTTCAAATTCTCTGGACTGATCAACTTTACAACCTTGTGTAGAATCTTGATGATTTTGCTATATTTTTAGTGCATTTTCTGCCACCACCTATGATGAAAATGTTTACAGATAAAAGAATTCTAGGTTTTGAATCACCAATCTACATGACTCTTTTGATCTTTGAGATTTCAACTGGCCTAAGACTGCGAGGTTCCAAAGTGGGACCAGAATCATGTTTAAAAAGGATATTTGTTTGCTGAAAATAAAAAATCTACATCCCTACAAAAGATGGCTAAGTCACCCAGGTAATCTCCCAACCCAATGAAGGTAGGGAATTATGTCAGACAGAGGGTCAATAAATCCCAAATGGCATTCCACGTGCACGTAAGCCTACATTAGCAGTCGAGTGTCATACCCAAAGCTCTTAATTTTAAATTCTTGATGCTTATGAAGGAGTCATTGTAGATTTGTTGATGTCTAGTCAGATTTTAATTTTATTCATCCTTATGATCATGAGAGTTTGGTTGCATATTCACTACATTTTTGGCTTGTCATAATAACTCTGTTCATCTCTATCTTGTTGATTTTTGCAAATAAATTTGCCCACCTTTTTTAACTTAACTTCCAATTTTGAGAGATGGAAATGAATTCATGTCTAGTTGGACATGTGGACAATGATTGACATGCTATGATTAAATTCTTCCATCTTATGAAATTGATGTATGTGCCATGCTATTTCTTCATCTATGTATCTTTCTTTCTTTTTTCTTGAGGACAAGAAATGGTTTAAGATTAAGGGGATTTGATGTCCGTATTTTATATCATCTTTTGGGCCACTTTTAGTTGAATTTCTAAATCAATTTCACCCAATAATCACTCTTAATCATGCTAAATTTTCTACTTAATTGTTATCTTTACTTGATCTATGGTTTAAATTGTAGGTACAACATTTTGGCATTGGAATGGGGAGAAAACACCGTCACCTCATCCATTAATACATTCCTCAATCATCTAGATATTCAGAAAATCAATGTTCCTAAAACTGACAGTGACACGCCGCATCCAGAAAAAGACAAGCCATGTCCAGAGTAGACATGTCGTGTCTGAATTTAGAAACATTGTTTCCCAATCCAAAACCTGAATCTAGAACTCCTTGAATTGTAGAAACATGTCGTGTCTAAATTAAGACATGTCGTGTGACTTTCTAAAACTTGGATCTGTCTTTAGTGATTGCATTGCACATGTTGTGTTGGCCATCCAACACGTTGTGTCACCTGCATATTAAAATGCGAATTTAACTACCTCACACTTATATATATGACCCCAAACTATCTTGGGACAATTATCATGATATATTTTAGATCATTTGGAGGGGGACTTGAGAAAGGAACAAGGAGGAGAAGTTGGAAGCGTCCAGGGGGAGAAAAGGTGGTTTCACATAAGGGAAACTTCTTCTTCCTTCTTCTCTAACAATTATAGAAGGGATCTCCATTGTTCTCTTCTCCCTCCATTTGGCGTGAACCTTTTTGGGGAGTTTCCAACAGAAAGGATGGATTTTGACTCCTTGATAGGAGTTCCAACTCTATCTTACTTATTCCACATACATCTAAGTTTATTTTCTTCTATTATGATGTCTAACACTACTTTTTACCGCTTGTATCTAGTTTCTACAGTCATGGATGAGTAGATATCCTTTTCTTAGGCATGGGGGAGTAACTCCCATGTCGCAACATTGGTTTTTTTTGGATGACGTACGAACCACCTCTAAGGAAGTGCCATGATTGTGACCCCTTGGTGGCGTAAACCCCCAGCTTTTCCCAACTACCTGCACATCAGGGTCAACAAGGTAAACTCACGCAGAGGCCGAGGTGCATGATGGGACCAAGGATAGTTGAAGATGCACAACTGGGGATTCGAACTCGGGTCCCTACTCTGGGGATCTTGGGCCTTATCCACCGAGAAACTACCCCCTCAGCTATAATGCTAGTTGTTTCACTATTTTAAGGTTCATCGATGTTTAATTCTTCTTATATTCTTTGCCAGCCACTTTGTATGTTTGATTTCTGCTCTTTGTATTATCTAGGAAGATATGTATAGGAGTAAGGAGATGTACCTTAGCTGCACTACCTTGACCAAGGGAGTGGCTGGGTTGTGTTGGGGAGCTAAGGTTTGTAATCTAAATTTTAGTATATCCACATGAGTGGTATACAAAGCTAGGATTGTTCTACACTACCGGGAGGTGGGTGTAGGATGCAAACCTCCCTTGTGTTATTTCTAGCATTGTCGATCATCATTGTTCTTCATGTTATGATATGGATATGAAACCTTGTTCTCAAGGATCCCCAATGCAATTTGATCCTTAATACAAGTGAATTCTATTTCAATTTGTTTCCTTTTAATTGCTTAGTTAACTAAACAAACCTCTCTGGTTAAAAAGATCCAGATAGTTGAAGTTCAATACTTTTGTCCCTAACAAACCCTTGCTCATTGGATGACCTCGATAATACTACATGCAGCCGTATACTTGTGGGGTAGTGTTCGAGTTTATAAATATTAAAACTTGCACACATAGCGAACAACTTCACTAAGAAAGATATACTTATGTTAGGATGAATGGAACAAGGGAAGCATGTATGTTTAGGGTCACTTATTATTGATCACATGAGGACCATTCCATCTAAGGGAAAAAATCTTTTCATGATGGAAGGATTGTGACTTCTATTACTTGAGCCCTAGATTATGACATGTACAGATATACCAAGGATGAAGGGGGGAAGCTAGTAGACCTACATTACTTTATTCATTCATCCATGATCTTAGTTATTGACAGGAAGATCATATACCTGGCCCACCCCTATATGTAGGGATGTCATTTGAGTTGCCTTACCATGCTACCCCTCTCATAGAGGAATATGTCTTGTCTCTAGGATTCTTGAATATTGTGAGGAGATGGGAATAGGATCATCCCAGAGGTACATGGAATAAACACCCCACAAATTTTCCTAAGGGACTAGGAGAGTCACAGGAAGCACAGTAGAGGATAGTAGCAAAGGCGAGAGAGGCTCATTGGGTAGGTGAGAGACAGAGGCAGAACCGCATCATCCAACAATGAACACCTATTATATGTCTATGATATAGGTGCACCTGGAGGGAATCACAGGACTTAGGAGGGCATCCTAAGGACACATGAAGGATCTCATAGGACACAAGATGCATTGTGATTGGATCATCAGTAGATGCACCATCAAATTAACTACATGTATTGTTTTTAGCATGCGTAGGTGTAGAGGAACCCCCAACAGGGGGAAGACTAGTGAGGAGCATTGTTTGGGTACAGGAGACCTACCCACCTCCACATATGGACTATTGGGGAAGCTACTACCAATACCCCCACCACATGGAGGAGAACCACCCAAGCCACCACAGTAGTAGTGATCATCAACCCTATCACTCCTATACTTTAGTATCATGCTGAGGACAACATGATCAAAAGTTTGGGGTAGTAGGGTGGAACACCCTTCTTTTCACTCATTTTGTATTTCATCATGCCATTTACTTTTGTTTTCATGATTTTTCTATCTAAGTTAGATTTCTATTTGCTTCTCATACAAGCATACCATGTATTTCATATCTTGCATTTTTGCGTAACTTTCAAAAATTTTGCTCTTTTTTCCAAGCATTGCATATCACGTAGCTTTTTATAATTTTTACATGTTTGTAGCTAGGATTTACTTGTTTCTTGCTTTATGTTTCAAAAGGAAGGCTTAAATGTGATTGATGGTGATTTGGCACTATTTTGGCAAAATTTTCCCAAATCTAGAATTTCTTGCCTAAAAGCATGTTTTGACCCAATCTCAACTTGTTGAACTAAAGATGTTAACCTTTGACAAATACATGCTACATTCTCATGTTCCATTGCTAAATGGCCTCAATTGTTGACTTTTTACATGTGAATCACCTCTATCATGCTTGTGAATCTCTTGGTTGAATTGTGATTTAAGAAAGCCGCAAATGCTTAGGGTTTGTAGAATCTCATGATAAAAATGAGGTTTTCATATTGCTCATTCATGTGATATGTCATTACTTGATGAAATTGTTGGAGTAACCTTCATTCAGGATATCTCGTGTTAAAACTCACACTAGTAACCCCACTCTGACTCACTTCTCTTTCATCATTTCTTATCTCTCTGCCACATGAAAGGATGACACAGAGAACAAATTTAGTCTTTGACACCTTCAAAATTTTAGGCGGGGGAATATCTATATCTCCCTATTTCACTTTCACCACCATGTTCCCTATCTACACAAAGGGAAAAGAAAAAGAAAAAGAAAATACAAAAAGCAAATAAATATGCTCCTATGTAATAGCATCTAAATAAAGAAAATATGAGAGCTTCTATCTAATAACACTCCAACCCCTTACTACAACCCTTACTTCTATTTGCATGCCTATCGAGCTAGGAAACATCAAATGTTATAACCCCAATTTTTGGGTTCAAATGGTTGGAAATGCAATTTCCCCCAATAAATGTATGATTATGGGAATTGTATGAATTATATGAATTGAATGGATTCCCTTTACAATATTTCCTTTTTTGCATGTGATTTCATGGATCATAATATGTTAACTTCCGTATCGGCCCTCTCTCTAGAACCCGCTCTGCCCTCTCTCTAGAACCCCCGGCGGCGTCCGCTGGGGGGAGGAAGCGCGGCTTCAACACTTTCCTCCCCCTGGTGCTCATCGTCTTCGGCTAGGTCTCTGTCTGTGGGCACCTGCGGCTGTAGCGAAAGGGAGTGGTTGCTCGTCCGATGAAGATCCTAGCTAGGCTGAGGGGAAGGCGTGATGGCAGCTTTGATTTGGATCCGGTCATTTTGCGGCATCGTCGACCTAGTCGACCCCCGTCCGTTAATAGGGATGGAAGGGGAGGAGCCGCTGCCCTAGTTCTGGTTCATGGCTCGACCGTTATCCCGATACTTTTCCCCTTGCCAAGAGCCGAGATCTGGCCTGAGGTCTTGTGTTGCGAAGGCCGCCGAGGGTGTCAGCGGAAGTCGGCGTCGTCATCTCCTTTGGTGGCGGGAGGCTTTTCTCATCAATGATTGGGCTTCCACTCGCTGTGCGGCTGAATCACTGGGCGACAGGGGCCTATCTTCCCCAACAAATGGACCTGCTGGGAGTGGTGGC
This sequence comes from Alisma plantago-aquatica, assembly GCA_963693085.1. Lineage (NCBI taxonomy): Eukaryota > Viridiplantae > Streptophyta > Magnoliopsida > Alismatales > Alismataceae > Alisma > Alisma plantago-aquatica. The sequence continues at coordinate 381,123,098 of OY856409.1, read as the reverse complement.
CGGTTCTGCCCTGCGGCAGTGTTACCCTCCAGGCTCATTGGGGTTCCTCCCCCTGGCTCTGGCGGCGTCCTCCTTGCCTGCAGGTTTCCTTTGAGGGTCTCCCAGGTGCCGATCGTTTCCTCGATCTGGGTTCCTGTGTGTTTCTCCTCCTGCCTGTTGGCCGCCTTTCAACTGCTCGACGAATTGCTCCTGTGCAAACAGGGGCTTCGAGCTCGTGAGTGGCGGGTTCTAGTTGCTGCGAGGCTGAACACTATCAACATGTTCGTTCCTTATGCTCTTCGGAGCATGTTTCTTGGTCAAGCTTTCAGCAAGGAGCTTTTTGGGTCAGTTCATTCAGTCTGACTTTCCTTCCTTTGCTGGGTTTTGGAACACCTCTAAGGTGTTGACGAGCAGCCTCTTCGTAAGAAATTGGTTGCAGTTCCTTTTGCAGGACATCAACAGTTTGCTTGCGTATTTCGGTGTTTGGTGTTCCTCTAATTGTTGGCATAGGACCACATATTGTGGGTGTTGCTATTAAACAGTTGGTTCCATGTCAAGAATGAAAGGTTTGCTTCGAACTCCTTAGGCTTGCAGCTCTCTGTTGGTGGAATGTGATGGTTCGGATGACCTGAGAAGATCTGAAGCTAGTGATGCTGTTAGGCGGAAGGATACTTGGTGGATGTCATATTGTAATCTGTAGTTACTCTTTGTGGGTGGGCTTATGGCATGTAGCTACAGGTTGTAATAAATCGTTCTCCTGGGTGGAATGCCTGGTCTTTAGTCTTGTTAGTCTGTTGCTCTTCTCAGAGACTGTTATCTGTTGTTCTAGTGTTTACCCCTTGCTAGGGGTTTATGGTCCTTGGTCGAGCTTTTAGCTCCTTTTGATGTAATGGGGTACTCTGTGCCCAAAGTTTTTGGTATTATAGTAACACGTTTTTTTGACCGACCAAAAAAAAAGAAAAAGAAGAAATCAAATAATGCATTATTAAGAAGGAAATTTGAGATAATGAGGAAAAGATAAGAAATATGTGGAAATAAGTATAATGGAATCATCATGGATGAGATTTTGAGTCCACATGGTTTCTAATGGTAAAAGGAATCCAAATAAATGATATAGAAAGCTAAGAGAGAGAAAATATGTATAAAATATGCCTTATTAATAGATAACTTGCATATGAATAAAAGTCTCTCATACTTTTGAGTTTGAGTCCCAACCTTGACACACAAGTAGTTTAATTCATTTTGGACTTTTCGATAAAATTTGGGATTAAAAAGATAAACGGATTGGGAGATATGAATTTTTTAAGTTTCCTAAAGTGTAAAGGATAACATTAAATGTCACAATTCATCTCTGATTTATGTTATAATACGTGGCTCGATATCCATTGGATCTTGATCCAACAATGGATGCACTTCATGTAAGATTAGGAATTGTGAACAATAACCCTGATTTGATTCTTAGCATATCTTGGTCTCTAATCCACGAGGAGGTCTGGATGTTCTCCCATTAGATCCGGGAGTTTGAACCGGACCAGGATGACCCTTGGTTCCGCAGTTTTAGTGCAGATACTGGAGGTTCCCAAAGGGCCACCGGAGTTGGATTTTCACTTTGTTGAGGATTGAATGAAGGATCACATCTATATAAGACCCACCTCTTCGCATTTCTGGAACCAACCAAGAGGTTGTCAACCCCCCCCCCTCTCTGCAAAACATTGCTCTTCCCCAACAACATCAGGTTCCCCTTTCTCACCCTCTGTTCTGACCGTGACACTAGTCTCTTGTACCTCATGTTGTGATTGCCTCTTGGCATCTCCCAGAGTTGAGAGTGTCATCGAGGAGTGATGGTGAACTCATCAGGGCGGTTCTAAGTACCATAGCAAGCCGCAGCCGCTGGAGTTGTGCCCGACGTTGATGCTCTGCTCCTATGGAGGAATAGGGGACATGGCCCTACGGAGAACAAGGCTCAGCTTTCCAGTTACTTCTCCTCATGCTAGTGATCATTGGTGGGTTGGCAGGGGATGTGGTTGGTGTCTGAGGCAGAGGGAAGGTCTTAGGTGGGTTGTGCTCGCGGGAGCTATCAGGTGGCAGCACAGCGGGAGCACCTACGGGCGGAAGGCCACATGAAGGAGACGAGGAGGGGAAGGAGTGGACCCGGGTGCCGGGTAGGTGGGTCAAAAACCGGATCCGTGAGCCAGGAGTCGCTGGGGGCTTTTAAAAGGAGCTGAAGGCTGACATGGCGTGTTCCTATTCGTCCAAATGTACCGATTTAAGAATAATCCTAATTAATTATCTGTAACTCCGATGATAGCAAGTAATATATGAATTTTGATCAAGAGAACTCAAGGAGTTCAATAAAAATATAATGGGAGCCTGATTATACTTCAAATACGAAAAATATGTAAAGTTGTCACCCTTAATGGTTTAATTAACGAAAAACCCTAAGATGTGATGAATATTGAATTTAATGATATTCTTTGGATAATCTAATTCAATATTAACCTATTGTTAATAAAAAGAAGATTTAGATGTAAAAGGATGATTTGGGTGTGTAATTGGCTTAATTTAGGGTTTTTATGTGTTGATATGCATTAATGGGCTTAGAAACCCTAATCTTGGTGTTAATGGTTTCTAATGAGATATATTTCGAGATTTCTTGTATAAAAGTGATATTTAAGCTAATCCTAAGCCAAATTGATGAAAAGAAGGTTTTAATGTGAATAAGTGAGTAATAAGGGTTTTGAACCTAGAACTACTATTTTAGGGTTTTGTGGACATAAAAGAGGAAAGTTATAAATAGATCTAAAGGAACCCTAATGAAATCCTAATTCAGATTAGAAACCCTACAAGATAGTTCCAAGTCAATAAAGTAGATTCTTGATGAAGTGTGTAGTAAATAGGTTGCAAATACTTTTCAGGATTATGTGCTCTTATGTGGTTGACTTGCTTGCTTGGATTGGATTGCCTTATTGATTGAATTGTGCTTATTTCATGTGAAATCTCCAAATAAGGTATGTGATTATTTATGAGTACATGCTTTAGTTTCCCGGCATTTTCCCTAGGATTTCTCGATTGCAATGGAAATAAACTATTTGGATGATTTTATTTCTACAATCTTTAACGTGAATATGATTATCACAATCTAAGTACATATATGATTTGTTCGAACCTACATACCATCTCTGGATGTAAGACAAAATACCAAGCCCTAGAGGGAAGGTCTGAAGTGGTCAAGCCCCAGAGGGAAGACCACAGGACACCTAGAGAGGTGACCCCAGGTACCAAGCTCATGATGGAGAAGGTAGCCTTAAAGTCACTTGCAAGGACTTAACCCTAGAGAGGGTATCCCAGAGGATGAGTAAAAGTGGTTGATCAATCATATTGAAAAATGTAATCTTGCATTGTTAACAACTATTTGATGTGATTAAGTTGTTAGAATATATGTTCACTATTTTGGTTGTCACCACATAGCAGTATATTCATTTTTATTGACCGACGTTTTGTTTGTCGGCGTTTTAGGAAACATCTAAAATTAGACAAACAGTAAATTGGAACCTGTGAAGATTAAAGTTAAATTATCAAGGAGGATTTAGTTAGATAGAATTCTATTGCGGGTAGAAGTTCTAGTTAGCTTTTTTTTGAAGGTATGTAAAAACTAAAATTTTATTCTAGTTTTCAGTTTAGTCTTTCATAGAATTTGGTAATTATTTTTTATTATTTGCAAAACCATCGATCCTATTTTGGGATAGCGGCTCTGACTTCTTAGTCTCCCTTAATTGGGGGTTACTGGGAAGTGGGGTCATTACAATTGGTATTAGAGCATGGTTTTCCATTTAATCTCTAATAATGATTAAATTTTACAAACTCTTTAGAACCGAAAGGATTTATTAGAGTATTTTCCAATGATGGAGGTGTCTAGAAAAGGATCATGATCTAGGGGCTGGCAAGATTTTCCTTCGCCCCGCTAGTCGGTCTATGAGGACTCCCAGATTTTGTGTGACTTCCTGGTAGAAATCGGAGGTTTTGACTCGAAGTAAGATACCTATATGACTCTCTCATCTGCCTTCTTCCCTTCTCAACCCTAATTCATATAGGATTATAAGTACTTAGGGTTTCTCTCTCTCTACACCCCTCATGTGTTTGGGATAAGAGTAATAAGGATTAAGGAATTCTCCACCAAATAATGAAAAGTATGTAAACAAGATGACATGGACATAAGTTTTAATAGTTTAAGCATAAACTAAAGATTAGTTACATGCTTAGGTAGTAAGATGTGTGTTGTCGTGCCCTCAGGAGAGTTATGAGGTTAGACCTTCTTGTAGGAGGATGAGGAGAGGGTTAGCCTTGGAGGAAGAAGCCTCCAGGAAGAGGAAGAGACCTGATGTATCCTCTGAGGACAATGCTAACCCTAACCCTAAGTGGAAGTTAGAGGATGAGAAGACAAGATGAGTTGAATACCTTAGACTTATATACCTTAAGGTACGTGGGTTAGACATATATGGTGTACAAAAAGGTTTTGAAGTACCCATGAGAAGCATGATCTATGTGAGGTTGTTTGACCTAGTGCCTTTTGGTGACCCGACCTTGTGTGGGTCGTACCTGTTAGGGTGAGGGATAGCCCCCTCATTGAGAAGGTTAGTGGTGACCATATAGGAACCCATATATATATATATATATATATATATATATATATATATATATATATAGTAAGAAAGAGGCACATACCTGCGTGGAAGAGAGTGGTAGTAAGGATGGCGGCAGGTGTTAGACCTAAGCCAGATCGATTATGACGGATGGTTATTAGATGAGCATATAGAGATTTGGATAATCTTGATCGAACATAGATTTTGGATCATACGTTTCACCCTGGCAGGTGTAGATAGGTATCCTCAAAAGCTTGAACCATCTACTAAGAGATAACCTCTAGTGGTAGGACCAGTCATAGGGTTATCTCTAGAGAGAGGACAAGGCCCGATGAAGAAGGTTGAAAACCTAGACTCTGAGACATGAGGAATCATAAGAGGTTGGGTACAATATGGCCTAAAATGGACGACCCTAAGTAGATGTATGTGGTTGCCTCATTCACAATCCTTAGAGGCTTGTGGTACCTAGGTTTCCTTTAGAAGAAACAAACCCTAGAAGGAGAAAGAGGCTTCTTGAACCGATGTATAGATGTTATAGGTGCCTACCTTTTAGGTAAAGGAAGGAGAGTTCCTTGGACCCTAAAGAGGTATGGTAACAAGTTGGGAGGTCTCGCACCCATTTGGTTGTCTTTGTGTAAGATTCTAAGGGTTGTTCACGTGGAAGAATGGTAAGAAGTAGATGCTATATCTAGGATAGGTTCAATTCATGGTGGAATAGTTGAGCAGGATGTTAGGCAGCTGATACATATGAAGTGAACTTGGGGTTCCTAGACCAAAGAGGGGAAGTAGTAGTACCTGGTGCACCTAATACTCACAAGGCCATTTGGGTTCCTACGGATTTATGACACCCCCCTCATGTATAGAGAAAAAGGAAACCCCACTTGAACTAAGGTGTGCGTTTGATTAACGTCTCACATAGGTTGATGACATATGTATGTATGGTATTGGTCCAATGTTGAGGATAAGGAACAAGTATGACATACCAAAGAACTCAAGATGGCTTAGTAGGTTTTCGTCTTGTTGGCTACGTGTATAAGTAGCAGGGTAGGACTAAGCATGCACATGATGATGTAAACCTTGGAGGTAAGGACGTTTGTGACCTTTATTACTATCAAGCGATAGTTTTCTCCCATCATGGGAAGGGACCCTTCTATAGGGTGAGTACCAGCTTTTGTTTAGGTTCAAGGTAACCTAAAAAGGCCTCTCACATGATCTTTATGAGATAAGTGGAGAACATATAGTATGATCATGAATCTATAGACACGTGTGTAGAAGTACCACATCCTTTTGGAAGAACGTTGGATAGGTTTTATGCAAGCATAGAGGAGCTACAGTGATCTTCATATGAGGATGTACCTCTTTGGAAGTAGTTTGGAATCTAAGAGTTATAACTATGGGTTTGCTAACTGAGATGATGAGCTCGATGTTTTGTTGACACAGTTAGACCTAAACCCGGGATGAGGATGATGAGGGGATTATATGAGGTTTTACGACATCATCATCACCTGGCATGTAGGGAATCTTATGTGGTAATAGATGCTCTTACTCAAGACACATCGGTCTTGTTTAGCCAGTAGAGAGGCTGGAAGAGGTTGTTAGGTGAACCCTAAGTTTGTTAGAAGATGAGACCGGTATGTCTAACACCGATACCTATTGGTGAAGATGGTGGATACTCAGTTAGCCAACCCAGAGCTTGATGAGATAGAAGGATGATTGTAAGAACCTTAGATACACCTCTTAGGAAAAGGAAGGTGGTTAAATCCACTACTAGAGTGTTTTAGGGTTTATGAGGAGTCAACCCTGAGGAATCATGACATGTAGGAGCTCGTGATGTTAAGTACACCATACATCGTCGTACTACTAAGATAGTTAAAGGTTGCAGTAGTACTGAAGACCAATAATGAAGAAGGATATAGAGTTGCATGTGGATAGTTTCCATACATGTCAGAGGGTGAAGGCTGAACACCAGTAACCCAGTGAGTTGCTACGGATAATGAGGATCCCCAAGAGGGAATGGGAGCATATCACCATAGACATGGTGGTGGGTCTCCCCTAGACCGAGAGAGGTCATGATGAAATATGTGTTATGGTAGACTGCCTTACTGAGTTGACCTAATCCCTTGCCTAAGAGAGAGCTCTGTCAGTGTGACAGATTTGATTGAACTATATATATATATATATATATATATATATATATATATATATATATATGAGAGATAGTTCAACTACATTGTGATTTGATTTCAAAGGTTCTTGATTATGACCTCAAGATTCACTTCCTTATTGTGGAAGTAGGTACAAGAAGAACTCGATGCTAGATTGAAGTTTAGTACAACATATCACCCCTGACTGATGGAATGTCAAGAGAGTATGATCCAAAATTTAGAGGGTCTTATGAGAGCATGTGTGCTCATTTAGGGTGATACATGGGAGAAATTCTTGCCCCTAGAAGAGTTTGCTTGAGATGATAGCCACCATAGCCAGTATAGGGATGTAAAAAGCCCAGTAAGGGAGGATGTTTTGGTCACCTCTTCATTAGGATGATGTCAGTGAGAGGACCTTGTGAAGGTCAGAAAGTCCATAGTGTGTGCAGATGAATTCACTTCGATCAAGTAATGGCTGAGAAAGCCCATGGGCGACAGGAGTCGTGAGCTGATGTGAAGCAGACTGACATGTAGTTTACTGTGGGTGAACGTGTGTTATGAAAATCTGACCCCTTTGAGTTATAGCTATGAAGGATGAGTCCTTGATACATAGGTCCTTTTGAGATGGATTGGTGGAGTTGCTTATGTTTAGCCTTACCCCTCAAGATAATATGATGTATGATGTGTTCCATGTGTTTGATCTAGAGCACTATGTGATGTACCTGAGCCATGTGTTGAGCCATGAACCTATTGAGCTTCAAGGGAGGCTGAAATATCCTGAGTCACCAATGAGGGTATGAGATACCAAGGTGAGAGAGAACTCAGATGTAAGAATATAAGATGATAAAGGTTCTTTGGGAGCACCATGGAGAGGATGAAGCTACATGGGAACCAATGATGGACATGAGAAAGTCTTATCCTATTTGTTTGTATGTTTGATTGAATTTGGAGGGAAAAATTCCTATAAGAGGGGAAGGATGTTACAACCCCAATTTTTGGGTTCAAATGGTTGGATATGCAATTTCCCCCAATAAATGTATGATTATGGGAATTGTATGAATTATATGTATTGAATAGATTCCCTTTGCAAATTTCCTTTTTTGCATGTGATTTCATGGATCATAATATGTTAATGAGTCCAATATGATGAAAAGAAAAAGAAGAAATCTAATAATGCATTATTAAGAAGGAAATTTGAGAAAATGAGGAAAAGATAAGAAATATGTAGAAATAAGGATAATGGAATCGTCATGGATGAGATTTCAAGTCCACATGGTTTCTAATGGTAAAAGGAATCCAAATAAACGATATAGAAAGAATTCATGTCTAGTTGGACATGTGGACAATGATTGACATGCTATGATTAAATTCTTCCATCTTATGAAATTGATGTATGTGCCATGCTATTTCTTCATCTATGTATCTTTCTTTCTTTTTTCTTGAGGACAAGAAATGGTTTAAGATTAAGGGGATTTGATGTCCGTATTTTATATCATCTTTTGGGCCACTTTTAGTTGCATTTCTAAATCAATTTCACCCAATAATCACTCTTAATCATGCTAAATTTTCTACTTAATTGTTATCTTTACTTGATCTATGGTTTAAATTGTAGGTACAACATTTTGGCATTGGAATGGGGAGAAAACACCGTCACCTCATCCATTAATACATTCCTCAATCATCTAGATATTCAGAAAATCAATGTTCCTAAAACTGACAGTGACACGCCGCATCCAGAAAAAGACAAGCCATGTCCAGAGCAGACATGTCGTGTCTGAATTTAGAAACATTGTTTCCCAATCCAAAACCTGAATCTAGAACTCCTTGAATTGTAGAAACATGTCGTGTCTAAATTAAGACATGTCGTGTGACTTTCTAAAACTTGGATCTGTCTTTAGTGATTGCATTGCACATGTTGTGTTGGCCATCCAACACGTTGTGTCACCTGCATATTAAAATGCGAATTTAACTACCTCACACTTATATATATGACCCCAAACTATCTTGGGACAATTATCATGATATATTTTAGATCATTTGGAGGGGGACTTGAGAAAGGAACAAGGAGGAGAAGTTGGAAGCGTCCAGGGGGAGAAAAGGTGGTTTCACATAAGGGAAACTTCTTCTTCCTTCTTCTCTAACAATTATAGAAGGGATCTCCATTGTTCTCTTCTCCCTCCATTTGGCATGAACCTTTTTGGGGAGTTTCCAACAGAAAGAATGGATTTTGACTCCTTGATAGGAGTTCCAACTCTATCTTACTTATTCCACATACATCTAAGTTTATTTTCTTCTATTATGATGTCTAACACTACTTTGTACCGCTTGTATCTAGTTTCTACAGTCATGGATGAGTAGATATCCTTTTCTTAGGCATGGGGGAGTAACTCCCATGTCGCAACATTGGTTTTTTTTGGATGACGTACGAACCACCTCTAAGGAAGTGCCATGATTGTGACCCCTTGGTGGCGTAAACCCCCAGCTTTTCCCAACTACCTGCACATCAGGGTCAACAAGGTAAACTCACGCAGAGGCCGAGGTGCATGATGGGACCAAGGATAGTTGAAGATGCACAACTGGGGATTCGAACTCGGGTCCCTACTCTGGGGATCTTGGGCCTTATCCACCGAGAAACTACCCCCTCAGCTATAATGCTAGTTGTTTCACTATTTTAAGGTTCATCGATGTTTAATTCTTCTTATATTCTTTGCCAGCCACTTTGTATGTTTGATTTCTGCTCTTTGTATTATCTAGGAAGATATGTATAGGAGTAAGGAGATGTACCTTAGCTGCACTACCTTGACCAAGGGAGTGGCTGGGTTGTGTTGGGGAGCTAAGGTTTGTAATCTAAATTTTAGTATATCCACATGAGTGGTATACAAAGCTAGGATTGTTCTACACTACCGGGAGGTGGGTGTAGGATGCAAACCTCCCTTGTGTTATTTCTAGCATTGTCGATCATCATTGTTCTTCATGTTATGATATGGATATGAAACCTTGTTCTCAAGGATCCCCAATGCAATTTGATCCTTAATACAAGTGAATTCTATTTCAATTTGTTTCCTTTTAATTGCTTAGTTAACTAAACAAACCTCTCTGGTTAAAAAGATCCAGATAGTTGAAGTTCAATACTTTTGTCCCTAACAAACCCTTGCTCATTGGATGACCTCGATAATACTACATGCACCCGTATACTTGTGGGGTAGTGTTCGAGTTTATAAATATTAAAACTTGCACACATAGCGAACAACTTCACTAAGAAAGATATACTTATGTTAGGATGAATGGAACAAGGGAAGCATGTATGTTTAGGGTCACTTATTATTGATCACATGAGGACCATTCCATCTAAGGGAAAAAATCTTTTCATGATGGAAGGATTGTGACTTCTATTGCTTGAGCCCTAGATTATGACATGTACAGATATACCAAGGATGAAGGGGGGAAGCTAGTAGACCTACATTACTTTATTCATTCATCCATGATCTTAGTTATTGACAGGAAGATCATATACCTGGCCCACCCCTATATGTAGGGATGTCATTTGAGTTGCCTTACCATGCTACCCCTCTCCTAGAGGAATATGTCTTGTCTCTAGGATTCTTGAATATTGTGAGGAGATGGGAATAGGATCATCCCAGAGGTACATGGAATAAACACCCCACAAATTTTCCTAAGGGACTAGGAGAGTCACAGGAAGCACAGTAGAGGATAGTAGCAAAGGCGAGAGAGGCTCATTGGGTAGGTGAGAGACAGAGGCAGAACCGCATCATCCAACAATGAACACCTATTATATGTCTATGATATAGGTGCACCTGGAGGGAATCACAGGACTTAGGAGGGCATCCTAAGGACACATGAAGGATCTCATAGGACACAAGATGCATTGTGATTGGATCATCAGTAGATGCACCATCAAATTAACTACATGTATTGTTTTTAGCATGCGTAGGTGTAGAGGAACCCCCAACAGGGGGAAGACTAGTGAGGAGCATTGTTTGGGTACAGGAGACCTACCCACCTCCACATATGGACTATTGGGGAAGCTACTACCAATACCCCCACCACATGGAGGAGAACCACCCAAGCCACCACAGTAGTAGTGATCATCAACCCTATCACTCCTATACTTTAGTATCATGCTGAGGACAACATGATCAAAAGTTTGGGGTAGTAGGGTGGAACACCCTTCTTTTCACTCATTTTGTATTTCATCATGCCATTTACTTTTGTTTTCATGATTTTTCTATCTAAGTTAGATTTCTATTTGCTTCTCATACAAGCATACCATGTATTTCATATCTTGCATTTTTGCGTAACTTTCAAAAATTTTGCTCTTTTTTCCAAGCATTGCATATCACGTAGCTTTTTATAATTTTTACATGTTTGTAGCTAGGATTTACTTGTTTCTTGCTTTATGTTTCAAAAGGAAGGCTTAAATGTGATTGATGGTGATTTGGCACTATTTTGGCAAAATTTTCCCAAATCTAGAATTTCTTGCCTAAAAGCATGTTTTGACCCAATCTCAACTTGTTGAACTAAAGATGTTAACCTTTGACAAATACATGCTACATTCTCATGTTCCATTGCTAAATGGCCTCAATTGTTGACTTTTTACATGTGAATCACCTCTATCATGCTTGTGAATCTCTTGGTTGAATTGTGATTTAAGAAAGCCGCAAATGCTTAGGGTTTGTAGAATCTCATGATAAAAATGAGGTTTTCATATTGCTCATTCATGTGATATGTCATTACTTGATGAAATTGTTGGAGTAACCTTCATTCAGGATATCTCGTGTTAAAACTCACACTAGTAACCCCACTCTGACTCACTTCTCTTTCATCATTTCTTATCTCTCTGCCACATGAAAGGATGACACAGAGAACAAATTTAGTCTTTGACACCTTCAAAATTTTAGGCGGGGGAATATCTATATCTCCCTATTTCACTTTCACCACCATGTTCCCTATCTACACAAAGGGAAAAGAAAAAGAAAAAGAAAATACAAAAAGCAAATAAATATGCTCCTATGTAATAGAATCTAAATAAAGAAAATATGAGAGCTTCTATCTAATAACACTCCAACCCCTTACTACAACCCTTACTTCTATTTGCATGCCTATCGAGCTAGGAAACATCAAATGTTATAACCCCAATTTTTGGGTTCAAATGGTTGGAAATGCAATTTCCCCCAATAAATGTATGATTATGGGAATTGTATGAATTATATGAATTGAATGGATTCCCTTTACAATATTTCCTTTTTTGCATGTGATTTCATGGATCATAATATGTTAACTTCCGTATCGGCCCTCTCTCTAGAACCCGCTCTGCCCTCTCTCTAGAACCCCCGGCGGCGTCCGCTGGGGGGAGGAAGCGCGGCTTCAACACTTTCCTCCCCCTGGTGCTCATCGTCTTCGGCTAGGTCTCTGTCTGTGGGCACCTGCGGCTGTAGCGAAAGGGAGTGGTTGCTCGTCCGATGAAGATCCTAGCTAGGCTGAGGGGAAGGCGTGATGGCAGCTTTGATTTGGATCCGGTCATTTTGCGGCATCGTCGACCTAGTCGACCCCCGTCCGTTAATAGGGATGGAAGGGGAGGAGCCGCTGCCCTGGTTCTGGTTCATGGCTCGACCGTTATCCCGATACTTTTCCCCTTGCCAAGAGCCGAGATCTGGCCTGAGGTCTTGTGTTGCGAAGGCCGCCGAGGGTGTCAGCGGAAGTCGGCGTCGTCATCTCCTTTGGTGGCGGGAGGCTTTTCTCATCAACGATTGGGCTTCCACTCGCTGTGCGGCTGAATCACTGGGCGACAGGGGCCTATCTTCCCCAACAAATGGACCTGCTGGGAGTGGTGGCCGGTTCTGCCCTGCGGCAGTGTTACCCTCCAGGCTCATTGGGGTTCCTCCCCCTGGCTCTGGTGGCGTCCTCCTTGCCTGCAGGTTTCCTTTGAGGGTCTCCCAGGTGCCGATCGTTTCCTCGATCTGGGTTCCTGTGTGTTTCTCCTCCTGCCTGTTGGCCGCCTTTCAACTGCTCGACGAATTGCTCCTGTGCAAACAGGGGCTTCGAGCTCGTGAGTGGCGGGTTCTAGTTGCTGCGAGGCTGAACACTATCAACATGTTCGTTCCTTATGCTCTTCGGAGCATGTTTCTTGGTCAAGCTTTCAGCAAGGAGCTTTTTGGGTCAGTTCATTCAGTCTGACTTTCCTTCCTTTGCTGGGTTTTGGAACACCTCTAAGGTGTTGACAAGCAGCCTCTTCGTAAGAAATTGGTTGCAGTTCCTTTTGCAGGACATCAACAGTTTGCTTGCGTATTTCGGTGTTTGGTGTTCCTCTAATTGTTGGCATAGGACCACATATTGTGGGTGTTGCTATTAAACAGTTGGTTCCATGTCAAGAATGAAAGGTTTGCTTCGAACTCCTTAGGCTTGCAGCTCTCTGTTGGTGGAATGTGATGGTTCGGATGACCTGAGAAGATCTGAAGCTAGTGATGCTGTTAGGCGGAAGGATACTTGGTGGATGTCATATTGTAATCTGTAGTTACTCTTTGTGGGTGGGCTTATGGCATGTAGCTACAGGTTGTAATAAATCGTTCTCCTGGGTGGAATGCCTGGTCTTTAGTCTTGTTAGTCTGTTGCTCTTCTCAGAGACTGTTATCTGTTGTTCTAGTGTTTACCCCTTGCTAGGGGTTTATGGTCCTTGGTCGAGCTTTTAGCTCCTTTTGATGTAATGGGGTACTCTGTGCCCAAAGTTTTTGGTATTATAGTAACACGTTTTTTTGACCGACCAAAAAAAAAAGAAAAAGAAGAAATCAAATAATGCATTATTAAGAAGGAAATTTGAGATAATGAGGAAAAGATAAGAAATATGTGGAAATAAGTATAATGGAATCATCATGGATGAGATTTTGAGTCCACATGGTTTCTAATGGTAAAAGGAATCCAAATAAATGATATAGAAAGCTAAGAGAGAGAAAATATGTATAAAATATGCCTTATTAATAGATAACTTGCATATGAATAAAAGTCTCTCATACTTTTGAGTTTGAGTCCCAACCTTGACACACAAGTAGTTTAATTCATTTTGGACTTTTCGATAAAATTTGGGATTAAAAAGATAAACGGATTGGGAGATATGAATTTTTTAAGTTTCCTAAAGTGTAAAGGATAACATTAAATGTCACAATTCATCTCTGATTTATGTTATAATACGTGGCTCGATATCCATTGGATCTTGATCCAACAATGGATGCACTTCATGTAAGATTAGGAATTGTGAACAATAACCCTGATTTGATTCTTAGCATATCTTGGTCTCTAATCCACGAGGAGGTCTGGATGTTCTCCCATTAGATCCGGGAGTTTGAACCGGACCAGGATGACCCTTGGTTCCGCAGTTTTAGTGCAGATACTGGAGGTTCCCAAAGGGCCACCGGAGTTGGATTTTCACTTTGTTGAGGATTGAATGAAGGATCACATCTATATAAGACCCACCTCTTTGCATTTCTGGAACCAACCAAGAGGTTGTCAACCCCCCCCCCCCTCTGCAAAACATTGCTCTTCCCCAACAACATCAGGTTCCCCTTTCTCACCCTCTGTTCTGACCGTGACACTAGTCTCTTGTACCTCATGTTGTGATTGCCTCTTGGCATCTCCCAGAGTTGAGAGTGTCATCGAGGAGTGATGGTGAACTCATCAGGGCGGTTCTAAGTACCATAGCAAGCCGCAGCCGCTGGAGCTGTGCCCGACGTTGATGCTCTGCTCCTATGGAGGAATAGGGGACATGGCCCTACGGAGAACAAGGCTCAGCTTTCCAGTTACTTCTCCTCATGCTAGTGATCATTGGTGGGTTGGCAGGGGATGTGGTCGGTGTCTGAGGCAGAGGGAAGGTCTTAGGTGGGTTGTGCTCGCGGGAGCTATCAGGTGGCAGCACAGCGGGAGCACCTACGGGCGGAAGGCCACATGAAGGAGACGAGGAGGGGAAGGAGTGGACCCGGGTGCCGGGTAGGTGGGTCAAAAACCGGATCCGTGAGCCAGGAGTCGCTGGGGGCTTTTAAAAGGAGCTGAAGGCTGACATGGCGTGTTCCTATTCGTCCAAATGTACCGATTTAAGAATAATCCTAATTAATTATCTGTAACTCCGATGATAGCAAGTAATATATGAATTTTGATCAAGAGAACTCAAGGAGTTCAATAAAAATATAATGGGAGCCTGATTATACTTCAAATACGAAAAATATGTAAAGTTGTCACCCTTAATGGTTTAATTAACGAAAAACCCTAAGATGTGATGAATATTGAATTTAATGATATTCTTTGGATAATCTAATTCAATATTAACCTATTGTTAATAAAAAGAAGATTTAGATGTAAAAGGATGATTTGGGTGTGTAATTGGCTTAATTTAGGGTTTTTATGTGTTGATATGCATTAATGGGCTTAGAAACCCTAATCTTGGTGTTAATGGTTTCTAATGAGATATATTTCGAGATTTCTTGTATAAAAGTGATATTTAAGCTAATCCTAAGCCAAATTGATGAAAAGAAGGTTTTAATGTGAATAAGTGAGTAATAAGGGTTTTGAACCTAGAACTACTATTTTAGGGTTTTGTGGACATAAAAGAGGAAAGTTATAAATAGATCTAAAGGAACCCTAATGAAATCCTAATTCAGATTAGAAACCCTACAAGATAGTTCCAAGTCAATAAAGTAGATTCTTGATGAAGTGTGTAGTAAATAGGTTGCAAATACTTTTCAGGATTATGTGCTCTTATGTGGTTGACTTGCTTGCTTGGATTGGATTGCCTTATTGATTGAATTGTGCTTATTTCATGTGAAATCTCCAAATAAGGTATGTGATTATTTATGAGTACATGCTTTAGTTTCCCGGCATTTTCCCTAGGATTTCTCGATTGCAATGGAAATAAACTATTTGGATGATTTTATTTCTACAATCTTTAACGTGAATATGATTATCACAATCTAAGTACATATATGATTTGTTCGAACCTACATACCATCTCTGGATGTAAGACAAAATACCAAGCCCTAGAGGGAAGGTCTGAAGTGGTCAAGCCCCAGAGGGAAGACCACAGGACACCTAGAGAGGTGACCCCAGGTACCAAGCTCATGATGGAGAAGGTAGCCTTAAAGTCACTTGCAAGGACTTAACCCTAGAGAGGGTATCCCAGAGGATGAGTAAAAGTGGTTGATCAATCATATTGAAAAATGTAATCTTGCATTGTTAACAACTATTTGATGTGATTAAGTTGTTAGAATATATGTTCACTATTTTGGTTGTCACCACATAGCAGTATATTCATTTTTATTGACCGACGTTTTGTTTGTCGGCGTTTTAGGAAACATCTAAAATTAGACAAACAGTAAATTGGAACCTGTGAAGATTAAAGTTAAATTATCAAGGAGGATTTAGTTAGATAGAATTCTATTGCGGGTAGAAGTTCTAGTTAGCTTTTTTTTGAAGGTATGTAAAAACTAAAATTTTATTCTAGTTTTCAGTTTAGTCTTTCATAGAATTTGGTAATTATTTTTTATTATTTGCAAAACCATCGATCCTATTTTGGGATAGCGGCTCTGACTTCTTAGTCTCCCTTAATTGGGGGTTACTGGGAAGTGGGGTCATTACAATTGGTATTAGAGCATGGTTTTCCATTTAATCTCTAATAATGATTAAATTTTACAAACTCTTTAGAACCGAAAGGATTTATTAGAGTATTTTCCAATGATGGAGGTGTCTAGAAAAGGATCATGATCTAGGGGCTGGCAAGATTTTCCTTCGCCCCGCTAGTCGGTCTATGAGGACTCCCAGATTTTGTGTGACTTCCTGGTAGAAATCGGAGGTTTTGACTCGAAGTAAGATACCTATATGACTCTCTCATCTGCCTTCTTCCCTTCTCAACCCTAATTCATATAGATTATAAGTACTTAGGGTTTCTCTCTCTCTACACCCCTCATGTGTTTGGGATAAGAGTAATAAGGATTAAGGAATTCTCCACCAAATAATGAAAAGTATGTAAACAAGATGACATGGACATAAGTTTTAATAGTTTAAGCATAAACTAAAGATTAGTTACATGCTTAGGTAGTAAGATGTGTGTTGTCGTGCCCTCAGGAGAGTTATGAGGTTAGACCTTCTTGTAGGAGGATGAGGAGAGGGTTAGCCTTGGAGGAAGAAGCCTCCAGGAAGAGGAAGAGACCTGATGTATCCTCTGAGGACAATGCTAACCCTAACCCTAAGTGGAAGTTAGAGGATGAGAAGACAAGATGAGTTGAATACCTTAGACTTATATACCTTAAGGTACGTGGGTTAGACATATATGGTGTACAAAAAGGTTTTGAAGTACCCATGAGAAGCATGATCTATGTGAGGTTGTTTGACCTAGTGCCTTTTGGTGACCCGACCTTGTGTGGGTCGTACCTGTTAGGGTGAGGGATAGCCCCCTCATTGAGAAGGTTAGTGGTGACCATATAGGAACCCATATATATATATATATATATATATATATATATATATATATATATATATATATATATATATATATATATATATATATATATATATATATATATATAGTAAGAAAGAGGCACATACCTGCGTGGAAGAGAGTGGTAGTAAGGATGGCGGCAGGTGTTAGACCTAAGCCAGATCGATTATGACGGATGGTTATTAGATGAGCATATAGAGATTTGGATAATCTTGATCGAACATAGATTTTGGATCATACGTTTCACCCTGGCAGGTGTAGATAGGTATCCTCAAAAGCTTGAACCATCTACTAAGAGATAACCTCTAGTGGTAGGACCAGTCATAGGGTTATCTCTAGAGAGAGGACAAGGCCCGATGAAGAAGGTTGAAAACCTAGACTCTGAGACATGAGGAATCATAAGAGGTTGGGTACAATATGGCCTAAAATGGACGACCCTAAGTAGATGTATGTGGTTGCCTCATTCACAATCCTTAGAGGCTTGTGGTACCTAGGTTTCCTTTAGAAGAAACAAACCCTAGAAGGAGAAAGAGGCTTCTTGAACCGATGTATAGATGTTATAGGTGCCTACCTTTTAGGTAAAGGAAGGAGAGTTCCTTGGACCCTAAAGAGGTATGGTAACAAGTTGGGAGGTCTCGCACCCATTTGGTTGTCTTTGTGTAAGATTCTAAGGGTTGTTCACGTGGAAGAATGGTAAGAAGTAGATGCTATATATAGGATAGGTTCAATTCATGGTGGAATAGTTGAGCAGGATGTTAGGCAGCTGATACATATGAAGTGAACTTGGGGTTCCTAGACCAAAGAGGGGAAGTAGTAGTACCTGGTGCACCTAATACTCACAAGGCCATTTGGGTTCCTACGGATTTATGACACCCCCCTCATGTATAGAGAAAAAGGAAACCCCACTTGAACTAAGGTGTGCGTTTGATTAACGTCTCACATAGGTTGATGACATATGTATGTATGGTATTGGTCCAATGTTGAGGATAAGGAACAAGTATGACATACCAAAGAACTCAAGATGGCTTAGTAGGTTTTCGTCTTGTTGGCTACGTGTATAAGTAGCAGGGTAGGACTAAGCATGCACATGATGATGTAAACCTTGGAGGTAAGGACGTTTGTGACCTTTATTACTATCAAGCGATAGTTTTCTCCCATCATGGGAAGGGACCCTTCTATAGGGTGAGTACCAGCTTTTGTTTAGGTTCAAGGTAACCTAAAAAGGCCTCTCACATGATCTTTATGAGATAAGTGGAGAACATATAGTATGATCATGAATCTATAGACACGTGTGTAGAAGTACCACATCCTTTTGGAAGAACGTTGGATAGGTTTTATGCAAGCATAGAGGAGCTACAGTGATCTTCATATGAGGATGTACCTCTTTGGAAGTAGTTTGGAATCTAAGAGTTATAACTATGGGTTTGCTAACTGAGATGATGAGATCGATGTTTTGTTGACACAGTTAGACCTAAACCCGGGATGAGGATGATGAGGGGATTATATGAGGTTTTACGACATCATCATCACCTGGCATGTAGGGAATCTTATGTGGTAATAGATGCTCTTACTCAAGACACATCGGTCTTGTTTAGCCAGTAGAGAGGCTGGAAGAGGTTGTTAGGTGAACCCTAAGTTTGTTAGAAGATGAGACCGGTATGTCTAACACCGATACCTATTGGTGAAGATGGTGGATACTTAGTTAGCCAACCCAGAGCTTGATGAGATAGAAGGATGATTGTAAGAACCTTAGATACACCTCTTAGGAAAAGGAAGGTGGTTAAATCCACTACTAGAGTGTTTTAGGGTTTATGAGGAGTCAACCCTGAGGAATCATGACATGTAGGAGCTCGTGATGTTAAGTACACCATACATCGTCGTACTACTAAGATAGTTAAAGGTTGCAGTAGTACTGAAGACCAATAATGAAGAAGGATATAGAGTTGCATGTGGATAGTTTCCATACATGTCAGAGGGTGAAGGCTGAACACCAGTAACCCAGTGAGTTGCTACGGATAATGAGGATCCCCAAGAGGGAATGGGAGCATATCACCATAGACATGGTGGTGGGTCTCCCCTAGACCGAGAGAGGTCATGATGAAATATGTGTTATGGTAGACTGCCTTACTGAGTTGACCTAATCCCTTGCCTAAGAGAGAGCTCTGTCAGTGTGACAGATTTGATTGAACTATATATATATATATATATATATATATATATATATATATGAGAGATAGTTCAACTACATTGTGATTTGATTTCAAAGGTTCTTGATTATGACCTCAAGATTCACTTCCTTATTGTGGAAGTAGGTACAAGAAGAACTCGATGCTAGATTGAAGTTTAGTACAACATATCACCCCTGACTGATGGAATGTCAAGAGAGTATGATCCAAAATTTAGAGGGTCTTATGAGAGCATGTGTGCTCATTTAGGGTGATACATGGGAGAAATTCTTGCCCCTAGAAGAGTTTGCTTGAGATGATAGCCACCATAGCCAGTATAGGGATGTAAAAAGCCCAGTAAGGGAGGATGTTTTGGTCACCTCTTCATTAGGATGATGTCAGTGAGAGGACCTTGTGAAGGTCAGAAAGTCCATAGTGTGTGCAGATGAATTCACTTCGATCAAGTAATGGCTGAGAAAGCCCATGGGCGACAGGAGTCGTGAGCTGATGTGAAGCAGACTGACATGTAGTTTACTGTGGGTGAACGTGTGTTATGAAAATCTGACCCCTTTGAGTTATAGCTATGAAGGATGAGTCCTTGATACATAGGTCCTTTTGAGATGGATTGGTGGAGTTGCTTATGTTTAGCCTTACCCCTCAGGATAATATGATGTATGATGTGTTCCATGTGTTTGATCTAGAGCACTATGTGATGTACCTGAGCCATGTGTTGAGCCATGAACCTATTGAGCTTCAAGGGAGGCTAAAATATCCTGAGTCACCAATGAGGGTATGAGATACCAAGGTGAGAGAGAACTCAGATGTAAGAATATAAGATGATAAAGGTTCTTTGGGAGCACCATGGAAAGGATGAAGCTACATGGGAACCAATGATGGACATGAGAAAGTCTTATCCTATTTGTTTGTATGTTTGATTGAATTTGGAGGGAAAAATTCCTATAAGAGGGGAAGGATGTTACAACCCCAATTTTTGGGTTCAAATGGTTGGATATGCAATTTCCCCCAATAAATGTATGATTATGGGAATTGTATGAATTATATGTATTGAATAGATTCCCTTTGCAAATTTCCTTTTTTGCATGTGATTTCATGGATCATAATATGTTAATGAGTCCAATATGATGAAAAGAAAAAGAAGAAATCTAATAATGCATTATTAAGAAGGAAATTTGAGAAAATGAGGAAAAGATAAGAAATATGTAGAAATAAGGATAATGGAATCGTCATGGATGAGATTTCAAGTCCACATGGTTTCTAATGGTAAAAGGAATCCAAATAAACGATATAGAAAGAATTCATGTCTAGTTGGACATGTGGACAATGATTGACATGCTATGATTAAATTCTTCCATCTTATGAAATTGATGTATGTGCCATGCTATTTCTTCATCTATGTATCTTTCTTTCTTTTTTCTTGAGGACAAGAAATGGTTTAAGATTAAGGGGATTTGATGTCCGTATTTTATATCATCTTTTGGGCCACTTTTAGTTGCATTTCTAAATCAATTTCACCCAATAATCACTCTTAATCATGCTAAATTTTCTACTTAATTGTTATCTTTACTTGATCTATGGTTTAAATTGTAGGTACAACATTTTGGCATTGGAATGGGGAGAAAACACCGTCACCTCATCCATTAATACATTCCTCAATCATCTAGATATTCAGAAAATCAATGTTCCTAAAACTGACAGTGACACGCCGCATCCAGAAAAAGACAAGCCATGTCCAGAGCAGACATGTCGTGTCTGAATTTAGAAACATTGTTTCCCAATCCAAAACCTGAATCTAGAACTCCTTGAATTGTAGAAACATGTCGTGTCTAAATTAAGACATGTCGTGTGACTTTCTAAAACTTGGATCTGTCTTTAGTGATTGCATTGCACATGTTGTGTTGGCCATCCAACACGTTGTGTCACCTGCATATTAAAATGCGAATTTAACTACCTCACACTTATATATATGACCCCAAACTATCTTGGGACAATTATCATGATATATTTTAGATCATTTGGAGGGGGACTTGAGAAAGGAACAAGGAGGAGAAGTTGGAAGCGTCCAGGGGGAGAAAAGGTGGTTTCACATAAGGGAAACTTCTTCTTCCTTCTTCTCTAACAATTATAGAAGGGATCTCCATTGTTCTCTTCTCCCTCCATTTGGCGTGAACCTTTTTGGGGAGTTTCCAACAGAAAGAATGGATTTTGACTCCTTGATAGGAGTTCCAACTCTATCTTACTTATTCCACATACATCTAAGTTTATTTTCTTCTATTATGATGTCTAACACTACTTTGTACCGCTTGTATCTAGTTTCTACAGTCATGGATGAGTAGATATCCTTTTCTTAGGCATGGGGGAGTAACTCCCATGTCGCAACATTGGTTTTTTTTGGATGACGTACGAACCACCTCTAAGGAAGTGCCATGATTGTGACCCCTTGGTGGCGTAAACCCCCAGCTTTTCCCAACTACCTGCACATCAGGGTCAACAAGGTAAACTCACGCAGAGGCCGAGGTGCATGATGGGACCAAGGATAGTTGAAGATGCACAACTGGGGATTCGAACTCGGGTCCCTACTCTGGGGATCTTGGGCCTTATCCACCGAGAAACTACCCCCTCAGCTATAATGCTAGTTGTTTCACTATTTTAAGGTTCATCGATGTTTAATTCTTCTTATATTCTTTGCCAGCCACTTTGTATGTTTGATTTCTGCTCTTTGTATTATCTAGGAAGATATGTATAGGAGTAAGGAGATGTACCTTAGCTGCACTACCTTGACCAAGGGAGTGGCTGGGTTGTGTTGGGGAGCTAAGGTTTGTAATCTAAATTTTAGTATATCCACATGAGTGGTATACAAAGCTAGGATTGTTCTACACTACCGGGAGGTGGGTGTAGGATGCAAACCTCCCTTGTGTTATTTCTAGCATTGTCGATCATCATTGTTCTTCATGTTATGATATGGATATGAAACCTTGTTCTCAAGGATCCCCAATGCAATTTGATCCTTAATATAAGTGAATTCTATTTCAATTTGTTTCCTTTTAATTGCTTAGTTAACTAAACAAACCTCTCTGGTTAAAAAGATCCAGATAGTTGAAGTTCAATACTTTTGTCCCTAACAAACCCTTGCTCATTGGATGACCTCGATAATACTACATGCACCCGTATACTTGTGGGGTAGTGTTCGAGTTTATAAATATTAAAACTTGCACACATAGCGAACAACTTCACTAAGAAAGATATACTTATGTTAGGATGAATGGAACAAGGGAAGCATGTATGTTTAGGGTCACTTATTATTGATCACATGAGGACCATTCCATCTAAGGGAAAAAATCTTTTCATGATGGAAGGATTGTGACTTCTATTGCTTGAGCCCTAGATTATGACATGTACAGATATACCAAGGATGAAGGGGGGAAGCTAGTAGACCTACATTACTTTATTCATTCATCCATGATCTTAGTTATTGACAGGAAGATCATATACCTGGCCCACCCCTATATGTAGGGATGTCATTTGAGTTGCCTTACCATGCTACCCCTCTCCTAGAGGAATATGTCTTGTCTCTAGGATTCTTGAATATTGTGAGGAGATGGGAATAGGATCATCCCAGAGGTACATGGAATAAACACCCCACAAATTTTCCTAAGGGACTAGGAGAGTCACAGGAAGCACAGTAGAGGATAGTAGCAAAGGCGAGAGAGGCTCATTGGGTAGGTGAGAGACAGAGGCAGAACCACATCATCCAACAATGAACACCTATTATATGTCTATGATATAGGTGCACCTGGAGGGAATCACAGGACTTAGGAGGGCATCCTAAGGACACATGAAGGATCTCATAGGACACAAGATGCATTGTGATTGGATCATCAGTAGATGCACCATCAAATTAACTACATGTATTGTTTTTAGCATGCGTAGGTGTAGAGGAACCCCCAACAGGGGGAAGACTAGTGAGGAGCATTGTTTGGGTACAGGAGACCTACCCACCTCCACATATGGACTATTGGGGAAGCTACTACCAATACCCCCACCACATGGAGGAGAACCACCCAAGCCACCACAGTAGTAGTGATCATCAACCCTATCACTCCTATACTTTAGTATCATGCTGAGGACAACATGATCAAAAGTTTGGGGTAGTAGGGTGGAACACCCTTCTTTTCACTCATTTTGTATTTCATCATGCCATTTACTTTTGTTTTCATGATTTTTCTATCTAAGTTAGATTTCTATTTGCTTCTCATACAAGCATACCATGTATTTCATATCTTGCATTTTTGCGTAACTTTCAAAAATTTTGCTCTTTTTTCCAAGCATTGCATATCACGTAGCTTTTTATAATTTTTACATGTTTGTAGCTAGGATTTACTTGTTTCTTGCTTTATGTTTCAAAAGGAAGGCTTAAATGTGATTGATGGTGATTTGGCACTATTTTGGCAAAATTTTCCCAAATCTAGAATTTCTTGCCTAAAAGCATGTTTTGACCCAATCTCAACTTGTTGAACTAAAGATGTTAACCTTTGACAAATACATGCTACATTCTCATGTTCCATTGCTAAATGGCCTCAATTGTTGACTTTTTACATGTGAATCACCTCTATCATGCTTGTGAATCTCTTGGTTGAATTGTGATTTAAGAAAGCCGCAAATGCTTAGGGTTTGTAGAATCTCATGATAAAAATGAGGTTTTCATATTGCTCATTCATGTGATATGTCATTACTTGATGAAATTGTTGGAGTAACCTTCATTCAGGATATCTCGTGTTAAAACTCACACTAGTAACCCCACTCTGACTCACTTCTCTTTCATCATTTCTTATCTCTCTGCCACATGAAAGGATGACACAGAGAACAAATTTAGTCTTTGACACCTTCAAAATTTTAGGCGGGGGAATATCTATATCTCCCTATTTCACTTTCACCACCATGTTCCCTATCTACACAAAGGGAAAAGAAAAAGAAAAAGAAAATACAAAAAGCAAATAAATATGCTCCTATGTAATAGCATCTAAATAAAGAAAATATGAGAGCTTCTATCTAATAACACTCCAACCCCTTACTACAACCCTTACTTCTATTTGCATGCCTATCGAGCTAGGAAACATCAAATGTTATAACCCCAATTTTTGGGTTCAAATGGTTGGAAATGCAATTTCCCCCAATAAATGTATGATTATGGGAATTGTATGAATTATATGAATTGAATGGATTCCCTTTACAATATTTCCTTTTTTGCATGTGATTTCATGGATCATAATATGTTAACTTCCGTATCGGCCCTCTCTCTAGAACCTGCTCTGCCCTCTCTCTAGAACCCCCGGCGGCGTTCGCTGGGGGGAGGAAGCGCGGCTTCAACACTTTCCTCCCCCTGGTGCTCATCGTCTTCGGCTAGGTCTCTGTCTGTGGGCACCTGCGGCTGTAGCGAAAGGGAGTGGTTGCTCGTCCGATGAAGATCCTAGCTAGGCTGAGGGGAAGGCGTGATGGCAGCTTTGATTTGGATCCGGTCATTTTGCGGCATCGTCGACCTAGTCGACCCCCGTCCGTTAATAGGGATGGAAGGGGAGGAGCCGCTGCCCTGGTTCTGGTTCATGGCTCGACCGTTATCCCGATACTTTTCCCCTTGCCAAGAGCCGAGATCTGGCCTGAGGTCTTGTGTTGCGAAGGCCGCCGAGGGTGTCAGCGGAAGTCGGCGTCGTCATCTCCTTTGGTGGCGGGAGGCTTTTCTCATCAACGATTGGGCTTCCACTCGCTGTGCGGCTGAATCACTGGGCGACAGGGGCCTATCTTCCCCAACAAATGGACCTGCTGGGAGTGGTGGCCGGTTCTGCCCTGCGGCAGTGTTACCCTCCAGGCTCATTGGGGTTCCTCCCCCTGGCTCTGGCGGCGTCCTCCTTGCCTGCAGGTTTCCTTTGAGGGTCTCCCAGGTGCCGATCGTTTCCTCGATCTGGGTTCCTGTGTGTTTCTCCTCCTGCCTGTTGGCCGCCTTTCAACTGCTCGACGAATTGCTCCTGTGCAAACAGGGGCTTCGAGCTCGTGAGTGGCGGGTTCTAGTTGCTGCGAGGCTGAACACTATCAACATGTTCGTTCCTTATGCTCTTCGGAGCATGTTTCTTGGTCAAGCTTTCAGCAAGGAGCTTTTTGGGTCAGTTCATTCAGTCTGACTTTCCTTCCTTTGCTGGGTTTTGGAACACCTCTAAGGTGTTGACGAGCAGCCTCTTCGTAAGAAATTGGTTGCAGTTCCTTTTGCAGGACATCAACAGTTTGCTTGCGTATTTCGGTGTTTGGTGTTCCTCTAATTGTTGGCATAGGACCACATATTGTGGGTGTTGCTATTAAACAGTTGGTTCCATGTCAAGAATGAAAGGTTTGCTTCGAACTCCTTAGGCTTGCAGCTCTCTGTTGGTGGAATGTGATGGTTCGGATGACCTGAGAAGATCTGAAGCTAGTGATGCTGTTAGGCGGAAGGATACTTGGTGGATGTCATATTGTAATCTGTAGTTACTCTTTGTGGGTGGGCTTATGGCATGTAGCTACAGGTTGTAATAAATCGTTCTCCTGGGTGGAATGCCTGGTCTTTAGTCTTGTTAGTCTGTTGCTCTTCTCAGAGACTGTTATCTGTTGTTCTAGTGTTTACCCCTTGCTAGGGGTTTATGGTCCTTGGTCGAGCTTTTAGCTCCTTTTGATGTAATGGGGTACTCTGTGCCCAAAGTTTTTGGTATTATAGTAACACGTTTTTTTGACCGACCAAAAAAAAAGAAAAAGAAGAAATCAAATAATGCATTATTAAGAAGGAAATTTTAGATAATGAGGAAAAGATAAGAAATATGTGGAAATAAGGATAATGGAATCATCATGGATGAGATTTTGAGTCCACATGGTTTCTAATGGTAAAAGGAATCCAAATAAATGATATAGAAAGCTAAGAGAGAGAAAATATGTATAAAATATGCCTTATTAATAGATAACTTGCATATGAATAAAAGTCTCTCATACTTTTGAGTTTGAGTCCCAACCTTGACACACAAGTAGTTTAATTCATTTTGGACTTTTCGATAAAATTTGGGATTAAAAAGATAAACGGATTGGGAGATATGAATTTTTTAAGTTTCCTAAAGTGTAAAGGATAACATTAAATGTCACAATTCATCTCTGATTTATGTTATAATACGTGGCTCGATATCCATTGGATCTTGATCCAACAATGGATGCACTTCATGTAAGATTAGGAATTGTGAACAATAACCCTGATTTGATTCTTAGCATATCTTGGTCTCTAATCCACGAGGAGGTCTGGATGTTCTCCCATTAGATCCGGGAGTTTGAACCGGACCAGGATGACCCTTGGTTCCGCAGTTTTAGTGCAGATACTGGAGGTTCCCAAAGGGCCACCGGAGTTGGAGTTTCACTTTGTTGAGGATTGAATGAAGGATCACATCTATATAAGACCCACCTCTTCGCATTTCTGGAACCAACCAAGAGGTTGTCAACCCCCCCTCTCTGCAAAACATTGCTCTTCCCCAACAACATCAGGTTCCCCTTTCTCACCCTCTGTTCTGACCGTGACACTAGTCTCTTGTACCTCATGTTGTGATTGCCTCTTGGCATCTCCCAGAGTTGAGAGTGTCATCGAGGAGTGATGGTGAACTCATCAGGGCGGTTCTAAGTACCATAGCAAGCCGCAGCCGCTGGAGCTGTGCCCGACGTTGATGCTCTGCTCCTATGGAGGAATAGGGGACATGGCCCTATGGAGAACAAGGCTCAACTATCCAGTTACTTCTCCTCATGCTAGTGATCATTGGTGGGTTGGCAGGGGATGTGGTCGGTGTCTGAGGCAGAGGGAAGGTCTTAGGTGGGTTGTGCTCGCGGGAGCTATCAGGTGGCAGCACAGCGGGAGCACCTACGGGCGGAAGGCCACATGAAGGAGACGAGGAGGGGAAGGAGTGGACCCGAGTGCCGGGTAGGTGGGTCAAAAACCGGATCCATGAGCCAGGAGTCGCTGGGGGCTTTTAAAAGGAGCTGAAGGCTGACATGGCGTGTTCCTATTCGTCCAAATGTACCGATTTAAGAATAATCCTAATTAATTATCTGTAACTCCGATGATAGCAAGTAATATATGAATTTTGATCAAGAGAACTCAAGGAGTTCAATAAAAATATAATGGGAGCCTGATTATACTTCAAATACGAAAAATATGTAAAGTTGTCACCCTTAATGGTTTAATTAACGAAAAACCCTAAGATGTGATGAATATTGAATTTAATGATATTCTTTGGATAATCTAATTCAATATTAACCTATTGTTAATAAAAAGAAGATTTAGATGTAAAAGGATGATTTGGGTGTGTAATTGGCTTAATTTAGGGTTTTTATGTGTTGATATGCATTAATGGGCTTAGAAACCCTAATCTTGGTGTTAATGGTTTCTAATGAGATATATTTCGAGATTTCTTGTATAAAAGTGATATTTAAGCTAATCCTAAGCCAAATTGATGAAAAGAAGGTTTTAATGTGAATAAGTGAGTAATAAGGGTTTTGAACCTAGAACTACTATTTTAGGGTTTTGTGGACATAAAAGAGGAAAGTTATAAATAGATCTAAAGGAACCCTAATGAAATCCTAATTCAGATTAGAAACCCTACAAGATAGTTCCAAGTCAATAAAGTAGATTCTTGATGAAGTGTGTAGTAAATAGGTTGCAAATACTTTTCAGGATTATGTGCTCTTATGTGGTTGACTTGCTTGCTTGGATTGGATTGCCTTATTGATTGAATTGTGCTTATTTCATGTGAAATCTCCAAATAAGGTATGTGATTATTTATGAGTACATGCTTTAGTTTCCCGGCATTTTCCCTAGGATTTCTCGATTGCAATGGAAATAAACTATTTGGATGATTTTATTTCTACAATCTTTAACGTGAATATGATTATCACAATCTAAGTACATATATGATTTGTTCGAACCTACATACCATCTCTGGATGTAAGACAAAATACCAAGCCCTAGAGGGAAGGTCTGAAGTGGTCAAGCCCCAGAGGGAAGACCACAGGACACCTAGAGAGGTGACCCCAGGTACCAAGCTCATGATGGAGAAGGTAGCCTTAAAGTCACTTGCAAGGACTTAACCCTAGAGAGGGTATCCCAGAGGATGAGTAAAAGTGGTTGATCAATCATATTGAAAAATGTAATCTTGCATTGTTAACAACTATTTGATGTGATTAAGTTGTTAGAATATATGTTCACTATTTTGGTTGTCACCACATAGCAGTATATTCATTTTTATTGACCGACGTTTTGTTTGTCGGCGTTTTAGGAAACATCTAAAATTAGACAAACAGTAAATTGGAACCTGTGAAGATTAAAGTTAAATTATCAAGGAGGATTTAGTTAGATAGAATTCTATTGCGGGTAGAAGTTCTAGTTAGCTTTTTTTTGAAGGTATGTAAAAACTAAAATTTTATTCTAGTTTTCAGTTTAGTCTTTCATAGAATTTGGTAATTATTTTTTATTATTTGCAAAACCATCGATCCTATTTTGGGATAGCGGCTCTGACTTCTTAGTCTCCCTTAATTGGGGGTTACTGGGAAGTGGGGTCATTACAATTGGTATTAGAGCATGGTTTTCCATTTAATCTCTAATAATGATTAAATTTTACAAACTCTTTAGAACCGAAAGGATTTATTAGAGTATTTTCCAATGATGGAGGTGTCTAGAAAAGGATCATGATCTAGGGGCTGGCAAGATTTTCCTTCGCCCCGCTAGTCGGTCTATGAGGACTCCCAGATTTTGTGTGACTTCGTGGTAGAAATCGGAGGTTTTGACTCGAAGTAAGATACCTATATGACTCTCTCATCTGCCTTCTTCCCTTCTCAACCCTAATTCATATAGGATTATAAGTACTTAGGGTTTCTCTCTCTCTACACCCCTCATGTGTTTGGGATAAGAGTAATAAGGATTAAGGAATTCTCCACCAAATAATGAAAAGTATGTAAACAAGATGACATGGACATAAGTTTTAATAGTTTAAGCATAAACTAAAGATTAGTTACATGCTTAGGTAGTAAGATGTGTGTTGTCGTGCCCTCAGGAGAGTTATGAGGTTAGACCTTCTTGTAGGAGGATGAGGAGAGGGTTAGCCTTGGAGGAAGAAGCCTCCAGGAAGAGGAAGAGACCTGATGTATCCTCTGAGGACAATGCTAACCCTAACCCTAAGTGGAAGTTAGAGGATGAGAAGACAAGATGAGTTGAATACCTTAGACTTATATACCTTAAGGTACGTGGGTTAGACATATATGGTGTACAAAAAGGTTTTGAAGTACCCATGAGAAGCATGATCTATGTGAGGTTGTTTGACCTAGTGCCTTTTGGTGACCCGACCTTGTGTGGGTCGTACCTGTTAGGGTGAGGGATAGCCCCCTCATTGAGAAGGTTAGTGGTGACCATATAGGAACCCATATATATATATATATATATATATATATATATATATATATATATATATATATATATATATAGTAAGAAAGAGGCACATACCTGCGTGGAAGAGAGTGGTAGTAAGGATGGCGGCAGGTGTTAGACCTAAGCCAGATCGATTATGACGGATGGTTATTAGATGAGCATATAGAGATTTGGATAATCTTGATCGAACATAGATTTTGGATCATACGTTTCACCCTGGCAGGTGTAGATAGGTATCCTCAAAAGCTTGAACCATCTACTAAGAGATAACCTCTAGTGGTAGGACCAGTCATAGGGTTATCTCTAGAGAGAGGACAAGGCCCGATGAAGAAGGTTGAAAACCTAGACTCTGAGACATGAGGAATCATAAGAGGTTGGGTACAATATGGCCTAAAATGGACGACCCTAAGTAGATGTATGTGGTTGCCTCATTCACAATCCTTAGAGGCTTGTGGTACCTAGGTTTCCTTTAGAAGAAACAAACCCTAGAAGGAGAAAGAGGCTTCTTGAACCGATGTATAGATGTTATAGGTGCCTACCTTTTAGGTAAAGGAAGGAGAGTTCCTTGGACCCTAAAGAGGTATGGTAACAAGTTGGGAGGTCTCGCACCCATTTGGTTGTCTTTGTGTAAGATTCTAAGGGTTGTTCACGTGGAAGAATGGTAAGAAGTAGATGCTATATCTAGGATAGGTTCAATTCATGGTGGAATAGTTGAGCAGGATGTTAGGCAGCTGATACATATGAAGTGAACTTGGGGTTCCTAGACCAAAGAGGGGAAGTAGTAGTACCTGGTGCACCTAATACTCACAAGGCCATTTGGGTTCCTACGGATTTATGACACCCCCCTCATGTATAGAGAAAAAGGAAACCCCACTTGAACTAAGGTGTGCGTTTGATTAACGTCTCACATAGGTTGATGACATATGTATGTATGGTATTGGTCCAATGTTGAGGATAAGGAACAAGTATGACATACCAAAGAACTCAAGATGGCTTAGTAGGTTTTCGTCTTGTTGGCTACGTGTATAAGTAGCAGGGTAGGACTAAGCATGCACATGATGATGTAAACCTTGGAGGTAAGGACGTTTGTGACCTTTATTACTATCAAGCGATAGTTTTCTCCCATCATGGGAAGGGACCCTTCTATAGGGTGAGTACCAGCTTTTGTTTAGGTTCAAGGTAACCTAAAAAGGCCTCTCACATGATCTTTATGAGATAAGTGGAGAACATATAGTATGATCATGAATCTATAGACACGTGTGTAGAAGTACCACATCCTTTTGGAAGAACGTTGGATAGGTTTTATGCAAGCATAGAGGAGCTACAGTGATCTTCATATGAGGATGTACCTCTTTGGAAGTAGTTTGGAATCTAAGAGTTATAACTATGGGTTTGCTAACTGAGATGATGAGCTCGATGTTTTGTTGACACAGTTAGACCTAAACCCGGGATGAGGATGATGAGGGGATTATATGAGGTTTTACGACATCATCATCACCTGGCATGTAGGGAATCTTATGTGGTAATAGATGCTCTTACTCAAGACACATCGGTCTTGTTTAGCCAGTAGAGAGGCTGGAAGAGGTTGTTAGGTGAACCCTAAGTTTGTTAGAAGATGAGACCGGTATGTCTAACACCGATACCTATTGGTGAAGATGGTGGATACTCAGTTAGCCAACCCAGAGCTTGATGAGATAGAAGGATGATTGTAAGAACCTTAGATACACCTCTTAGGAAAAGGAAGGTGGTTAAATCCACTACTAGAGTGTTTTAGGGTTTATGAGGAGTCAACCCTGAGGAATCATGACATGTAGGAGCTCGTGATGTTAAGTACACCATACATCGTCGTACTACTAAGATAGTTAAAGGTTGCAGTAGTACTGAAGACCAATAATGAAGAAGGATATAGAGTTGCATGTGGATAGTTTCCATACATGTCAGAGGGTGAAGGCTGAACACCAGTAACCCAGTGAGTTGCTACGGATAATGAGGATCCCCAAGAGGGAATGGGAGCATATCACCATAGACATGGTGGTGGGTCTCCCCTAGACCGAGAGAGGTCATGATGAAATATGTGTTATGGTAGACTGCCTTACTGAGTTGACCTAATCCCTTGCCTAAGAGAGAGCTCTGTCAGTGTGACAGATTTGATTGAACTATATATATATATATATATATATATATATATATATATATATATATGAGAGATAGTTCAACTACATTGTGATTTGATTTCAAAGGTTCTTGATTATGACCTCAAGATTCACTTCCTTATTGTGGAAGTAGGTACAAGAAGAACTCGATGCTAGATTGAAGTTTAGTACAACATATCACCCCTGACTGATGGAATGTCAAGAGAGTATGATCCAAAATTTAGAGGGTCTTATGAGAGCATGTGTGCTCATTTAGGGTGATACATGGGAGAAATTCTTGCCCCTAGAAGAGTTTGCTTGAGATGATAGCCACCATAGCCAGTATAGGGATGTAAAAAGCCCAGTAAGGGAGGATGTTTTGGTCACCTCTTCATTAGGATGATGTCAGTGAGAGGACCTTGTGAAGGTCAGAAAGTCCATAGTGTGTGCAGATGAATTCACTTCGATCAAGTAATGGCTGAGAAAGCCCATGGGCGACAGGAGTCGTGAG
The DNA here is from genome assembly GCA_963693085.1 of Alisma plantago-aquatica. Lineage (NCBI taxonomy): Eukaryota > Viridiplantae > Streptophyta > Magnoliopsida > Alismatales > Alismataceae > Alisma > Alisma plantago-aquatica. The sequence goes on along the minus strand of OY856409.1, from coordinate 381,090,546 downwards.
CTGATGTGAAGCAGACTGACATGTAGTTTACTGTGGGTGAACGTGTGTTATGAAAATCTGACCCCTTTGAGTTATAGCTATGAAGGATGAGTCCTTGATACATAGGTCCTTTTGAGATGGATTGGTGGAGTTGCTTATGTTTAGCCTTACCCCTCAGGATAATATGATGTATGATGTGTTCCATGTGTTTGATCTAGAGCACTATGTGATGTACCTGAGCCATGTGTTGAGCCATGAACCTATTGAGCTTCAAGGGAGGCTGAAATATCCTGAGTCACCAATGAGGGTATGAGATACCAAGGTGAGAGAGAACTCAGATGTAAGAATATAAGATGATAAAGGTTCTTTGGGAGCACCATGGAGAGGATGAAGCTACATGGGAACCAATGATGGACATGAGAAAGTCTTATCCTATTTGTTTGTATGTTTGATTGAATTTGGAGGGAAAAATTCCTATAAGAGGGGAAGGATGTTACAACCCCAATTTTTGGGTTCAAATGGTTGGATATGCAATTTCCCCCAATAAATGTATGATTATGGGAATTGTATGAATTATATGTATTGAATAGATTCCCTTTGCAAATTTCCTTTTTTGCATGTGATTTCATGGATCATAATATGTTAATGAGTCCAATATGATGAAAAGAAAAAGAAGAAATCTAATAATGCATTATTAAGAAGGAAATTTGAGAAAATGAGGAAAAGATAAGAAATATGTACAAATAAGGATAATGGAATCGTCATGGATGAGATTTCAAGTCCACATGGTTTCTAATGGTAAAAGGAATCCAAATAAACGATATAGAAAGATAAGAGAGAGAAAATATGTATAAAATATGCCTTATTAATAGATAACTTGCATATGAAGAAAAGTCTCTCATAATTTTGAGTTTGAGTCCCAAACTTGGAAAACAAGTATTTTAAGTCTTTATGGAGTTTCCTATAAAATTTGGAATTAAAACGATAAACGGTTTGGGAGATATGAATTTTGTAAGTTTCCTAAAGTGTAAAGGATAACATTAAATGTCACAATTCATCTTTGATTTATGTTATAATACGTGGTTCGATATTCATTGGATCTTGATCCAATGATGGCTGCACTTCATGTAAGATTAGGAATTGTAAACAGTAACCCTGATCTGATTCTTAGCATATCTTGGTCTCTTATCCATGAGGAGGTCTGGATGTTCTCCCATTGGATTCGGGAGTTCGAACCGGACCAGGATGACCCTTGGTTCCGCAGTTTTAGCACAGGGATTGGAGGTTCCCAAAGGGCTTTCGGAGTAGGAGTTTCACTTTGTTGAGGATTGAATGAAGGATCACATCTATATGAGACCCATCCTCTTTGCAGAATCAGAACCAACCAAGCAGTTGTCAACCCCCCTTCTCCGCGAAACATTGCTCTTCTCCAACAACAGCAGGTTCCCCTTTCTCACCCTCTATTCTGACCGCGGCACTAGTCTCTTGTACCTCATGTCGTGATTGCCTCTTGGCATCTCTTGGGGTTGAGAGTGTCGTCGAGGAATGGTGGTGAACTCATTAGGGCGTTTCTGAGTACCATAGCAAGCCGCATCCTCCGCAGCCGTGCCCGACATTGATGCTCTGCTCTTGTAGAGGAACAGGGGACATGGCCTTGCAGATAGAAAGGCTCGGGCATCCAGTTTCTTATCCTCATGCTAGTGATTGTTGGCGGGTTTGCAGGGGATGAGGACGGTGTCCGAGGTGGAGGGAAGGTCTTGGGCGGGCTGTGCTCACGGGAGCCATCAGGCGGCAGCACAGTAGGAGCACCTACGGGTGGAGGGTAGTGTGAAGGAGACGAGGAGGGAAAGAAGTAGACCCGAGTGCTGGGTAGGCGGGTCGAAGATTGGATCTGTGAGCCAGGAGTCATTGGGGGCTTTTAAAAGGAACTGAAGGCTGACGTGGCATGTTCCTATTCATCCAAAGGTACCAATTTAAGAATAATCATAATTAATTATCTATAACTCCAATGATAGCAAGTAATATATGAATTTTGATCAGGATAACTCAAGGAGTCCAATAAAAATATAATGGGATCCAGATTATACTTTAAATATGAAAAATATGTAAAGTTGTCACCCTTAATGGTTTAATTAACGAAAAACCATGAGATGTGATGAATATTGAATTTAATGATATTCTTTGGATAATCTAATTCAATATTAACATGTTGTTAATAAAAAGAAGATTTAGATGTAAAAGGATGATCTTGATGTGTAATTGGCTTAATTTAGGGTTTTTATGTGTTGATATGCATTAATGGGATTAGAAACCCGAATCTAGGTGTTAATGGTTTCTAATGAGATATATTTCAAGATTTCCTGTATAAAAGTGATATTTAAGCTAATCCTAAGCCAAATTGATGAAAAGAAAGTTTTAATGTGAATAAGTGAGTAATTAGGGTTTTGAACCTGGAACGGCTGTATTAGGGTTTTGTGGACATAAAAGACGAAAGTTGTAAATAGATCTAAAGGAATCCTAATGAAACCCTAATTCAGATTAGAAACCCTACAAAGTAATTCCAAGTCAATAAAGTAGATTCTTGATGAAGTGTGTAGTAAATTGGTTGCATATACTTTTCAGGATTCTGTGCTTTTGTGTGGTTGACTTGCTTGCTTGGATTGGATTGCCTGATTGATTGGACTGTGCTTATTTCTTGTGAAATATACATATCAAGTATGTGGTTATTTATGAGTACACACTTTAGTTTCTCAGCATTTTCCTGAGGATTTATCGATTGCAATGAAAATAAATTGTTTGGATGATTTTATTTTTGCAATCTTTAAAGTGAATATGATTATCACAATCTAAGTACATATATGATTTGTTCGAACCTACATACCATATCTGGATGTAAGATAAAAGACCAAGCCCCAGAGGGAAGGTCTGAAGTGGTCAAGCCCCAGAGGGAAGACCATAGGGCACCCACAGAGGTGACCACAGGGCACCCACAGAGGTGACCCCAGGTACCAAGCTCAGGATGGAGAAGGTAGCCTTAAAGTCACTTGCAAGGACTTAACCCTAGAGAGGGTATCCCATAGGATGAGTAAAAGAGGTTGAGAAGTCATATTGAAAAATGTAATCTTGCATTGTTAACAATTTTTTGATGTGATTATGTTGTTAGAATATATGTGCACTATTTTGGTTGTCACCACATACCTGTATATTCATTTATACTGACTGACGTTTTGTTTGTCAGTGTTTTAGAAAACATCTGAAATTGGACAAATAGAAAAGTGGAACCTATGAAGATTAAAGTTAAATTATCAAGGAGGATTTAGTTGGATAGAATTCTACTATGGGTAGAAGTTCTAGTTACCTTTTTTTGAAGGTATGTTAAAACTAAAATTTTATTCTAGTTTTCAGTTTAGTCTTTCGTAGAATTTGGTAATTTTTTTTTATTATTTGCAAAACCATTGATCCTGTTGTGGGATAGAGGCTCTGACTTCTTGGTCTCCCTTAATTGGGGGTTATCGGAAAGTGGGGTCGTTACATCAAACCAAGCTCATTTTTCCTTTTTTGACTACCATGTGGGTCACTTAGTGCAGATTGACATATGAGATTGAATGCATGAAGGTAAAATAGCAACCCTATTCATTTTTTATTGTAACCACCATAAATCGGCTTACCCGGAGTTATATGACATCCATATGGATTGATTGTGTATTCTATGATCTATATGTGAAGTTTGTATGCTCAATGCTTTAACATGATTGATTTTTGAGAGAGGAGAGGAAAGAGGTGGGATACATGTATTTAATCATCATTGAGCCCATTTAGTCAACATACAGCTGTTGTAATGCATTTGTCATTTGTAGTTTGTTGAAAAATTGAAGAGATATTGAGTTGGAGCACACTTTAGGACAAGTATGTTTTAAGGTTGGGGTGGTGATGTAGACCTATTTTAGGCTTCATCTTGTGGTTTATTGCACTTAAATCACATCTAAGTCTATTAGATTACATGTTATTTCCCTCACTATGCATATTTCTCTCAAATGCACTTATGGACATTCTTTGCATGTTTTTTAGGTACTTGGGCCAGGCTTGGATGGATGGGAGAGAAGGATGATGATCCTAGGGTTCCTCCACCATTGGAGGGGTCCAAGGAAGGTCCAAGAGCTTCCGCAACCTACCTCAGTGGCCAAGGCTCAAGTGAAGTAAAGAAGTCTATTGAAATCTAAAGTTTAAGAGCAAAGTGTAGTTCTGAAGCTAAGCACGGCCATAGAACCAAGGAACAATCATGTTGGTCAAGTTAAAATCACATAGAGATCATCATTTCAGCATTGAAGAAGAAGATCAGCACCACAGCTGTAGCAATCAACACAGACATGCCATGAAGACCCCGATATGACTGTGCCATGAAGACCCCAACATGACTGTGCGAGCTAGAATGGTCGTACTGGCCAGAGTTAGAACGACCAGCCCATTCCTAGCCCAGAACGGCTGTGTGACTCACCATGGCCATATAGCTAGTTACCCACCACAAATGTGGTGATCACCACAATCGTGCCACCATCCATTCAAAACCCAAAAATACCCTAACACATTTTATATTTTTCACCTCATTAGTTCCACCTCACCACAACTGTTCTACACACTACCCACCATAGACGAGCTATCTAGCATGGTCATGCTACCAGAAAACCTACCTAGTTTTTGCATTTCATTACCCATTCCACCCCCTACTTGACCTAATGTTTCCCCACCACCTATATATAAATGGGTGGTGGATGGATCTTGAGGTTATCTACCTTCTACCCCCCTCTTATATCCCCCATTTTGCACCTTAGCCATTCCATCACTTACCTGCCTCATTTCACCTCTATTTCACCACTTCCACCACCAAAACCCTAGTTTTCTAGGGTTTTAACCACTTTCCACCATCATCCATGTCATTCCACCTTAGACAAGGGAGGAACATGTCCCCTTTAGCTACTGGAGAGGGATATTTATTCATCTACATTGATCTCCATGGCTACTTTTATCTCATTCTTCTCCATTTTTGTACTTTTTTGTTGTAAGAGTAGCTAGGCCCCTTAGGTGGGCTGCTTGGAGTAAAATATGTTACTTTGATACCATATTGGGGGAAATTAATATGCAGGCATTGTAATTTTGTTTGCTAATGATTATGTTCTATTTTTATCTCATTTCCAATAAATTTCTTTGTGGTTTGTGCTTGAAATCACATAGGATTCTAGGAAAATTGCTTACATGTGGTTCTTTTTGGGAGTTGCTACTAGGTCCAATCACTGAATCCCTAGTTAGCCACTCACTTTCCTACATTTTAATCAATTCTCATACACCTAAGTGAGAGATCTAAGTAGCCAGTATAGAAGCATTTAGTGTAATTATCTTGAGCCTTCTTAAGGCTAGGATGTAGGTGATGTGAGGTCTAAAACCTCATTTCCACCTTCCATTACTACCCTCAACCCCTAATTACCCTAAGATTTTTTATCCCCTATACACACCCTATCGTATCCATGGTCAGTTAGTAGTCTAGGGAAATTCATTAGCATATAGCTTGTTGTTTGGTTTGGTAACCTAAATGAAAGAATAATGTTTACATGTTATCACTCCAACCTAATTGACAAGTGCATTCCCCTAAACAACCCACATTTCTCTTTATTGCCTAATTCCCTAATTTGTCTTCTTGCTTCATTAGTTTTTACTTGTTTGGTTGTTTACTTTCTTAATTAGTTCATTTCCTTGTTCTTTCTAGTTTAGGTCTTCTAACCCCTAGACTTCGTAGTAGGAAACTAGCTAAAACTAACTCAGCTCTAGTGTCCCCTTTTCTCTCTTGGCTTAGACCCATAACTTGTCGCTTTCCTATATATAACATGACATCGTGGACCTGTGGATGAAGTGAATTAGTTTATGTGAGTGAGCCTATTAGGGCTTTATAAATTTGAAAGGGGCATGTTGTGTGTTTGAGCCTCAAGATGTGCATTTAATTAAGATTCAATTGACTTAGGTGTGTATACCTCAAGGTGAGAAAAAAATACACCACTCCATGACGGGATGAAGGCAATAAACTTGTCACTTATCAAAGGAAAACCATGTAGGTTTGAGGACTTTTTCAATCAAGCCTTAATTTTTAATTATAATTGTTGTTTTTGAAATAGTTTCCAAGAAATACACACACACCACATGAGATATTTTTTTGTTTTTACTCATCTTAGAATAGGAGATTATCATGAAGAATGATCCAAGCAATGGACAAACAATCACAAGATCCAAGATGAGAATAAAAAGAAAAATAATAGTATTGAATTTAAAAATGTACACAAAATCACCCACCATGATTGTTCTCTTCACAACAGTTGTGGTGACATCTGACTAGAATGACCATTCTCCACAAAATGATTATAGTGGCCCTAAACCACCCCAATTGGGTGAGTTGAATCCCCTCTAGATGTTTTTCCACCACAACTCCATGATCATTAACCTGCCATTCTACACCTTTCTTTCTGGTTGAGGACAACACGATTCATAAACTTGGGGTAGTAGGGCAGAAAGCCCTTGTTGCTTCATTCTTATTGTTCTAATTTTTTTTCCTGAGGTAATCAATTGTTTGAATGCCGCCACAACTTGTATATTTTATCCTTTCTTATTGCATCTTTGCATCCCTACATGCCATATAGTTTAATTCCTAGCATGTTTGCGTAATATTTTAAAAATCTCCTTTTTCATTCCATCTTCTTACATCACATTACATGTAGCTTTGGTAAATTTCTTTGTGTGTGATTAGTTATATCTCCCTTTCCATGGTTTTCTTAATTAGTAGTTATATCTTGATGTGAATAGGGGCACTTTGGGACCATGTTGCCAAATCTTCCCATGTTTTAAAAATCTTGCCCTAACAGATGTTCTATCTTACTCTCTACTTTTTTGATGGAAAATGGCCTATGATAAATTCATCCACCTTAGCCCTTGACTATTCCTAATTGATCTCAAATTTTGAACTTATACGTGTTTTCCTCTATTGTTCTAAAATGTCAGACTGTAAAATGCAATTGAGGCAAACACTATATGTTTAGGGTAATTTAAGTCTTGTGAATAGAATGTGGTTTGCCATAATTTCTCATTCATAATGGTTTTGTAAATTTCATATGAAAAATGATTGAATAGCTTGCATGAAGGAGACCTTATGTGAAGATCCAAACCATGTAACCCCTCTATTTTAGTCCACCATTCTTCCATAATATCTTACCTCTTTGCCTCACATAAAGATGCTAAAAAGCACAAAAAGAGTAAGCCTTGGACTCCCTCTAAAAACTTGGGGTATCCAACCCTTCCTCCTCTACTCTTCTACCTACCACCATATTCCCTAGCTACACATGGGGCAAAGGTAAAAGAAGCTTGTGAAAATAAAATAAATGTGCTCCTATGTAATAACACCTAAATAAATAAAACAAAATATGAGTCCTTCTATGTAATAGCAATCCAATCTCCTTCCAAAACCCCTTTCTTCTAATTGAATACCCATTGGGCTCTAAAACATCAAACCTATCCCACCTTGTTTCCATCAAGTGGTTCATGTGAAGGGGATTGATATATAAGGTTGAATGCATGTAAGTGAAACAATATTCATAGCTATTATGACAGATTCCAAATATGAAACCATTTACTCGGAGATTTGTGAATACTACATCACTTGCACGAGTATTGGTACCCTATATGGAAAGTGTTTTTTTGCTTTGTGCCTTGATTGCATGTCTCTTTTGTTAGAGAGAAGAGAAGTGGATCATATATACAAAGTCATGATTGAGCTTGTTTAGTCAATAATCATGTACATGAGTCCATTTGTCATTTCATAATGAATTGCATTGAAAAGACATATTCATTGGATCATACTTGAGGACAAGTACTTTTTGAAACTGGGGTGGTGATGGAGCCCTAGATTGGGTCTCTATCTTGTTTCTTTTATGCATTATTAACTATATGTTTCATAATGTATGGTATTTCTCCAATAAACTCTACTATTATCAAATGCACTCATGGATTCTTTTTGCATGTTTTATAGGTACTTTGACCACTACTTGATAGAAGGGAGAGAAGAAGGTTGAATCTAGGTTTTCCTTAAGATTGAAGGAGTCCAAAATGAGTCCAAGATCATTTCCAACATACCCCAAGTGATCGAAGAATGCATCAAATCAAAAGCTCCATTGGTGACCAAGTTAAAGACTCAAGTGCGAGAGAAGGACCCCAAATGTGCATCGTACATCACCATGGATATGGTACACATAACCCAATCATAGGGGATTCATATATTTTTCAAGAAAGGACCAAGTTGGCCACTGTGGTTGTTTTATGTAGAACGACTGTGGTAAGTGGTGTCCACGATGATCGTTCTACCTGCCATAGTTATGCTAAAAAAATACTCCAACTTTCCCTCGTTCCATCCACCATGAATATGGTATTCACCACAGTCATTCTACCCTTGTTCCATCATGTACATGGTGCCCACCACGACCTTGCTACCAGCCTAAATTTCCACTTACAAGCCTAAAATCCACTACCACATCACAATGATCATTCCAAATTACCACAACCCTTTTACCAGATTGCCACCACAACCCTAGTACCCTTGAACCCTATTTTTTCCTACACTTAATCCTAAACACCCTAGACCCCTATATAAGCCTTGGTTGCAGTTGGAAATCAAGGGTTAGCACCCTTAGGCATTCATTTCTACCACCTACCTCCTACCTACCCCATCCTCTCTCCTGTTCATCACCTTCCACCCCATAACTTTTAGGGTTTTAGCCACTTTGGACCCCATTTCCATGCCATTCCATATTGAAGGAATGAAGTGTTTTATATTTCTACTATTGGAGAAGGAGAAGGAGTCTTCTATAGAGATCTCCATTGCGTATTTCTCTCTTATCTTCTCCATTTTGTAACTTTTTGTACTATGAGTAGCTAAGCCCCCTTGTTGGGCTATTTTTGGGAAAACATGTAACATTGCTACTATGTTGGGAAAATATTTATGCAACCACTTTGACTTTGTGGTTAATGGTATATTCTTTATTGTTATCTTCTCCTACCTCTTTCTATGTGATTGATATATGAAAACATCTAAGGTATAGATACACAAGGAAATAGGAAGCTAGACAGGGAAACTCCTAATTTCAAATATTGGATCCTTAGTTGGTTTCCCTCTTTTCTTACCTAACCATCTACTCCACTAGCCCTAAATTTGAGATCTAAGTAGCTAGGGATTATTATTCATATGCACTTAGTAACAAGCATATTTAATGGTTGGATTGGGGGTTATAGGAGGTGAAATACACTTCTCCTACACCCTATACCACCCCTTTCGACAAATTGTATTAGGACACCAAAAAATATAGATTAGGGTTGTCTTGATTTGAGTTTATCTATTCCCTAGTCAATTGTGCCACATAAGGTTTAATGGGAGGTAATAGGGACTAGTTCTCCAATGCACACCATGCGCTACTCATGGGAAACTAGTAGAACATGACCCTCTATCCTCATTAGCCTTAGTTGTTTGGTTTCATATATTTCTTGATGGATGTAAATTCATTGATATGACCCATAATACAATTGATAGTTATATGCCGCAACATGGACCACTACCCTTAACTACTTTTTAAAATCCAATTTTCTCACTCTTAGATAGTGTTAGAAAAGTAGATCCCTTTCTTGAAATATTATGATATTATAGTTGACAACTAGTTTCCTTTATTAGATTCACTTAAACTTGATTGTGATTGTTAGGTTTATTAGTCAAATTCTTAGGGTAGCCTTTGTTTGCCTTTTAGTGTAATTGTTAGACTAGTGTATCTAGTTGTTCTCTCCATTTCCCTATTGTTGTTTTTCCTCTTAGTTGATAATTAGGATTTCATTTGTTAGTGTAGTGTTAATTGATTGTCGTTAGTTTCTTGATATAGTGTAATTGTCTTTCTTGCTTGAATAGTTAGTCTTAATTGTGTAGAGTTATCTAGGTATTGTGTCCCCTTCTTGCATGTTCACCTTAGTTAAACTTATATCCCAACGTTTCACCCCATAAAATGCTACAATCCGCATTAGAAACCTAGGTTAAACAAACTAGCTATAGTTCCTCCATCTCTTCCTATAGATTGACTCTAACTTACCACATTCTCTATACTACATCCTGAGCCATGCACTTGCATATCTATTTCTAAGAGTGTGTTAAAATTGGCCAATAAAAAATATTTGTTAGCCCCATGTATCCTACAAGAATGGTTTTGTAGACTAGGTTCTCAATCCACCAATTTTGTTTCTTCATACATAGGGGCAAATCCATTCCTGGAAGACGGATGTTTTCATCTAGATAAACACCTATAAAGAGGCCTTTTGGTTGGTCCTCATCAATTGTATATATTTATAATGAGAGTCAAAAATATCCAACACTTGTTTGAGATCACACTTTGGAAGGTGTTTGGGAGAACCATTTCAAGGATGTCATTACTTAGCCCAATGAAATGATCAATAGGGATTGTCCCAAGGCTTTACATACATCAACATAGAATTTGGAATCACAATCAAAGACATTGTAGAGATAAGATCTAAGTAGATGATTAAGTTATTTCGTGGCTTCAATTCCAGAAGGGGCACATAGAAACTATAGTGGTCAGCATGGATGATGTGATAGAGGAAAAGCTACTAAATGTTTATCTTTTATGAAACCATATGAAGGAGTTTTTTCTCCAAAAGTTATCATATGTCAGATGCCTGTTTATAACATCATAAGTATTATAGTGTGGGTATATCCTAGTGTAACACTATATTTCATATAGTACTAGATAGTTAGTGGTTTGAACTCATGCTTTAGGGTTTACTTTTTGATTTCTTGTTAAGAGTTCCACTATGAGGATTGACAGTTGCAATAGAACTATTCTCAACTGTCTTCCAAGATAACACAAATAGACTATATGCATAAATCTTGTACACTTAGACATCAATTCCTTTAAAATTATCTTATGTGTGGATTTTCGAAAGGGATATTGGATTGATGGAAGAAAGATGTTATCTTTTAGTTGGGTGGCTTTTCATGTGTTTTCACTTGAGATAGGATAGTTGTACCGATGTGTCTTTGTCAATTGTATAGCAGACAAGCCATTGCTGAAGGGGTGTGAAAATTTTCTAGTTCATGTAGTATATATGAAGGCAGAGAAAGGGAAGATCAACATATATGATGTGTTAGTTTGTTGTGAGAAATTTTTAATATTTTTCCATATGATTTTCTAGATATTCCTATAAAGTGAGAACTTTAGTTATAGACACAACCAACACCATATAATCACCAAATAGAAATACTAGCTTACTGAATTGCACTAACTGAATTGAAAGAGTTGAAGACTCGACTACATGAAATGTACGATGAGGGTTTCATCCAATCAAGCTCATCACTCTGGGAATATCCAATGCTTTTTATTAAGAAGGATGGAACTGTGTACTAATGCATAGATTTTAGGAAGTTGTATAAAATCACCATCAAGAAAATGTATCTAATATTGAGGATTGATTATTTGTATTATTATTTGTATAAAACAATTTTTTCCTCATAGATAGATATCAGATTTTTATATCATTTTTTGAGGATTGAAGCATCAGATATATCCAAGATAGCTCCAATACGAGGTATGAACATTATGAGTTTGTATTTATTGCTTTTGGGTTGAGAAATTCCCCTATACATTTCATGAATATAAAGTGTAGGGCATTTAAGCCATATGTGTATTAAATTTATCTTCATTGACAATACACTAGGTTATTCCAATGATGTAGACCAATAAAAACTTCACCAATGAATATCCCTATAGTTGTTAGACAATACCAATTATATGCTCTGCTCATAAATTCTAGTTCTTGTTGCATGACATTTATTTTCTTGAACGTTTAGTTACCATGACAAGGAGTTAGTTTACATCCTATAAAAGTGGGATATGTTCTTCAATGAGAACAACTAGAGACACCTACTAAAGTCAAAAGCTTTCTAGGGTTAGATGGTACTACATGATGTTCATCAGCAATTTTAGTGTGATAGATTCGTCTGTCACTTGCTTTGACACACGTGTGAAATGGCACATGATCTATGAAGTATATCCAATCGTATAAGAACTCCTAACATTTAAATATGAGTGCAAAATTATAAACCAAAAACCAATCACACAATTTTATTTTCTTATAAGTGTACAAGTTTGATTGTGGTGGGGTATAGATCAATCACTAAATCTTGGATTGAATCACAAACTACTAATAGGTATCATTATCCACGTGACCAAGCTACTTCATTTAGTTATAACTACCAAAAATATAGGTATCATTTTAACTGAGTGATTTTCAATATCTCCATAACCAACCTTCTCTCTAATTTGGGAAGATCATGTAGATTTAGCAGAAAACGCTTCTATTGAGGAAACTATTAATAAATGGAAGTTAGATAGTGACAAATATTAATAAGCATGCCCCTTCTCTTCAAGGGTCAATATGGATCTTCTCTCTACCATGGTTTAGCATTAGAATGCCACTATTATGATTGATATAAAGAGATAATTTGTGTAGGATAAAGTAACTATTATATATATATATATATATATATATATATATATATATATATGGCTAAGAGAATTGTGTACCTGAGGACATGTAGTTTATATGTACCCAACTTTCATTTTTGATGAATATAAAATTTTACTGAATGATCCAACCTTATGGATGCTATGTATATCCCTTAGTTAAGATGTGTATCAAAAATCACCACAATTTGATATTCATACATCAACCAATGAAGAGTATATGTATTTTGTAATCAATGGTAAGTTGTAGAAATTGCATAAATCATTTAATGATAAATTGCTATATCTCACAATCTATATGAAATATGATTATATACTTGTAAACACATCTAATCCATATTGTGTTGAATCAATCCATATGGTTGGATTTTATTAATATGATCCACATGTGCTATTTTAAAGACTGGTATATGTAAGTTGCATGTATCGTCCGGTACACACTTCCTAACCTATATATACATATAAATATAAATAAATAAATAAATAAATATATATATATATATAATAGTCACATTGTAGAAGTAGTAGGACTGAGATACATAGCTCCCGGTCTAGAGATGGAAACTAGCCCTTCATGTCTGGGTCAACTTTACCATGATCAAGGTGGAAGTTGAGTTACATCATTGGCATAGGTAGTTGGGGAAAAGATATTTTATGGAGCTAAGTCTGCAAGGAACTCAGATTTCTTTGGCAATGGTAATGTATGACTCCTTCAGGACTCTATTTCACTTTTTTGTTCCCTCCATTTTTTGTTCTAGTTGTTGATCTTCATCAAGGTGGAGTGGAGGGTAGCATGGTAGTCTTTGGCTGATTGTACGAAGGTGTTTATTGTAATGACATGTTGTCATGGGTGGAAAATGGATGACAAGTTGAAGGGAGAGTGGAAATGGAGTGAGAGTGGATGGTGTGCCAAACCCCAAGAACATTGGTGGGTGGAAGAAGGATGACAAATCAAAGGGGCAGCAAAAATAGAGAGTGATTAATTAGTGTTTCAAACCCCAAGAATGTTGGTGGTGGGATTATGCTTATAGATTTGAGGCAAGAATGGTAGGTGTAAGAGCATTTTCCTTATTATTCAAGTGAAGTTCACCTAAGATTATGTCTTAGCTAATTTTGGTAGTTTCTAATAAATGATTGGTTTTCCTTTTCTTTATCAACTTTCAAACATTTGAATCAAGTTTTGATCAAATTAAATGGTATTACAACAAATGGTCAAAGGATCTAGAAGGTCTCTCCTTTTATTTATATGGATCATCTTCAAGCAATTGGATTTAATTTAGAGATAAGGAGCTTCTAACTTCTTATTCAGCTAGTTGAACTCTACTTTTTCAGCTTGATGAGTATGCTAGGTGAGTATTGAACTTTGGAGAACCCAACTGCTCAAAATTCTCAATGTATAATTGTTGTGTCTTGACTATGTTGGAACCTCATCTGTCAATTGCATATACTTGTCTCATGCTCCTCAAGAAATTTGGAATAGATGTTATGAATCAATCTAATAAGTCCCAAATATTTTTTGATATCATAGAAGTTTTTTTTTTGTTTTTCTTGCATTGAAGTAGATAATTACAAGATATGAGAAATAAATGTAGACATAACTCTATGCTCTATAGAAAAATCATTTATTTTTATCAATGAAGTCACCTACAGATTATTTATTATAAATCACTCCACAATTAAAACATGCTTGTCCTCAAGCATGTCAGACATTTAAAAATCAACAAAGATTTTTTACAAAAAGGCTTTTGTTGATTGGAAAATTTAGTTTTCTACGAAATGAAATAGTGAGGTATTCACTTAAAAAAATTTAAGAAGAAAATGTCTATTATCTTTCCACCATTCATATATCTTCAAGTTGTGTTCATGATTTATCTCATTATGATAAGTTTCAAGTCAGTCCCTTTAGATCTCAAGTTACTAAAGTTTGACTTATAATATCAGTGGTCAGCATGTCTCAAGTTCAATAGTAGAAGTTTCAAATCATTCAAATAGATATCGATATCTTTGTCATACTTTAATTTAAAATCAATCATTTAAACATTTCTTACTTGGGTATTCCTTGTATATGACATGTAATTAATCTTCCCCTCTTAAAGAATAAAACCATTACTACTTTTACCAAAAGATGAGTGAGGCATATACCATAAAGTGCATACCATAATTATTCTTTGATCCAAGATATTTTTTTATGTTTTGTTGGTGGTGTCTGAGGTTCTAGAACTTGCATCAGTGAAGACAATCACTACTTTTTGGATTGTTAACATAGACTTTTTCTCACTTCATTGTTCTCTTTTATTTCTATAACTATGATATGCCTCAACTGATTATTTGAAGGATTCTAGGTTGGCTTATTATCTTCCAATATTATCAAACCAAAGATCAAAATACCATTAGTTCATCAAGAGAATTAGTAGGTAAAATATAGAAAGAGTTTATTGTATCCGACACGTATGATTCCCTATCATCTTGTTTCTAGTAAGAGAAAGAAGTTACATATCCATGAATATTCATTGTGAAAAACATCATATTCTTTTACAATGAAAATGATATCAAATAAGATTGAGTCCAATTTATTTGTCAATAAAAAAGTTGGTAGAACTCAATATTGTTGATCAAGAAGAATAACTCTGAACTAATTTGGTAGAGTTCATTTTGTGGTTGATCACTAGAAGATTTAATAATTTAATGATAAAGAAAAAGACATCGTCAAAGAAATCTAAAAATAAAAAATTCCTTTATAGAAAAGAAAGGAATTAAGGGTTAGAAATGTTTCTTATGAAGCATATTTTGGATTTTCACCCCACACTTAAAATGACTTGTTCCTAAGGAAAAGTAAATGAAAAACTAGAGAAATAGTGAGTTGAATATTCAGTTACTATCCACCCAGTCTAGTTTTTGGATGTCTAAATTTTTGCAAGTGAACAATGTCATGAGGTTTTCTCCTAGTAGTTGATGATGATATTCTATGTCGGCTTGGGCTTGAGCATCAGAAACATACCACTTATCCAACAAAGGAGGTAACATCCATAGTCTCTTTATTGAGCTTTTTGGTTGGGTACATTTTATCAAACTCAAATACATTGTCCCAATAAAATGGCGTATAGATAAGAATACTTTTGTGGCCTTCAAGATTAGTTGGACTACCAATCTGTCATGATTTTTCTATACAACATGTGAATATTCATCCATATACTTAAAGGATTTGGAGCTACATCTGTGGTAATATATATACTTATGAGTATGGCATATTATAAGGATTTGTCACTCTTCATGAATTATTGTGATAGTTCATATGTTGATATTACCTAGCTAGTCTCATCTAAATCATCATTTGGACTTGGTACATCTTTGGTTCCCTTCATAAGGTCATCACGAAACATGGAATTATCTAAGAATGTTTTTTTTTGTGTGGGAAACATGCTTGATACAAACTAATAGAATCTATCAAATGGTAGTGATCATTGCACATGCTATTTATTTGGACTTAAGCAAATCCTAAAAATTCATCATTGGGTGTGTATATCTAGTGGAGAAGACATTGTCTTTGCATTTCTTTTGTATCAACGGTCTCCAACAACAAAATTGTATCCTTTAAAGGTAATGAAGAAATGGTTAAACCATTAAAAATTATTTCAAGGAGATGTAGAGGGATTGCATATCTAGATTTTTTTTTGGCCTTTGACACCTTCTTCATTGCAGGAAGAGGGGTTTCTTATTAATTTTATAGATGTTGAAGATCAAAATTGATTAGAATACCCTTGATCATCATGGAATTTTTTGTCATTATGGTTAAAATCAATGTTTCATTATCACCTTAAGTATGAATGACTCACCTACGCTTAACTATGTGATGAGGTAGTTCTTCCTGAGGGCTTGCAACTAAATGTGCACCTAATGCAAGGGTCAAAGCATCACTAAAAGACAAGTTAGTTCTATGATTGATCTTCCCTAGTATTCATAGAATGAAGGAAGTACAACTTTGATAACTCATTGCAAACTAAGGAAAAGATATAGAATGGCTTAGTGAGTGTCATCATGTTTAGTGATTTTACTTGATAGGTGAAACTAGATTCCAATTATTCCATAATTGTCATCAGTCCACATCATCTACCTCATTTTCTCATTTGGTTAACTTACACTTTAGGTTTTATTTCTTGTTCTGAATACAAACCATACTCTCTTTGATATTGATCAGTCTAGATAAGACAAGGGTAAAGTTATCAATGACATGCCACCCTTTTCCCACAAAATTATATAGTTACTATAAAAGACTCCATATACTTGTAAGAGTCCTTTGGAGCCAGGAATAATGTTAAGGCTCAAACATACATATGATTTATTGTGTTTAAACCTTGGACTCGTATACGCAACTGTTCATATTTCATATTATAGAATAATATTCGACATCAATCTACGTAAATAATAATTGTTGGTTATTTCAATTAATCCAATTAGAATGGCAAACAATTTGATAATAATTGTTAACATATTAGCATGAGTTATATGTGCAAAGATGATTCTAAATTATAGGTAATAATACATATATTGATGTAGAGATATAGTGTAAGTTCCAAATTTTACTTTCTTCACTATGATGATTGAAATTTATTCAAAATTAGAGTAGGCACATGATCATAATTTAGTATTTTGTGCTCAAACAAAAACATCATATTGATTTCAAACGTGATTTAGTAGATACTTAGAGAATATCATAATTTTTTACTTTATTAATTATTTATTTAACATGAAAAGATTATTTCACAGTTGATATAATATAATGACATAGTAAGCATCATAAGGATACTATTATGGTTGCATGACATACTACATGATGTTATGCTGATGTTGGTGCTTTTTGTTAATCTTTTGGAATCTGAATAAATTTACTACGAACTAAACTAGATTTTCTTGATTTTCTTGGACATATAGGTGGACTCCATAGTTGCCACATTGCCTAAGAGGGTGGGTATCTCACTGCCTTGGGAAATCAATTCTTTTTTATTTGTTTGGTAAAGAAATTGACTGTTGGACCCATTGTGTCCTCTCCAAATTCCCTCTCTCTAAAATCATGCTTGGTGTGATTAGATCTATCAAGACTATCCTTATGTAATGATGCCATCATCGTGGGATTGACCTATAGTGAATAATTCGTGTTGGTTTTCCCTTCCTTGTACTATGTTCATGCATATCATGTTTTAGGTGGTAAATGGATAGGAGCTGCAAGACAATGGTGTTTTTTTGGTTGGTAGCTTGTCCACATTGAGATTGTTGGCATTAGGACCTTCTCTTAACAAGTACAAGAGGCAAAAAGAAAACTATGATCATCACCATGTATGAATAAGACATCCATAACCTTCATAATATGCACAACAACACATCTAGAACATTTTTTAAAGGTAGGGAATCCTCCTATTCCTATTTACATATCTATGGAGTTTATCGACAATAAAACCCTCAAGGATGTTCACATTGTCGTGTGGATCTATCTCCCTTGGAGATTTCTCATCATTTCCCCTTTGTCATTGATAAATGTATATTTATCCCTTTTATTTATATATTTTTGATATTTGTTTAGGATTATTTTGTTATTTATTCTCTTAGTTTAATAATTAATTGTTTTATTTTAGATTTTTCTCTTTAATTGGAGTTTTAATTCTATTTCTTGGGTTTTGTAGGAAAATTACACAATTTGTAGCAGTCCTGAAATTCATATATACCCTCCAGCAAAAGTGACATAACTCTTGCATTCGAACTCCAAATTGAGTGCACAAGTATTCATTGGAAAGGGAATTTAATTTCCTAAAACAAAATCCTATTATTTGGACCTCTTTTGTGCTTTTAACGGGAGAGAAATACGTTCAAAATCACTACTGCGAGAATCTGCATTAAAGGGAGTTACATGGTCAAGATAATTAAAGACAAACCAACTTTCGATTTGACCAGATCCAGAAAATTCAAAAATTAGTTTCCCTCTCTTTTTTCCCCCTCTTTTGAGGGCAGCCTACCCCCTCTCCCTCCTATAAAAAGAGACTCTTCACTTGTAAAAGCATTCCATTCTTCATTCCATTTCATCTAATTTTTAGTTGTAGACCACATCTTGTATAATGTTGAATCTTGTTTTGGTTTGTATTTCTTCTGGTCTTGTTATGTCTGAGTAAATCTCTCTGGGGAATGGAAGTAGCCCCTTAGCCAGTTCTATTCAAAATAATCAATTATATTCCTCCATCGAACAAATGTCTTCTCTCTGTTTCTTTGTGGCTATTTGGATGATCTGATATATTCTTATGGAGTGATATGACCGTGGATCTCTGTAAGAATGAAACAATATTCCCTTAATTGTGATTATCATCTTTTCATCTATTTAATCTTATTCTTGTTATAATCCTTGGTGACGCGACCACCTGAGCCTTGGGTTTGAACGCCGGTTTGATTTCACATGCTTTTTGATATGACCGTGGATAATGGCATGTTGGACGGTTGGGCAATGATCTGTGAACGCCGGGACCAATAGGTTCACGGGAAGTCTGACTCTTGTGAGTTTGTCCGTAAGGACATGTAAACACAAGGTCTTGATTTGATCCTTGGAGTTTAGAATTTGATTAGTTGAATAGGAATGTGGTTTTGGTGGTGATCTTCCAGACCCCAAATATTTATTTCTTTGCTTAGTTAAATTTTATTTCAGCACTTTTATTTTAGTTCTTAGTATTAACAACTCTCTCAAATCAGAATTTAATTTTTGTACTTGTAATAGGATTTGGATTTCGACTTTTTTCTTCCGCCGTCCCTTGGATCGATACCTATCTATACTAAGTTGACTTGTTGTTCACAACAAGTTGACAACCGGGTTAGAAGGTTAAACTCTAGGACTTTTCCTAGTGATTGTTGCGTGTACAACGATGCGCATCAATTTGGCGCCATTGCCGGGGACGACACAGTTGTTTTTCAGATCTTGTTGCCTGTATATCTTGTATAATCCTTGTTCATATTGTCTAACTTTCATAACTTTAGTCTTTTTTTTATAATTTCTTTTCGATTTTTGTAATTTCTTTTTGCCTTCTGAGCACAATTCCGGAAGTGTATCTCCTCTTTCTGCTGAGTTTCCATTCCAGCAGTACTGCTTTCTAGTTATTTTTTTTGTAATTTTAGTTTATTTTATAAAAAAAAATTAGATTTATAATTTTTAGTTCTCTTTGTAATTTTTGACTAACCTTTTATCTCACAATCTTTCTTCTCTCATTCATTCATTGACATATCTTTCAGGGACTTTTCTTTTCAAATAGAGTGGGCATCCCAATATCCCCCACAATGTTATTATTGTGGTCTCTACCACCATGCATCTCTCGCCTGTCCGACTCTACCCCATGATTATAATAGCACCCCTTTTAATTGCGAGCCCTTTCATCCTAGTGGGTACAATGTGAATCTACATTTTTATGAGAACCATTATGGGGAACCGTGCTATCAATATTCTAATGGGGATATGATCAACAAAATTTTGTGGGGTGTAACCAACAAAACCTTGGGTGTTATGAGCATGTTTATGAAACCCAATGTAATCTTCAACAAGAAGAGAGACTTAGGGCCCTAGAGGAGATAGCATTAGAAGTAGAAAAAAAACTAAAAGCCAGCCAAGTCTTCTTAACTGCCCTGCTAGAAGCCCAAACCCAAAATATAGATTGTTCAAATATGTTTCCTCATGAATTGGTGACACCTTATAATATTGAATCTTCCTACCAAGATGGACGCAATGGAAATTACAATCCACCATCTTCTGGAGATTATTATGAGGAGCAATGCCACCCAAAACAATATGAGGAGTACTATGGCCAAGGACACTATGGGGAGTGTGGCGAGGATGACCAAAATTTTCGGGTGTATAAATCCTATGGTGAAATGCAAATTGATCTTGAACCGGAAGAGAGACTTAAGGCCCTAGAAAAGAGGGTAGCAGAATCACAAGCAAAACTTGAATCCAGTCAAGCCATGTTAGCTACCTTTCTAGAGGATCAATCACAAACTCCCCCTATACAGCTTGAGCAACCCAAGATGGTTCTTCCTAACGATGACGATGACGACGATGGTGATGATCCTTATTTTGTGTCATATATGTCAGATCCTGAAGAAATAGAACAAACCATGGAGCCATATTTTGTGTGATGAGGACGTTGGTATCCCTATCTTTCCTTTAGAGACTCTTTTACTTGAATATGAAATGTCAAAGCAGGAGAGTCATTCTGAAGATCCAACAACTCCTCCCATCCTCAACATAAATCTGAATGATACCATAGACCAATACCCTTCTTTTGAGTCTATTTTGGATAATGAGAATCTAACCCCCTTTATGATTCTTCCCGAGCCGTCACAGCCAATTTCCATCCCACACATGGCTGATCTAGAAGGGGAGATACCACCATTGGAAGAAGCCCACACACCCCCTTCTATTGTTTGCAAGGAAGACATCATCATCCCTCCTAAATACTTGGGGAACCCTTGTAAAAAAAATTAGAGACATATGTTACATCAACAATGAAACTTACCAAACCCAATGTTGATGGCATTAATTTTAAGGAGAAACAAAACACTTTTGTAAATTATTTTAAATTTTTTGTATTAGCATCAATTCTAACATATGCAGGTCATCATGATGGTGGAAAACCTAAACCAGATCCTCCACCTGACTCAGTTCATCATGCTCTACTGGTATTACTAGTCGGGTACCTGTCAACCTCTCCTTATCCACATCCATCTTCAACACTTCCCTTGCTATCAAAGGAAGATCTATGGATATTATTGGAGGGAATGTGAGGTGAAAAAAAATATGAACACCCCACTGAGCTTCTACAATTACCCTATCATAGGGTACATTATGAAGCTCCTCAGATAAAGGTCCCAACCCTCATACACATCCCCTTCAGCTGGACATTTTTTGAGCTACCTGGGCCACCTTGAAATCCTCGCTCTTCTCTTCCCTCCATCTTGGGTTTTGATTTTTCTCGGGACGAGCAACAATCTAAGTCCGGGGTGGAGGTGGGTGGTATATTTCTATTCCACCCCCTTATCTTTTTTATTCTTGCATTATTTCTACCTCTTTTTTTTGTTTTGCATAGAGTTACTTTGTTCATGGCCATTATCTAGTCGGCCATGTTTTTATTTCTTTTGTTGCAAAATGGCCTTTATCTAGTCGGCCAATATGAATAAATGTTTATCATTGTACCCCTTTGAATTTAGTAAATCTTTTGCAAAAATTGTTACAAATTGCCATGTCTGAAACCACCATGTCACCTAGGATCCCAAAATAGCATCACTCCTTGGAAAAGTTGGCAAGCCGTATGGAATCAATCAAAACCAAACACAAATTTTCTCTATTTTTAAACTGTTGATTAACTTGATATAAATCTTGTATAATGTGATTAACATGAATGTTCTTTCTCATGTAATGACACTTTCAAAAAAAAGAGAGAAAATAAATGTATGGAGTTATAAGCACAAGGACATCTTTTGTTTCCCCCTTATTTTCTTTCTAAAAAAAAAAGAGAAACAAAGAATCACCACCAGACAAAAATCAAGTCCAGGGTGGCATGCTTCCCATATAAAAAATTCCATACCCCACAATGGTGCGTACCATCAAAAGATGCCAAAAGTGCACATTAAAAAAATTGTGACCAATGTAGCCACAACTCCACAAATTTAAATCCCAAGTCGAATAGAGGAGGGATAAAACAAATCATCACTTCCTTCTTTGTTTTCACACCACCTAATTTCATCTTGTTCTTGTGCAACAACTAAAAAAAACATTTATAAAAATGAGAGTGTCAAAGAAAAAGTAAGATGAAGCATGTTTTTCTACAAAATCTTGATTTTGAACCAAGATATGATATTTGTTTTTAATAGGGAATATAGAATTTTGTGTTTTGTGATTTTAGGAGATTGGGTTGCTTGGCCAAATTTGGAGGTAAGGAATAAAGTGATGTTACAAGGGTGAGGATATACATGTTGTTAGTATAAATTGGAATAATTTATGATTTTATTTGTTTGAGGACAAACAAAGATTCAAGTCCGGGGTATTTTGATAAATATATATTTATCCCTTTTATTTATATATTTTTGATATTTGTTTAGGATTATTTTGTTATTTATTCTCTTAGTTTAATAATTAATTGTTTTATTTTAGATTTTTCTCTTTAATTGGAGTTTTAATTCTATTTTCTTGGGTTTTGTAGGAAATTACACAATTTGTAGCAGTCCTGAAATTCATATATACCATCCACCAAAAGTGACATTGCATTCGAACTCCAAATTGAGTGAACAAGTATTCATTGGAAAGGGAATTTAATTTCCTAAAACAGAATCCTATTATTTGGACCTCTTTTGTACTTTTAATGGGAGAGAAATACGTTCTAAATCACTGCTGCGAGAATCTGCATTAAAGGGAGTTACATGGTCAAGATAATTAAAGACAAACCAACTTTCGATTTGACCAGATCCAGAAAATTCAAAAATTGGTCTCCCTCTCTTTTTCCCCCTCTTTTGAGGGCAGCCTACCCCCTCTCCCTCCTATAAAAGGAGAGACTCTTCACTTGTAAAAGTATTCCATTTCATCTAATTTTTAGTTGTAGACCACATCTTGTATAATGTTGAATCTCATTTTGGTTTGCATTTCTTCTGGTCTTGTTATGTCTGAGTATATCTCTCTGGGGAATGGAAGTAGCCCCTTAGCCCGGTTCTATTCAATATAATCAATTATATTCCTTCATCGAACAAATGTCTTCTCTCTATTTCTTTGTGGTTATTTGGATGATCTGATATATTCTTATCGAGTGATATGACCGTGGATCTCTGTAAGAATGAAACAATAGTCCCTTAATTGCGATTATCATCTTTTCATCTATTTAATCTTATTCTTGTTATAATCCTTGGTGACGCGACCACCTGAGCTTTGGGTTTGAACGCCGGTTTGATTTCACATGCTTTTTGATATGATCGTGGATAATGGCATGTTGGACGGTTGGGCAATGATCTGTGAACGCCGGGACCAACGGGTTCACGGAAAGTCTGACTCTTGTGAGTTTGTCCATAAGGACATGTAAACACAAGGTCCTGATTTGATCCTTAGAGTTTAGAATTTCATTAGTTGAATAGGAACGTGGTTTTGGTGGTGATCTTCCGGACCCCAGATCTTTATTTCTTTGCTTAGTTAAATTTTATTTCAGCACTTTTATTTTTGTTCTTAGTATTAACAACTCTCTCAAATCGGAATTTAATTTTTGTACTTGCAATAGGATTTGGATTTCGACTTTTCTCTTCCGCCGTCCCTTGGATCGATACCTATCTATACTAAGTTGACTTGTTGTTCACAACAAGTTGACAACCGGGTTAGAAGGTTAAACTCTAGGACTTTTCCTAGTGATTGTTGCGTGTACAATGATGCACATCAATCATCTTCTTATAAAGTCTCGTAGATCTCCAAATACTTATTTGGTGCTGCCACATAGTGATGGAGAATCCAACATATGGATGTTTTCATTCTCCCTATAGTAATAACTGTAAAAATAACCAAAGGGGTTAATATACAAATATTGGAGTGAAGAGGGAACTTGTCCATATGTAATGTTGCGTTGATCCATGATACTTAGGGGAAGTGGTGGGAAAGTTACTACTTATGTCCCTACCACTAGTCCATGACACTCTGAGGTAGTATATACATTTCAATTTTTGTAATACTTCCTAAGTTTTACAAAACTCCCCACACAATGATCAAATTTTTGGATTTCCCTAGTAATGGAACGGGAACTAGATCAGGAATCCATGGCGTACATGATGTCTATGTGGCCCATCATCCTTACAAAGATCATATGACATAGATCATGTGATCATCAATCAACACAACATAAGTTTTTTAAAACCCTTATCCTTAACCATCATATTATCAAGTAATTAAAACATTTAGACCCTTAATCATCAATCATCAAAATATCAAATATGTAACCACATCCAAATCTAGATAAATTTTCGAGGAACCTCATTTAATAATTGTGACAACATACCAAAAAAAAGTGTTACGCAAAAATAAAAACCAATTAAACAATACCTAATCATATTACCAAAAAGATACAAAATTTAAACTCAATACAAAAATTCTGAACATTTTATGGAATATTTTTATAAAGGCCCAACATCACATATATTTATATTAGGTAAGTTTACATGAGTTCAGTGGCCTCAATCAAAAACTATACAGAAAAGGTGTTTCCCAAATAATTAGAACATTTATGTCATTCATGGTATATATTCGAAAATTTTAGTTGATGCACAACATGCAAAAATCCCCGTACCCAGACCTGAGAGTACATGGATGAGTCTAGGACTCTAACTATGACCACAACAACCTCTCATCTCCATTGATCTTCGAATTGAGCTTCCTTTCCATCATGCGCCTGTCCGTGTTGTTGATCACCTAAAAATGTGTGGAAACTCACAAGGTGGGACCCCAAGTCCTAGCGATAGGATATAACCTCGAATAACATGTATTGCATATGAGAATTTTATGAAATTGAATTAGTTAAAGAAGATTAATATTCTGGAAACTTGATCAGTGTATATATAATTAACAAACATAGCTAAAGTTGTAGGTACATATAGTGATACATCAAGGGATATGAATCACATATGATACGAGCAGGAAAATTCAAGGCAAAATTTATCATCCAATGTTATTTGTCAAATAACCCTAACAGAGATACTACATGGCTTGAAAACATATTTATTAAGCTCTATGTAGTTTAAGATGTATCACTCAAACTATTATCTCTCCACTATGAAGTCTCAATCAGCCCTATATAAGATCTAGGATGACCAAAATCATAAAGATCTCTTCCCCTCAATCAGTATGAGTGATGAATAATAGTGGCTCATTGGCCCAAACTACGAAAATCAAACTTGATCTTACCTGGGTACACATGCCACGACACCAAAACAAGGGTCCCTCAAATCCAAGTTATGACTGCAACCACTCTCTATATCATGTATGAAGAGAGATACAGTCTCATTCACTCTCTAAAACTGTGGAATTAGGATGACAGAGACATACCCTCCCTACATCTGCATACATTTAATAGTATATGACTCTAATCTCCTTTTTTATTACTCCTTTCACTATCTAGAAAGTTCAGACATTGAGATAGTTCTACGTTTATAGAGCACTACATGATTAAGGTTGCACTTTATTTATTAAGCCATTTAGGTTACACTTGATTAATTAAGCCAATTAGGTAATTTTGACATCATCAATCAAGTTGCTTATAAACACCTAAAAGATTCTTGTCAAAGTATTTAATGGATTGCAAATTCAAAAGATATAAACATATAAAACAATTTCTTAGAACCTCATCATGGTATATTTATCCATCTTTGGCCATAAATAGGACCAAACCTCAAACCAGGTCACATAAAATCAGGATTTATCATTAAGACCAAAACAATGGTAACTCCCTATAGGAATATCATTAGCACTCAAAATTTTGCAGTGAGATTATCAAGGAATAAACAAATAGATCCCAAAATTTCAGCCTAAAATGCAAATCTTTGTAAAAGTTATGATGTTTCTAAGAATTTGGCAAAAGTATTCAATCCTAGTATGGATGAACAACCTTCTTTGTTGGAACTTCATCCAATAGTCATTTCAGAACTAAAAGAGTAAACAAAATCCTTATAATTTCTATAGGATAACCATCATATAGAAGGTTTAACATGTGGGTCGAATTACCTTTCAATTGGTACCCAATCGTCATTAAATCTTATTTTTAAGAAACTTTATGTTTGTATTACGAATTTCAATTCTTGTTTATCTAAACGAAATACTAGTAGAATAGTAAAAAACCATACTTGGAGCATAAGAGAGACATAAGAATTTGCATTACCATCTTACTCATGCAAGACAGAGACCATCTTTTGACATATTATGGATTTTTAGAACAAGGTTTAACATAATGCATTTCATAAGTAGGAAAGAAATGCTTCAAAAGTTATAGCATTCACCTCAGGGGTGAAGGAAAACGTCCAAATAGTGACAAATCATGAAGAAGAGCATACAAGACTCAATTTTTATCCTTTAAAATCTCAGAGGAAGCTCCTATATTCAAGTACAGAGTGGATATAGAGAAAAGAGAGAATAAAAGAGGGTTCTTCATCCATATGCATGAGTTTCCAGCTTGAAGTACCATGGATCTCGACCTTGGTAGAGGATAGAAGGGTAAAATAGCAAGAAAAGGGGTTAGGAGAGAAGAAATTACATGTACAGAGCAAGAAACTAGGTAAGAGAATGTAGATCCACCCTATAGAAGCTATAATCAAGGCTTGGTACAATACTCATTCATGACCTAATAAGGTTTCGTCCCCAAGAAGTCTCTCTATTGTCAATCGGTGGTTTCTTGTTGATCTCTAGGAGCAGCAACAAATTTGGGTAAAAGATTCCTTTAAAGGGAGTGGGGAGAGGTATTTATAGCTAATAGGAAAGAAAGAGAAACTCAAAGGGTCCAAACCAGTGTTTCCATCAATCAAAGGAGTAGGTTTCCCATTGGTTTGTACACCTATAAAAACCATTGGTTTACAACCATCTAGAAAAACTACTATTTCCATTTGTTTGTGAGCATGTAGATTAACCTTTGATTTTTTCATGTGCTGGAAAATCTTCAATTGTTGAATGTGCAGAAAAATCTTTATTTGTCGAACACAGAACAATCTTTAGTTTTTGAAAATGAAAAATAACCTTTAGTTTTTGAAAATGAAAAATAACCTATTTATTAAGCTCTATGTAGTTTAAGATGTATCACTCAAACTATTATTTCTCCAATGTGAAGTCTCAATCAGCCCTATATAAGATCTAGGACGACCAAAATCATAAAGATCTCTTCCCCTCAGTTAGTATGAGTGATGAATGATAGTGGCTCATTGGCCCAAACTATGAAAATCAAACTTGATCTAACCTGGGTACATAGGCCATGGCACCAAAACTAGGGTCCCTCAAATCCAAGTTACAACCGCAACCACTCTCTATATCATGTATGAAGAGAGATACAATCTCATTCACTCTCTAAAACTGTGGAATTGGGATGACAGAAACATACCCTCCCTACATCTGCATACATTTAACAGTATATGACTCTGAGCTTCTTTTTTATTACTCCTTTCACTATCTGGAAAGTTCAGACATTGAGATAGTTCTACGTTTATAGAGCACTACATGATTAAGGTTGCACTTTATTTATTAAGCCAATTAGGTTACACTTGATTAACTAAGCCAATTAGGTAATTTTGACTTCATCAATCAAGTTACATATAAACACCTAAAAGATTCTTGTCAAAGTATTTAATGGATTGCAAATTCAAAAGATATAAAACATATAAAACAATTTCTTAGAACCTCATCATGGTATATTTATCCATCTTTGGCCATAAATAGGGCCAAACCAAAAACTAGGTTACATAAAATCAAGATTTATCATTAAGATCAAAACAATGGTAACTCCCTGTAGGACTATCATTAGCACTCAAAATTTTGCAGTGATATTATCAAGGCATAAACAAATAGATCCCAAAATTTCAGCCTTAAATGCAAATCTTTGTAAAAGTTATGATGTTTCTAAGAATTTGGCAAAAGTATTCAATCCTAGTATGGATGAACAACCTTCTTTGTTGGAACTTCGTCCAATAGTCATTTTAGAACTAAAAGAGTAAAAAAAATCCATATAATTTCTATAGGATAACCATCATATAGAAGGTTTAACATGTGGGTCGAATTACCTTTCAATTGGTACCCAATCGTCATTAAATCATATTTTTAAGAAACTTTATGTTTGTATTACGAATTTCAATTCTTTCTTATCTAAACGAAATACTAGTAGCATAGTAAAAAAACATACTTGGAGCATAAGAGAGACATAAGAATTTGCATTACCATCTTACTCATGCAAGACAGAGACCATCTTTTGACATATTATGGATTTTTAGAACAAGGTTTAACATAATGCATTTCATAAGTAGGAAAGAAATGCTTCAAAATTTATAGCATTCACATCAGGGGTGATGGAAAACATCCAAACAGTGACAAATCACGAAGAAGAGTAGAAAAGACTCAAGTTTTATCCTCTAAAATCTCAGAGGAAGCTCCTATATTCAAGTACGAAGTGGATATAGAGAAAAGAGAGAATAAAAGAGGGTTCTTCATCCACATGCATGAGTTTCCAGTTTGAAGCACCATGGATCTCGACCTTGGTAGAGGATAGAAGGGTAAAATAGCAAGAAAAGGGGTTAGGAGAGAAGAAATTACATGTACAAAGCAAGAAACTAGGTAAGAGAATGTAGATCCATCCTATAGATGCTATAATCAAGGCTTGGTACAACACTCATTCATGACCTAATGAGGTTTTGTCCCCAAGAAGTCTCTCTATTGTCAATCAGTGGTTTCTTGTTGATCTCTAGCAGCAACAATGAATTTGGATAAAAGATTCCTTTAAAGGGAGTGGGGAGAGGTATTTATAGCTAATAGGAAAGAAAGAGAAACTCAAAGGGTCCAAAGCAGTGTTTCCATCAATCAAAGGATTAGGTTTCCCATTGGTTTGTAAACCTATAAAAACCATTGGTTTACAACCATCTAGAAAAACTACTATTTCCATTTGTTTGTGAGCATGCAGATTAACCTTTGATTTTTTCATGTGTTGGAAAATCTTCAATTGTTGAATGTGTAGAAAAATCTTTATTTGTCGAACACAAAACAATCTTTAGTTTTTAAAAATGAAAAATAACCTTTAGTTATTGAAGTTGAGGAAGCATTGGTAGGTGTTATTACCATTACTTCCAGACAAAACTAATATAAGGGATTGATACATTTATGCCAAAAGGTTCAAAATCACTCAAATAAGATAAAAAAAGTTGTCATAATTATCAAGTTCACCATGTAGAAAAATATACATATGTCTAAAATACAGTTAACGCCCTAGAAAAAGAGAAAATTGCTAATAGGCCCACAAAAGTAAATACAATTGCATAACTTGAGCTAACAAAGTCAAAATTGGCTCAAATTTCAAACATATATTTCTCGACTTATATTAAAACAAAATACAAGGTTTAATTATGAAACTAATCATTCGATTAAGGCTACCAAGAATCTTTGTGTATATATAAGGAGGGGCCTTATAACTATAAACCCTTAACAAGGTTTCACCCCCAAACTCCAACACAAACAAGGATGGATACTTCATACACATCAGATCCTCTAATTCCCATGTGTATTTCACTACTCGACGTTGATGCCATAACACCTACACTAAAGTTATATCCCTCTTCCTTAGCTTCTACACATGCCTGTCTAAGATCAAAATTGGACCATCAACATAGGAGACATCATCATGAACTCCACCTCCATACATTGTATCGTTTGTTCTATATCTAGGTAACACTTTCTCAATATAGAAACATGTAAAATGTTATGCAACTAGTGCAACTCAGGAAGTAACTAGCCAATGAAGGCAAAGAGGTCTTATGAGGTAGAGAGTCCCATTTTGGATCAATCAAAAGGAGAGGAGCAGCACGGAATATCCTTCATTGAACCCTATCAGGAACCAGCTAGTGGCCACATTGTGATGCCCTTTTGGGCCACAACAAAGAGCCCATGATTGTTGCAGGTGCTAGACATCCATTGGCAGAGTTTCATGAGTGGGAATCTGACCACATGATGGTTATAGAGCATGCCACATCTCACCAAGGAGTTATCTTTGGTGGTGCTCTATTTTTATTGAGGAACAGAGAAAATGTATGACCTCATAGAGAAGAGAAGTCATGCATGTTCATGGGTGACGAACCTGGGAGATCATCGAATGGATCTAGAAAATATAGCTAATTTACCCTTTTGATTAAGTTCAGTGAGATCACTGAATGGAGATCACTGAATGGATCGCCGAATGGATCATCGAAAAAGGTAGTATTATCATGCATTTCTTGTTGCCATTTACTACATAATGTTTTAATTCCTATGACCAAAGTTTGCAAATAAGGCCCTTTCTCATGAACATTTATGGAAGGTTGGTACCTCATGAGTCCTATTCATTCAGTTTTCAATTTGTTTAAACATTGGCATGCATGCCTTGTGTGTGTTCAATCAGATGCCTTCACACCTAAAGTGTGTTCAGTGAGATGCATCCACACCTTGTATGTGTTTGGTCAGATGCATGCACACTTCATTTGTGTTTGGTTAGATCATATCATACTCATAGAGAAGTTTCCTTTATTTATATGTTGATTAAGTTAAGAATGCATACTAACTCCACTATAATGATCATGCATTCTATTTCTCATTTAAAGAATAATGTTAAGTTCTATGTTTATATTATATTAAAACTTAACCACTTACAGTGGTTTATCAAATTCATGGATATATATGAATGCTCAAAGGTAGTCTACAACATGGAATATCTCTCAAGAAGTTAATCCCATGTGATTTCAAGACCTAGTGGGTTCCATATATACAATCCAAGGAGGTTTATTTGTTTTTCCACGTTATCATGTATTAAGTTATTATCATGTAAGTTTTATTGAAAGAATGTGTATGAGAATCAATGTATTCTTTATTTGTGTAAATTGCATTATCCTCACAATAAGGGATAGAATGGGGTAATATAACTCACTCCTATAGGTTATAGCATGTAAAAGGTGAAATAAAAGAATTGAAATCATTAGAAATATAGAACAATTACACTGATATAGAACACAAATGGGTAAAAAGTTGCTTTGCCAGATGGTGAATCTAATCCCCAAAGAACTATATCCATAGACATGGGTCCCATGACATTACTATACATACTTTTTGCACCCTCTTAAGAAGATCCATATCTTGTGGTGCTAAGAAATAATAAGTATCAAAGTTGAAAGGTGTAAGAAAATGATGATTACCAAGACACGCTTTATAATGCTTGGCCAGTTTGTATGAGGTAGCTTTTAAGGAAGCATATCCCACATGAAAATATATACCTTTAAAACCCATAAATTGGTAAGTAACATTAAATCCATACATTTGTGCTTGCATCCAACCTATTCAAAAATCAAGATATTTGGTGGTCTATGTGTCAATTTCCCCTCTTGTCAATCAAGCAAAAATCTAATTGATACCTTAGAATAAAATGACATTTTACAATGTAAATTTATTATATTATTGCAATGAAAGATATGTTTTCTCCCTTAGGTTGAGGGAGTAGCCTAGTGGTGTTTCTCAGTGATCCCCAATGAAGGAACTCGGGTTTGACTCTGGTTGTCTCCCTTCGGGTGCAACAAGGCCCAACATTACTGAGCGCATTGCGGTGCCCCCAAAGTACGTAGCTAGTTCCGAGGTTTAACCTTGGTTGGGTCAGGTCCAATAGAGGCCTTGTCTAGGATGGGTTCCTCGTCATAAAAAAAAGATATGCTTTCTTGTGACAATCTCTGGAGTGTAATCTTGACAATCCATGCTTCCTCCTTTCTATATATTTATTGCACTTGGTGTTTTCTATAGTTGATCACCCTTAGTAAATGCTTTATTATCTTCTATTCATGTTGAGAGGATGATAGCAGTGTAAGGAGAGTTCACTACAAGTGTTTTATATAATTGAAAATAGTGGTTAAGTTGGGTGGGGAATATCAAGAAATCTAAATCTTGGCTAGTGATAGATTTCTAGTTATATAAAAAAGGATATTAATCGACAAATATGATACTTAGACTACTTTCTTCCCTATTCAAAATATAGAAGTCATTGATAGGGTTGATGGTTGATATGAGATGTATGGTGTAGTAAAAATCTAGGTCTAGGGATACTTTCCCTGAGACCTAAAAATAATTAAAGCACTATTAGTTTAATTTAGTCTTTAATTAATATGATTTATTACTACTTAATTTCATGCAACCAAATATCTTATTTAAGTCGACCAAGATTGTTGAATTCATAAAGGCCTTATGCCTTACAACAATAGTTTCCCCTATAAGATGACTTATTATACTTCATTTCTGTATACTTGTGGGAGAACATGTTGAGTCACATTTATAAATTTAAGCGTCCTTGTAAACATGACAAGTTTTTGGTGCCATTCTAGAGCATTCAGTCTTGTTAGTGTAGGAACTCTAGTGAGTAAGAAACATTGGGTTAATTCATAGAAATTTAAACACTCATCCATTGAATCATTGTTCCACTTATTTCACCCATTATGACTTATCACGTTTTTGTATTTTTAGCCCATTCCA
Organism: Alisma plantago-aquatica; assembly: GCA_963693085.1. Taxonomy (NCBI): domain Eukaryota; kingdom Viridiplantae; phylum Streptophyta; class Magnoliopsida; order Alismatales; family Alismataceae; genus Alisma; species Alisma plantago-aquatica. The sequence continues at coordinate 381,057,702 of OY856409.1, read as the reverse complement.
ATCCATATTTTCTACTAATCATTTTTTTCATTTTTTTGAAGTGAAACCCTACATGTCTAGGACCAAGGTAATAGTCCTGGAATCCCAGTTATGCTTGATTAATACATCTATTGGAATTTGAGTGATCTCCAAAGTGCAAGGAGAAGTGCTTTTCCTTTCACACCACCAAATTATAGAAAGAAAAAAAAAGAAATTGTAGAGACGATGGAAAAAATATCTTGTTGAAGGATTTTATTGTTTCTACTATGTCAACCTAAATGGGTTTATCAATTATCCAACAATCAAGGTAAAAAAATATATATCACCTCATAGATCATGTAGATGTTGAAGTAGTAATAGTTTGGAGGACTTGCTTTGGAAATCCCAAACCTCCATGTTTTTGAGTTTATATAGTACTTGAATACATTCAATATTAATGTTATTCCTAGTTATGGGGTTCTCTTTCTATTGTTAACCTTCATGCTGAGAGATAGATCCAAGTCATGGTTGTTCTCCATTTCCATGATCGAATAAGAAACTAGTAAGATTGAGTTAAAGTTTTTCTCACAAAGTATCACCCTCTGAGAAACACTTCTTAATTGTAGATCCATCTCATGTACTTCAGCTATTAGGACAAAGAAACTCTCTACAATACATGGTAGAGGTTCAATGATCTGTAGTTTTTTTTTTCACACCATGGTCTAGAGCATTGGTTACTAATGCAAACATTCTATAGACAACCATTCCAAAATGTTGAAAAATTAGAATTCACAATAGGTTTCTTTATCTGCTTTAAAATCCCAAGTTGGAGCATTACCAAGTCCACTAGAACAAAACTCAAGGGGGATCATCCCTTCTCTTCAACAACTTGAAGAAGATGAGAAGCTTGACTCCATACTATATATGTATTACCTTTATGGGAGTGCTACCGACATTTAGATTTTAGATTAATTATTGCAAGTTTATGTGTATTCATTCAATTGTTTGTAGTTGTGAATAATATATTTCATTCACTACAACAAAGGTCATTTTAATGAGTATTCATTGTTTATATTGTGGGTGTATCATTCATATGATTGAGGGAAGAAGAAAATAGGAATTATTGGCTTTTATGAATGTTAGTACATAATGTGTATCTATTTTCTAGGAAATAAGGAAGGCAACTTGGAATTCCCATCGTGATGTGTTACTGCCAACATGCCATGTACTTTTGTAAAATTTTGAGGGGAGATAGAAATCAAATGCCTTAAAACCAATTTACACAGCATGTGTTGAATAATATTAGACAACACATATCAAATTATACCAAAAATTGGCAAGAAATAGACAATATGGAGTGTTCGTCACTTACATATCATGTAGACTATCATGCTTTTAGGTAAACTCTATCCACCTCTAGACTTTATATGGAATAAAACACATGACCAATGTGTGTACTTATTTAAGAAAAATGGTAAAACCCTAATGCCTATCACATAAATGCCACACCCCCAACATTAAACTTACATTTTGTTGAAAGCTTCTCCTTTGAGTTGACATATGATTCACTGATGTAGACCTTAACTTTTTCCCTCCTAAACTAAATTCATCCTTATCTTTCACTATCATTGTGCATTGTCTCCATCAACCTCCATCATCATCCTTCATTCTTCTCCAAAGATATATCCTAGTATCCACTAGGTTCCAAAGGATTTTGTGCACAACTTTTACACCACCACCCTCAAACCCATCCATGAGGAGCAACTTTGGAGCCACAAATAACCACAACTGAATATTCATTGACCATTCATATGATGTGCTCTACCATACTATACATAGTGTAACATATGTGGGATCGTCATGATAGAGAAGACTACAAGGCATAACTTCCAATCAACACATTATAAATTACTCTGCTAACTATTTGTCCTCCAAAGTGTTTGGAAATGGACCCAAGGAAGTAGATTGTGAAGACCCATGCACCAAGTCATCATCCATAGAAGAAATGCTTCCATACACCTCCTTCTCTTTATTCTTACTCAAATCTCGTTCAGAGGTAGTTATTCATGATCAATTTGTGAGCCATAGGAATATCAATAATCGATTCACTTGTATTGATACCATGAAACAAGTAAGAATTATAGAATAAGCCTAGACATTCGTTGATAATATTAAGATCCTTGAATATTTTACCTATGATGCCTACACATATCCAAGGCTCACTTATAAATTCTTCACCACTCTGAAGATGAAACTTGATACCAGAAAGACAAAGAAGCCATGTGGGTTCAATATTTTTCCCTGATGCACATAAACTACAAGCTCGCCTTTAGGAAATTCAGTGAGCACATGGGTTGTAATGGGCCAGGAAATTCAAAGCCGCAAACCACAAAAAACATCAGAGTGCACATAGCAGAAGACTTAATGTGAACTAAATGAACAATCAACTAGATGCATACACCATAAACATTCTAAACATTTAACATGTAATATTATTACAAATTTGAATCATTACACATTAGAATTACACATTGAAAAGGAAAATTACAAGTCTATGAACTTGTATACTACTTAGGATATTAGAAGATAGGTACATCATGTACACTTGCTCATGAGCCATCTTTTCTCCCATGCTAGATTTGAACCTGAACTTAGAAAAATAGTGGTAAAAATCAACACACATGTGCTTACTGTACGGTTACCATAAAGGACATAAATACTAAAAAAATGAAGCACAATTGCATAGTATTAAGAAAATATTTCTTGGCAGAATTTATAAGGAAACAATAACAACACTTGATCAAAAACTTGTTTTTTTACAAGATTTTATTATGAGTTTTCCCATTATGCTGATATCAACAATTTATATGGTTTCATCACCCTAACAAGATGGAGGACGTTACCTGGCCCCATCTATCCATTCAAAAGGAGGAGGTTGCCTGGCTCCATTTCTCCATTCAAAAGTAAAAGGTCACCATTTTGCACAAGCTCCATTGCTCCTAGATGAGGAGGTCACTTGTACCTAAACCAACATCATCATTCAGGAAGACATAATTAACATATCATTTATGTTCAAGGTTACTTTAATACATATATAGAATTTCAAAAGATTATTCAATAGAGAAGAATGTAGCTCAAACAAGTATTAATCAAAGAAATTTATAACATCATATCAAAAAGGTCAAGCAGTGAAATAGATTATATTAAACATAATATATGCTTCTAGTCCAAATGGACTAGACAGTCATCAAGGAGGATAGTGCCACATACCTCAGTTCAAAGATTCCTAACATATCCACATCATCTAGATCTCTGATTGTCACCTTATTATAACAAATTAATCATCATTAATATATTGTTATCATTATTCTTTATATCTTAGGTCCAAATTAGGGTTTTACCAAACCTAGGTTTAAAATAATCTTAAATATGTATCTGATATTTTTATGTTGATCTAGGAAGTTGTTATTAACATCTGCCCACATTTTTATATTTTATGATGCTTTATCTATTAAAATAATTAGCTGAGGATAAAAAGTTCTAATTAATCATTTATGAGGAAGGACCTAATATTTTGACATAACCACAAGATCATAGTTCATATTAAATTTTAACATGATATTAAGGTTCATGATTATTTTTATTAGGTTTAATCTCCATCATATGCTACTTATACCATTTAAATGAACCCTAAAGTAAACATTATCATATCATTTAGATATCATCAATAAAAATATTTCAAATGCCTGATACTGAGATCTTATATTCAAGTAGACAATAATCTAAGTTCACAAAAAATTTTGGGTAATTTATTGGCTAAGGGATTCAATTACCATGAATTTTCAAAGATAATATTGAATTGTTGGAATTTCAAAGGGAACTACCTATCATGCTGCTCAGTTCTACTAGTCATTTCTCTCGATTCAGGTTGGGCTGAGAGTCAAAAGGGCTTACTCTCTCACAATCCCTCTCCCTCTCTCTCTTGAACTTGATGTAGGATACTACTCTCCTCTTGGGGTGTGTCATTGTATCAGAAGCTTAGATGAGCCATTGTAAGATCTCAGGGCTCCCTCTCGAATTAGGGAAGGAGGCTTGAATATTTTACCATTTCTTCTTGCCATTTATTCCTACCACCGACGACACCTCAAGTCATTAGGGGCGATGAGGATATTGATCATGTTTGTTGTCTAATAACTCCATCATTGCAGGGAATAAGAAAAGGAGGAGCGAAGCTTTGGCTTCCATCATCTTTCAATATGGTTTCCAGGAGCACCACATCACCTCCATAAAGATGAAGTAGGGTCTAGATCACCCTGGTGATGCCTATCGCATGTTCCTAGAACCAAACTCCCTACTCAATGAAGGAAATCTTGAGAACATTCTATAAATCCTTCTAAATAACGATTGGAGATGGTTGGGAGAAATTGCTACGTCCAAGCATGTATTTTCTAACCAAAAATGAGATCAGAAGGCAGCTGACGAGTTGTAAAGACCAAAAAGTCTCTACTAAAAACATGATAAACAAAATCATCAATTGGATAGCAGCGGAAATTTAAAACTTGACATTATTCAAAAATGTATAAAGAGTACATTATAAAATTTCCCAAATGGGAGTACAACTTTATACAAACAACTAGGATCTAGGTAGAGGAAGACTTAGACTAATGCAACATTGTCTCCAAACAAAACAACTATATAACATAAAAGCAACTATGATCATATACTATATGTTCTCCGTCTTCTTATCCTATCCTTAGCCTTGGGTTCACCAAGCTTCCATGCGCACTCTGATTCCTATCCTGGATGGTTGGGGTCATCCAGCAAGAGAAGGATAAAAAGGTATGTGTCAATCAAAAGGAATAGGACAAATAATAATAAAAAGCTTTGCAATATAAAAGATTCTCCACAAGAAGAGATTTCCAAAGAAATGAGACCAATATATGAATATGAGAGAGAGAAACTGCCACATTTAAACATCAACAATTATCACATTTGCATGAATATAAATTATGACTCAACGTCCTCTCAATGTAGGGTGAGGCACCTACCGGACCTCACCAATGGCAGGGGGACTAAAACCCCAGTGCCTAAAAAGTGGCAGGGGGAATAAAACCCCAGTGCCTAATATATAAAATGGCAGGGGGACTAAAACCCCAGTGCCCGGCAGGAGGACTAAAACCTCAGTGCCCTGTGGGTGGTTTGTACTTATGTACACTACATTGTCAATTGGCCAATAACTATATCATGCATAATCATTCACTTGGCAGCATAGTGAAAAGTATAACAAGATGCAACAAGCATTGGGAATAAAACCCAAATAAATAATCTCAAACATCATGCCATCATAGGCAACATCATTATACAAGAATTCCAACAAATAAAGGAGTCAACAAGGAACAACATTATTCAATGTTTCCAAATATCTCAAAAGGATGATCCACATAGTCAAATAACAAGATTAAATCATTTCCAAGTAAAGAAGGCAACATATGAAGAAGAATGATTCCAATGATTAAGCCATAATGGCATAAGATAAGTAAAGAGCCAATAAGTATAATTAGAAGAATTACAAGGCTAGCACAATAATGAGTGGGGTTGGAAAAGGCCCAACTGAAGGATTAGGATTTGCTTGCACAATAATCAACCACATAGATTCCACATACCAAAAATAGACATCCCATACTGAAATAGGTCTCACATGCATAAATAGGTGCCACATACCTTAGATTAAATACATTACCATCATATCCATCAAACAGATAGTATCACCATCCATATATCCTAGTTATAAACATAACACATGTATTAATATATATAAAGACATAAATCATAAGAAAACCCTAATTTTACAAAACTACGATTTAGAGTTCAAAACCAAGTCCAAACGATTACTCATAATCTCCTGATTAACAAAACATATTTTATTATATAAAACAGAGTTAAAATGAATTAATTATGTATTTTAAAACAATTACATATTAAAAATGTCATTCAAAGCAAACTTCGGAAAACCATTGAGAATCAGCTCTTAAAAACCACAAAATCAATTTCTACATCAAAAATCCTTTCCAACGACTATTTATTCATATTTTTCTGATAAAGGATCGATTTACTATGAATTAGTAAACCTGACCAATCAGAAATTAGGAAAACTATATTGTGACAGGTATTAAAATCGAAATACAAATTCGATGTAAATTATAGGTGAAAGGACCAAAATGCCCTTGCTTGTTAAATCAAACCAATGAAAGCTACGAGGGCAGAGGAGTCATTTGCACCTGTCGATTGCTTTGCAAGCGAGAAACAAGAACCTGGGTGAAAAGACGACAATACCCTTCCACAAAAACACTAGCGATTGAAGCAGCGGGGGACTCCAGGGTCATTTGACGACCTGGATTGCTTCCCTCGCAGCCATGGTCGCGAGCAAGCAGCTCCAGGGGACAGGCTCCCATGTCAACCTGGTGATTTGATGAGGCTCTGATCAGGGGACCATGTCGAGGAGCTTCCTCGAATCCAGGCGGAGGTGAAGGAGCAAAACAAGGAGAAGGTCGATGCAGCGGCTACTCAATCCACCACGGAGATCCAGAGAAAACAGGGGCATCGTTTGGAGATCGAAACCCAAAAGGAAGCATCGGAACCGGGAAACAAAGATCGGGAAACTATTTGCGAGGTGGAAAGGGACATGGGTCAGGTCCTAGAGCGGGCGGAGGAGCATCACAACGCCAACTAGCAGGTGGCGGCAGAGCTCGACGACGAGCTTATAGGGCACAACGACTGGGGGTGTCTCGAGGCAAACCGAGGTTGGGAATAGGAAGAGGGATGGTCGAGAATGGTTACCTATCGTATAATTGACCCGAGGTGGTCGGAGGTGCAAGCCGGAGGTCGTCGCTGCCGGGGAAGGTAGAACGAGTAGGTCACGGAGCTTCAGGGAAAACCGGGAGAAATTGGAGTGGGAGAGGGAAAGTTCGAAGCCTGAGGGTGCTCTAAGGCCCCTTAAATAGCCGCGGGGAAGGTCGGGGTTGTCTCTGCTATTCCATGGTGGAGAGGGGAAGCTCGTCGGTTTTGGGCATTTCACGTACAGAGCGAGAGAGACGATGAGTGAGTGCTCATTCAAACCGGCGTCGAGAGACGGGTTCAACGGGACAATAATTACGTGAAACGGTGGAGCAGAGGAATAGAACAGAGCCGATGAATGCAACCTGTGAAACGGTTGTTCGATCGCGTGAGAGCGCGAGGTAAGGGACGAACTCGCGTCCGTTGGATCGAGCGGGAAAACAAAACTGACCGTCGGATGGCGGGTCTACCATGGACCGGGCTGCGTGACAGGAAAAATAACGGAATCTTAGCGTTACACTGATATAAATGAAATCAATTAAGCTACTATATTCATATCATAATAAAAGCTAATAAAATGTATTAGAGGGGTCAAATCAACTCCAAATAACGCCAAATTTTAACCAAAGGCTGATAATAACATATAGAACGATGCTATATAATCAGAATCTCGTTTAATGCATAACATGGCCATTAATAAATACATGGCTCATAAAAGAGTATAATAATATATTAAAATCAAGGAATTATATGAAAAGGCTATTAATAAGAAACATGTGAGCAAGTTCGACATATAAAACATATTAGGGTATAAATACTCATTACTCCACAAAATAACATATTAATGTGAACTAAAATCATATTTTGAGGAGAGAGAAACAATAAAGGTTAATACACTCATATATGAATTCAAATACATATTATTAATAATATATTTATCCAAAAAGCTCCAAATAAATATAATCTACTATATAATCTCATTAAGGACCAAATTACAACATTAACCCTAACTTATCTCCTAATGTGGGTTATTTGTGCAAACACCCCTCAACTTACATCAATGAGGGTAAATAGTGATTTCAACCTCAGATTGTGCTCAAAATGCACAAGAAGTCCAAAAATGATCCAAAAGGATGGGAAATTTATGGAAAAGGTCCAAATGGACTAAAAGGCAAGGAAAAGCTCAAGAATGGGTAAATTGCAGGGAAGACCCTGAGATTCAGTATGTTACACGAGTACCTTGATTTCTAGGGTGCTTCTAGCAGCAATTGAGAAAGAAGGAGGAGGTTGAGGTTGATCTCTCTCAACTCACATTTATATCATGCAATTCAGGTTTATTGAGTACACCCCACTGATCTGGAAAGGTTTAACAAGTTTTCATAATGACTTGCATCATGAGACTATAGTTTGTTGGCATGAGAAATCCTTGTGATCCATCTACATTAAATTCTGAGGAAGTCAAAGGTGAGAGACAAAATCTCCACCCTCCAATCCTAACTGCTAGAGAATATGAGATTGTCACTGTAATAATTGAAAGCTACTCCTAGGGAAGTTGGAACTTAAGACATGTGCTTGACATTTATATCATAACAACATATCTCTAAGATTAATGAATCAATAATCAATATCTCATAATTCAAAACTAAATATATCTCAAAATTGTTAGTTGAAAAGTTATGAAATTTTAGAAAGTAGTTCATCAACATGTACTTTAGCTTTTAGCAATGTTTGACACCGATTGTATCTTATCATGTCATATCTTAAAATAAACTTATAGATATGTGTATAAACCTAGAATCAAATTAAATAAAACATTGAATCTTTATCAAACATGTACGTAAATGGTTTTATGATTTGATCCTACCATATATTTTAAAAATTTACATCTTGAGATCATTAAGATTATTAAATGGATAACTATGCTGCATAAGTGTCCCCAAATGATTCACAGCATGTACACGTCATATCCACATAGATTCATGATTTTAGATAGAAACTTTTCCTCTCAAATTAGATTTTTGTCCATAATATCTAGATCAAAATAAACCATATACTAAAGATAACCAATTAAAGGTAGGAGTTACCATCTTGTGAACATATATGAATCTCATATAAATTTTGGGTATTGGAGATCATAAAATTTAGGTTATCACATGGGATCTACATATGGAGGGAGAATTTGTACTCCACCGAGGTGCAAGAGGGACACATTTTGGTCCCAAATCACTGATGAAGAAAGTTACAAAGCCCCATATGTTCAAGCCTTCCGCATTCACAATCTCATCTTGTGGTACATTCATGGCCTTACTAGTACCAACTTGTATAAAAAGATGGAAATTCAAGATTTTGTGAGTCTGAGTAGTCTATATTTGTTGTGGGCCACGGTGAATGACTACAAGTGAATGTCATAATTTTCTTGATACATAAGCTCATCAAGGTTCAAGAAGCCACCAAGGGAGAAATTATGCTTGGAGGACCAATTTCTTAGGTTGCGGTGAAGATTAAGATTTATGGTGACTATTTTGAGGCGCTTCCTTATCTAATAGTGGTTGACACTAGGGTACTAATATCATTTGGTTCGCTCAGGCCTGATCCAAATAACAATGAGTAATTCTTTTAATACTTCAATGATCATGGAAAGAAATTCTTGGAGATTTTGGATGAGGATAGCACTACACTTAAGAAGTTAGAGAATTGGAAGTACACTTTTGATGTAGATGTTGAGGGATATGTATCTAATTAGAGGACATTTGCATAGCCTCTAATATGACACCACCATTGTCCTTTGTTACTAAGACTAGATATAGTTGGGCATCTCCTTCATGCACAACATAGATATCTCTGATAAAAATTCAAGCGCCAGGATGCCCAAATTTCCATATGCATCACCAGTATTATGAGATGTCCACTATGATAACCCTCATGTACCAATGCCATATTGACTAGGGCTACTATGTTGTTAAATATCCACTATTTCTTATTGATTCACCTACCTATGTGACCTCTAAGGATCAGTGTATCTTTCATTGCTCCTCTTTGTACTAGGATAGGGTTTGGGTTCTACTTCTTATCAATATCAGACTCTATCATAGTGAGTTACCCAGTTGCATCTCTTAGGTTTGAACCTATATTGAAAATTGTAGACTTCAAGCTTTGGGGCAACTGGATGGTGGTATAGTTTTTTTATTTTAACATTTAGTCATTTCTTTCAACACATCCTACTTTGTACGTATTTTTCTCTTTTTTGACATGATATGCATTGTTTGGTGTTTAATTTGTTTTTTGGGAACCCAATTTGCTATATTATTCTTACAAGTCCTAGTTTTCATAATTTAAGTGGAGTTACTCTCCATGTATCGATTGGTCAAATGCAATTTGAAAAACCACACAATTTTGAAAAGTGTTACATTTTCAGGATCTCAAATGAAAGGCAACATGATCAAAAGAAATCTTGATTAACTTGATGTACTAAATGGACTTATCTTTGTGTGATTTTCAAGAATTCTTTTTTTTGTTTGTTTGACCCATTAGTTATTACTTAAAAGTTATACTAATAATAGCATGTTGATGTTAATTTGGTGTCTTTGGTCACGTGCATATGACAACATGGAAACATGGCATGTATATGATTGAAAATAAGCTTGCACTACAAACAAATATGAGCTACTTCATTTGGATTCTACGTGATAATTTTTAAATCTATTAAACAACCACACAACACCTATACTTGCAAGTGTATGAGGTCAATTTTAGTGGAATTGTTTTATTCATTGGATCTCAGAAACAAATATAAAATTTTGTCCACTTTATATTATAATAAAATTAGATTGGAGTTAAGTGTATGACTTCATTTACACTAAGAAATGTAGTAAAGCTAAATTAGATAGATTTATTTTAAATTGTCAATTAATTAAGATAATGTTGAGATACACATCCAGATCATATCCTTTTGCTTCCTAATCAGTCATATACTTCACCGAAAACAAACACAAACATAGAAAACATGATTAACTTCCCTCTCACGTCCCTAGTAGGACCAAATGAGGGTCAAGGCACCTTTTGTAGTTTTGGTCGGATCTAGCAAGACCCTAGGCATAGCCTATGGTGGTCAAATTTGGTAGAACCGCAACGAAGGTTTGTACATTTAATTAAGAGCATACAAAACACAATTGGGAGAAGAGATCTCACCTAGGTACCTTAGATGAGCATTACAGACCTTGGATAAGCATTACAACCTTTAAGGAATCTTTGTAGCTTCATGTCATGCCTAGGGTCGGTCTACTTCTTTGAGATGAATTCCATCATTGTTGTTAGGGCCACAAGGCAAAGTAATGGTAATGTAACTATGAACTATAGTGGTTATGGGTTACATGGGTTATGGTGATGAACTTATAGGTAATAGTGTCCTTATATATCCACTTAGAGAGAGGACCTTGACATCTACAACCTGACACAAGCTTAGACTAATGACAAGATTTGGATATTATCCAAATACACCACGATAACATAGATCCCAGAGTTTGTTGTGTTCATCTCAACTTATGGAGTCTCATGGAGAGTAATTCTCGGGATTTCACCTGATGATGGGGGAGAGATATTGATAGGAATTGGTACCATGTTCCCTATTATGCTGGATAAAGAGAGTGGGCGAGATGTTTGTGTCTTTCACATCCTCATTTGGATCTAGAGTTTGAGTCTAGAGGGACTCTATCATATATATTATTTTTTCCTTTTTGATAAAACCCTAATCTAGGAAAATATTTATAGAGGCCCCATATTGAATCCTATTTATTCTGAATTTTGGGACTATTTTCATTTCTATATTATGCTCTCTTAGGCCATATATTAGGTCTATACTAATTAGTTACTCACCCAAAACTTGTCTTTCATGTAGTATCTAGATAATTCTTTTATTAATTATCTAGGTCCCAAAATAACTTAGAATATCTTGAAAATTATTTTATTAACTTTTTTGTCCTTCAACTAAAATTATCCTTGATATTTAACATCATCAAGAGATAGTGAATTACTAATTTTGTATCCCAATGACCCATATGTATACCCTTGTCAGTCTAATTGGGCTTGTATTGGGTCCCAGGGTCCATGGCTCATACCCTAGGCCTTCTAAAGGGTCTACAAACTTTATTATATTCTTCATTATTTAATTAGGGCTTGAGATGCCATAGTTTCTCAATTCATGTCTTACAATAATATATTTAGTCATTTTTTTACTAAAATTGAAGAGATAATTTAATTCTAGAGCTTACTTTCACCAACCAAGGTCAAATATTTTGTTTATTACTTAATATTGATTTCCAATTCATATCATTGGGTTGGACTAAAACTAACAAATTTGGAGGTCACTACATGCATCCCGCCTAATAGAAATTTTGTCCCCAAAATTCAAACTCAATTAGGTTAAGGTGAATGGCAATTCTATTAGACTAGTGTAGAAGAGCTAGAAACTTTCCTTGGATATATTTTATCTAAGTAATCATTAGTAACTTTCATTGAGGTGAAAATTCCCTATGTTACTGAGGTTGGAACCCAGATCTGTTCTAAGGTTATTTCCATATCCTCATTCATCACATGAATTATCACCTAGTGATTTCATTTCAACTTAATGATAAATTTTCACCTAGGTCTCAAACATACAAATCATTTTTCAGCTATATTAGTGAGATGGTGAGGCAAAATATCTATGCCTTAACTCATGTGTCAACTTTATGTATAACATGTGGCTACCCCATCCCTCACACCTATACTAAGGTGAAATACATACTTGGTTGTAGTCCAAATATAATGTTCACCTTGTTTTAATGCATACAGATGGTGCATCCACACATTATCTTGTAGTTCAAAATTTTAGGTTGAGTTTTCCTCAACTACAAATCCATATTATAATTACATTTTACTTCCATGAGTTTTAGTTGATTTCATGGACCCAAGGTGAAACTCAAAATTTTTGATCTTGCCCAATATAGTTTGGAGTTGTGTGTCTTTTTTTATCTGCTTGAATCATTTGTGTCCTTTTTCTGATTTTTTTTATCAATATGCTCTGTAATGTGCCTATCTCTAGTTGGTATTCTTTGTAAGATATTTTCATTCTTTGATGTTTGGATAATTTACTTCCTTGTTAGTTGAAATTTTTGACTTGAATCGTACCTTCCTAAATTCCTTGCAGGAAGTTTTATTTTCTTTCTATCTTTTTGACACAAGTGAGAGTCTTCTAGTATTGCTTCTCATTTGTAAAGTTTTCCCTTCTTCCTTGTTGGCGACAATTTTTCTCCCATTTATAAATATAGTTGATATACAAAATTTAAATATAGAAATATGAGAGCTTGGTTTACCAAAAAAAATTCAGACCTAAAAGACGGATCGAGCATGTATAAACTAAATCTAAATGGAAATTTCAAGATAGGCAACTAAAACTTGACTGACAATGTTTTGGTCAATATTTATTTTGACCAAATTGACCCTCTAGAACTCCATTTTGATCGAGAGGTAGTATGCCAAAAAAATTAATCCAATACAAATACATATCTACCAATTGACAACATATATAATTACCAATTAAAAAACTAAACATTAAGGTCAAATCAATTGAAAGAAAATGTATTGTGATCAAGGCTGATATCCAATGAAGCTGATGATCATAATACACCTCCTTTGGAAAGAGGTTTTAGGTACCCAACCATGTTGTTGTCATTTTTTCTCTTGAAAGGACATGAGAAAGCATAGTGACCAAATATCCCACAAGAAAAACTTGTAACATGGTAAATGGAGATAGAAGAGCTCATATTTGGTTTTACAAATATAGGTCCTTGCCTCTTCTTCTTATTGCAATTTCTTGGAATAAAACCAATTCCACTTGTACCTACATGACTGTTGTGAGAATGCGATATATTTTTCAACATATTTAAATTGTTTATAAATTTATCTAAAGATCTCTTATGATTTTCATTTTCCTTGGAAATAATCAGTGAGTCTTTAGTAGTAGAAATTAAGCAATTTCTAGTACTAACAATATCTCTTCAAGTATATCAAGTTTATTATTTAAATCATCAATCACATCAAGGATAAGACCATAATAAAAATATGAGCAACGAATAGGTTATTTCGCTATATTACTCAAGTTATGTAAAGGATTAAAACTTGAGTTTATAAAGAAGCATTTTGAGAAACAAGATCATATATATTTTTTCTTTTCACTATCACTTTTATCTCATCGACTTCTTCCATTTAGAATTTTAATTTCTTTTTCCTATATTTTTAACCCTTTTTGATGTAATTTCATCAAGCTTAATAAGTTCATCTTTGGAAATAGTTGAGATAAATACCTGACTATATGACTTTGTGCACCTTCTTCCTGTTGTTCATCATTTTCATCATGTTCGATGGTTAAGCATTCTACTACATGGTGGAAAACTTCAACTTCATCATTTGATCCCAGATTTGAAAAGGAATACGAATATCCATGACATGCCTTATTTTTTTATCCTTAGAATTCTTCTTCTTATTCTTCTTTTTGAGTTCCATCCTTCATCCTTCCAACGTCCCTCTTCCCTGCAAATATGACGTATAGTAGAGAGAGGTCTACAATTTTTGTTAAAAGAAAAAAAATTAACTTCTTACCTTTGTAGTTCATATCTTCTTCAATACTAGATGTGGCACCTGAAGAAGAAGAATCTTGCTTTGATACCCTTCCTTTGAGGGTTGTGTCCCTTTTCATAACATGTTTTTCTTCTTCATCTTCCATCTTATGTTCTTGGAGTTTGAATTCATACGTCTCTAAGTTCCCTATAAGTTCTTAAAGCTGCAAAGTAGAAAGATCTGAAGATTATTCGAAGCCAGTAACTTTCTTTTCATACTTAGAGGTTAGAGAACACAAAATCATAGTAACAAGCACATGATCTTCTATATTCTTTCCAAGATATTTCATTGCATTTACAATAGAAGTAATCTAGAGTATGTTTTAAAAATAGTTTCATGTTTTTATATTCTAAATGACTCTAGTTATGATTAAACATATTAATTTTAGAATCCTTTACTTACTTAGTTCCTTCATGATGGGTTGGGTAGTACACCCCCACTCCAACAGAACCTCTGAATATTTTCTCCATATATCATAAGAAGTTACACAAGAGGGGATTCTACTAAAATCACTAGGAGAAAGATATGAACATAGAATATTTACAAGTTTAGTATTTGAAGTAGCCTTTCTTTCCCTAGCCACATCCCATTCTTCAAGTTTAGTTGTTTGAGGCTCATATGGTAGTATGACCATCTTCTAAAGATTGAAGCTAATACCTTGAATAAATAATTGCATGCACCCCTTCCAATGTGTGTAGTTGGATCCATCAAATATTGTAGGTTGGTAGGAACGTGCTTTTTCAAGGTTGAGTTGGCCCAATAGATTTCCCCCGTATTCAAGACTCATTGGAAGTCCTTGAAGTATTTCTTTGATAGTAATTGAAACCTCTAGAGAGGGGGGTTAATAGAGTAAATTTTGTTCTTACAACTTTAAGAACAAGGTTGGTTAAATTTAACTTGCTTAATAAGATATAACAGAGAAAATAGTAAACCAAGTAGTGGAAAAAATAGACAACCACAAGATAACACATGATGTAGAGTAGTTCCTCCACAATAATATCAATGAATACCACGTTGTTTCCAACTAGGATTTTCAACCTGTATTTTGTTCACTTTTCTATACCGATACAAAAACACACATATATTGATGTCATTCATGGCTCAAAACAAACCTCCTTTTCAGCTCAAGGATAACTACCATCTTCCTTTTAGGATGTTGGAAGACCACCCTCCTTGGAGAAGATCATAATCTACCTCCACCACCTTTAGACACATCCATCTCACAAGAATTATCTCTAAAGAAACTCCACCTCAACCTTCTCGAAAGAAGTAGCACGAAGCACCAAACCAATATTGAACAAAAAGGGAAGAAGGAAATTATAATTCCTTTAAAAAAGATTATGATTGAAGCAATTTTAAAAGTGAGGATCAACTCCACAAGGTTTCAGCAAGGCTATATTTGGTGGAGTAGGATTAGTGTTGAGCTAAAGCTTAGACTAGCTTGCATGTAGCTGGAGATAGCAAATCGATATTCTAAGCTTAGAAGGATAGCATGTAGATGGCTTGATAAGTGTGATATAAGTGTCCATAAGGCAATCCTATATATAGGAAACACTTAGGAATAGCTAAGATATATGTTGGGAGTGTTTAGATTGAGTTAAGTGGGAAACTAGCCATTATATATTAACTAGTGGGATAAAAATGACTAAATACACACTAACCCAAGTGTCTGCAGACTGCCTATTGGTCAAACTTATAATCAACCGACCTTGACCTCGGTCAAAAAGAGTTTGACTAAGAGGCACACTATGGCAAGTTTTGGAAACATCTAACTGTCGGTCTACTTCTGATTTGACTAACTAATTCTCCATCAAAGAAGTGTTTGACTGAAAAAGTCCCTATAATTCATTTTTTTTCTAAATTGTTATTAGTCCAAGAAGTGTTTGACTGAAAAAGTCCCCGTAATTCATTTTTTTCTAAATTTGGAAAATGTCTCAAAGGAATTTTCCCATTATACCTAGCTATCCTATAGGGTGTATACAAGTAAAAAACTAGGTTTAGGATGGTTTTGAGTTGATCATCAGTTGTTTTTACATCAAGTTTTACAATTTGAACCTATGCAAGACATCATCTAGGTACAACTTGATGTACAAGCATCCAAACACACATATAATTGCACCTTCTTTGTAATTAGATCTTGTCTAAGATCCTTGATCACGTCAGACACATAATTCACACATTAATAACACAAATGGGAAATATGTTTATCATAAAAATTAGAGTGTGACATATCCAAAAAGCCAATAGGGTCTAGACTTGCCTCGTAATCTATTTAACAATATGAGTATAGAAATGAGTCCATCAAAAATTGGTATAATGCTTTATGCTCATCCCTTGTCCATATTAACCCAAATCTTTTGAAAGGTCTTCAGTTGGTTTTAGGCCCAACTAGACTCTGAAGCACAAGTTTTGGGTCGAACTAAGATGCTAGACCTTTTGTGCAATGAACTCAAAATTTGGGAATTTTAACCAAAGATATGATATGGAAATAAAAGTTGAGTACTAAACAAAGTATTATGACTTTAGTCGGTGAAAGTAAGCCCTAGACTTAAATTATGTCTTCAATTTCAATAAGTAAATAAATAATGAAAAACATAATAATATTAAGAATTCAATTGAGAAACTATGGAATCTCAAGACCTAATGTTATAATTAAGAATATATAAAGCTTTTGGATCCTTTCAAAGGCCTAGGGTATGATCCATGTGCACTTCAACCCAATACAAGCCCAATTAGACTAATTACGGTTTACATATGGGTCATTGGGATACAAAATTGGAAATTCAATATCTTTGATGATATTATATACACCAAGTATAACTTTAGTTGAAGGATAAAGAAATTATGAGATTATAAACAAAATTACAAGATATTCTAAGTTATGACTTGAAAGACAAGCTCAAGGTGGGTAACTGATTAGTCTAGACCTAATATCCCACCTAGGAGAGGATAATAGCAAAATGAAGATAATCCAAAATTAAGGATGAATAGGAATAATAAAATTATATGGTAGAGTCCCTATAGACCCAAACTCTATATCTGTATGAGGACATGAGAGACACAGTCGTCTCCCTCACCCACTTTATCTAGCAAAACAAGGAACATGGTACTGATCCCTCTTAAACTTTCTCTTCTCCTCCATAAGGTGAAATCCCACAAATTACTCTCCAAGAGATTTGAGAAATTGGGACATCCTAAAAAAAATCTAGGATCTGCATATCATGGGGTATTTGGATAATACCCAAATATCATAAAAATCTAAACGTGAGCCTTGTTGCAAATGTAAACATCCTCTATCTATGTGACCATATAATACCACTATTATCTCCGACCTTAACACCAGAACCCATCAAAGCTGCAAATTCTCTTGTACATAGTTACATTACCAATATGGCTATAAATGGTTAGGATATGGTGTGGTTATGGTCATATCCATCACCTTGTCCATTCAGTCAAATGGGTATATGTATATACCCACCTTTTCAAATGATATACCCACACAATACCATATATGCATAACCACCGAGTATAAATATGAGTAACTGGGTATAAGGTTATGGATAGAATTGCAATAATAACAAATCTCAAACTTTGGGATATGACAAACTACCAAACTAAGTGGGTAATATTGGTACTATTGTGGTGTCAATTACATTCTATTTTGTATGAATATCGTAGTTTATGAATAATAATATGTATCCTTAATATGGATAACCAAGAGTAACATGTCGATACAACTAAATCAAAATACAAAAAAGGAAATGCTAATTGTTGTTTCTATTGGTGAATATTATAGAGTTTGACTATACTACTAATAAAATAAGACAATGTTGACCTTGGAAATTATGTCGTTTTGCCTTCACATTGGGAGGAAAAATGCAGCCACCAATATGCAACATATATCTAAATCTATTATGAAGAAATATTATTTAAGGTAGTGAGGAAAGAGAAGTAGAATGAAAGAATGAGTTTATGGTCTTCTCCATTTGATGAACGTATGAGTGGCTATGAGGGTGCGTGAAGTTCAATGGATTGGTTTATTTTAATATTTCAAGTTTCTTATATTTACTAGATGTCAGTGCTACAATATGGACCATAACATTCTACTAGAAAGTTGTATTGTTGTAAGGTACTAATACTTCTAGATGTGAGTGCTACAATATGCACCACTACATTCAAATACAAATTAATTATGAAAAATATAATTAAATGGGTAAATGGGTATACAAGGTATGAGTACATATATAACCATAATCTTACCCAGTGAGAGATGGATTCATGAGATAAGTGTAAGAAATTACATGGTTATAAAATCTTATACCCACGATGGGTTTAGAGGGCATGGGTTTGAGGGTACGCACATATACCCATGTCCATTTACAATCCTAATTACCACCACCTGACCTTGTGGTGCTGACGAAAATGATGGAAGTCATCTCATAGAAGATGATTGGCCCTAGGAATGTTGTGAAGCTACAAAGATGCCTCGAAGGTACTCAATGCTCATCCAAGGTTTGCAATGCTCATCTAAGATACCTATAAGGAGTAGGACCTGACGGGGGAGCCACTGTCTTACTTTGAGGGAATAATAGAAAACCATCCAATGGAAAATATAATAATAATTTTTCAGAAAGGATGATGAACTGGTTTCAAGTTTGTATTTCATCAAATACCAAAACTGTTAAATGTCTAAATATTACAGTTCATATTTGTATCATAGTTCATCACCAGGTAGGGTGTATACAAAGGGAACTAAAGGAAACTAATGTAGAGCTATGAGGCTGCGAGGGAAACCTGGCTACTCCAAACTATCTCCAAGAAAAGATTGCTCATGTCCAGGTTGTAGCTCGGGGGCACCTACAAGAAGTTCTATACCTAAGGGGTTGGTAACACCCCCACAAGAGAAGATAAGGTGGATATTTATCAACAAAAGCTGGTACGCGCTTGTAATCGGGATCAGATAATGATATAAGAGTAAAATATATAAAAAGTAAAGTAACATGGTTCCCAATGAAGAGGGAGGAAAAATAAGTCTTCATATAGTAAGACAAGAAACAAAAAGTTTACAATTAACAACATTTAAATCTCAGATTAGAGAACAAAAAATAAATAATTAGATCTTTTGCTTGTAGATTAAGTATTAGGCTACAACCATATCTAAAATTAGGGCCCGAACCCCTCCACATTATGTTCCTAGCAAGGAGGTGCAAGCACCCACAATCCTATATGTAATAGTTATTAGGTGAGAACACATGGGCTTAGATGAGATCACCAAAAGCCCATATATGAGAAAAGTTGTACATGGATCAAACCCCATAATATTCAGCTAGTAATAGATAATAACAATCTCAACAATCAAACATGCATTTAATAGAGACGCAAGATAATTTTATTCCAAGAGATTCATAAATCTAGAATTTCCATAATTAATTGGGCAATAAGAGTTGCAAACTGAATAAGTACCAAAAAGACTAAGAACAATTCAATTTACACTTTCAATGATCAAGAAGATAAATTCAGTGAATTGGACCCAATCAGGTCAAATTTGTATAACTAAGTGACATCTAAAGCAATAGGCCACAATCAAATAAAGAGAAATAGAAAATATAACTATTGTCAAATATAACTCATAAGGAGAAGCTAGATACCTCAACTTGTGTATTAAAGGTCAAAGGTCCAAACCCATATCTAAAATAGGGTTGGAAGATACCATTAAATATTAAGACAAGTTAGGGCTTAGGATCCCATAAAAAATCCTAAAAATGACCTTATATCATTACTAATTTAGATTATGAAAATACATAGTCAAATATATTAGTTATTTCATGATTTAAAACCATATTTATTCATAAAAAATTTGATTTATGGATAATTAGATATGAATTTTACAAATTAAGGATAATTATGAGAATCCTAAAATCATGTATTTAATTTATTGGAATTAGGTTGCAAAAATCATAAAAAATGATGGCATATTTTTTTATTCTAAAATATGTCTTAGTTTATTTTTTTGACCATCCAGTGAATTATTATGAATTTTTCAAGACAATAGAGATTGTTGGTTTATGAAACAAAATTATCGACTAAAGATAGTAGTACCATTGAATTCATCTTGTGACTATATATGTGACATAGACAAAATCGTAAATACGTGACTCCTAGTGTAGCGTGACAAACATTAATATAAAATATCAAAAGATAGTTATGCCTATGAGAAGCATGATAGAAATTAAATTGAAACAAGGGCAACCACATAAAATACTTGGCAATCATCTTCCTCACCTATGCATCCCATGATACAGGCTCTTCAATCAGAGCTTGACGATGAGAAATGAAGCTTGAGTTCCCACAAAAGAAGTCCATCAACAATCATCATCAACATTGTCAAGTCCTTCTGGTCTTGTTGAGTCCAGGAGTTGGCTGTGAGGGTAAATCGGCCTCACCCTACAACCTCTTAAATGGAAGGATAGCATGATGAGCATGAAAGATCCAAGGAACCATAAAAGGCAAAAAAACAAAAACAAAACAATAGTCAAAACACTCTACCGACCCATGTTGAATTTGAGCACTAGACAAATAGATTATAACATCGACCAGAGTGTCAAAAAGTTGTTGGGATCATAAAACAGAAAGCTCCTCTAGTCCCTAATGAGTGAATCTAGGTGGTTATCAATAACTTAGATGGTTCCAACATCATCTTCGAAGTCAAGGAAGCCACCACAATTATTCAGAATTAAGTAGGTACTCACCAATGGGATAAGGAATGAAAAAGATAGTGGGGTTGATAGTTGGGACTCCGGAGATGGTTTGTGGTTGGTTAAATATAGGCCAGAGGGTCCAGAGCAACAAGAAATTAGATTGGAGAATGAAACATGGGATGAGGAGAAGTCATGTTGATACTAGGATCCATGGATATGGGGACACGAGAGGAATGCAAAGGAGAAGTCATGTTGAGACTGGGATTAGTTTTTCAATTGCCATCAACTTGTTATCATCAAGATTATCCCACATCATTTCTCATGAATTCCAATATTTATTATCTATTAAATCATATAGTCCATTAAATCCCATATTCTCATACATGATGAACATTAATGTTCCACACATAGCTTTAACATTCAAGTATTATTCTTTTATGTGTATTAAGCATTGTAAGACCAGTTTTAAGTTGTTTATTCATATTTACTCACATCAAGTTACTTGTTAAGCATATTTAAGTCATTCTTTGAATATTAGTGAATAAGGTATCATGCAAAGTATATCTAATGTGATTAGTTACATATGAATCCATGTTTAAATCATTAGGCTAATTTTGTGTTTATTAGGATATATTGTGTGATTAGTGCTCTAAATGTTACTAATACATTATAATCAACAACAAGGATTCATATAATAGGGTTAGTCGACTTCAGCCTAAGGCTAGGTCAACATGGTTACTAACCATTTGATACCTATCATTATCACATCCAAGGTCTAGGGTTGGGTTCCATACATCATCTCACCATCACACTAGGGTTTATTAGCCCATATCATGGTCAAGATCATATGTACCCATAATTAGGGTTAATATGTAGGTTATCCATATTATGTAAATTACATGTCATTAGGGGTATAAATAAGTGTATTAAGGTATAAGTATCTATCCTCATTTAGCTATTTCTAAAGATCTAAGCACAATGTCCTCTTAATCATGAAATTAGGGTTTCTAGAGTAAGGAAAGAGAAGACTCAGTATGCTATAGGACTCCACCCCTTAAAAAGGATTTCATCCCCAAAATAAGAATATCCATACTTTAGTAGGTACTAATGACCCACCCATTAAAAGTTTTGACCTAATAAGTCAAACAAAACCTAGAGGTAAATGGTGACTCTAACTAAACGATGTGCAAAATCTATCACTTCATCACTTACTCTTCAATATCACAATACATAAAATTTTAGGTTTCCAAGGTAGTCTACCCACCCATGTGGTTCTATTTTGGGTATCTCAACTTAATACATACTTCATCTTCCTTGTCACATAATTCTACAATTAAACATAAACATGGATATCAAACTTCTACCTCGAGGAACAAACACATCATGTCCAATCTAATGAGGTCTACCCTACTTAAGATTTTTATAACACTTCATTGAATTATATATCCTTATATCACCCTAACATAGGTATATACTAGTGTAGGTATCTCATCTAGGGAGTTTTTCTATAAGTTAAGGTACCTATAAGGATCCTATGAGAGAGATAAAACCTAAGGGAGATAAAAGTTGAAATAGTCAAATTAATCGACTGCCCTGGCTCTAATACCATACTTGTAAGGAGTGGTACCTGACAAGGGAGACACTTTCTTTGAAGGAACAATAGAAAAACATTCTACAGAGAGCATGATAATATTTTTTCACAAAGGATGATAACCTAGAATTCAGGTATCTGCTATATGAAATACCAAAATTGTAACAGCAAAAAATAAAAGTCTAACTATTACAATTCTCATTTCTATAATTGATCATCACCATGTAGGGTATATACAAAGGGAACTAAAGGAAAGTAATCTAGATTTAGGAGGCTATAGAGGGGAAACTAGCTAGTTCAAATCTATATCCAAGGAAATTCTACTCCTATGAAGGCTACATGGTGGGGTCACATATGGAAAAATATTCTCCACCTAAGGGGTTGGGATCACCCCAGAAGAGAAGACGAGGTGGATATTTATCAGCAAAAGCTGGTATGCACTTGTAATAGGGATTCAACAATCATATAAGAATAGAATATATCAAAAGAAAAGTAACACAATTTCCAATGAAGAGGGAGGTTTTACATCCAAATCGATATCAAAAGAAATCTTTATATAGTAAGATAAGAAATTATATGATGAAACAATAAAGCTTTAATTAACAATTCTTATCTTTAAATATAAAATTAGAGTACAACAAATAGACAATAATATCTTTCTCATGAAAATTAGGTGTTACACTATAACCATAAAAAAGTAATGTTGGGACACTTCTACATTCCTACCTAGGAGGGAGGTGAGAGAACCCACAATCCTCTATGTATTGGTATATATTTCAGGTGAGAGCATGTGGGTCTTAGATGAGAACACCGAAAGCCCATATATAAGAATTTTTTTCGAATGGGATTAAACCCCATAATGCATTGATACTAATAGATAATAATAGTTTTAACAATCTAACATGCATTTAATAGAGAGGCAAAATAAGTTCCATCCAAGAAATTTATCAATTTAGGATTTCCATTAGTTTGAAAAATAAGATGCAAAATTGCAATGTGAGTTGCAAATTGAATAAGTACCAACAAGAATAAGGAAAGTAGATTCAATTTGCACTTTCAATAATCAATAAAATAAAATCCACTTAATTGGTCTAAATCAGGTCAAAGATGTATATACAAGTCACATGTAAAGTAATATGCCACAATCAAGTCAAAGAGAGATATAGAAAATATAAACTATTTTCCAATATGACTCATAAGGAGAAGTCACATACCTCAACTTTTTTATCCAAGGTCAAAGGTCCAAACCTATATCCAAACTAGAGTTTGAAGCTACCTATTAAATATTCAGATGATTTATGGCTTGGATTCCCAAAAAAAACCCTATAAATGACAATTTTTCATTATTGATTTAGGTTATGAAAATTACATATTCAAATAGATTATAATTCTATGATTTCAAAACATATTTATTTATTAATTTCTTAACTATAAATCACTGGGATTGAATTTTAGGAATTAAGGTTGCATAGGAAAATCCTTAAAATCATGTATTTAATTTGTTGGAATTAGGTGATGAAAACTACATTAAATGATAGGTATTACTTTTCTGATCCAAAAACGTCATGGTTTATTTTTCCAACCTTCAATTGAGTTACTATAAATTTTACAAAATGATAGACATTATTGGTTTATCAAACAAAATCATTGATGAAAAATAGTAGTACCCTTGAATTCAGGCACATGACTATAGCTATGACAAGGGAAAAATAGTAAACACATGACTCCCAATCTAGCATGACCAAACATTAACACAAAATTTGAAAAGACTATCATCTTATGAGAAGCATGACATAAATTAAATTGAAACATGGGCAACCTAAAGAATACTTGACAATCATCTTCAATGCATCCCACAATATTGGAACTTCGATCAAAGCTCAATGATGGGAAGCAAAGCTTAAGTTTCTACAGAAAAAGTTCATCAACGACCACCATCTGCATTTTATAGTCCTTCTAGTATTGCCAAACCCAAGAGTTGGCCATGAGGGGAAACATACCCCAGCCAATAGCCACCACCATGGAAGGCAAGTAGGTTGAGCATTAGATGATCCAAGGAACCAAAAAGTGGGATTAAAACCTGAAATAATAAGTCAAAACACTCCACCAACCCATGTTGAAGTGTAGTGCAAGATCAACAGACAAAAATGTCAAATAGAGCATCAAAAATCCGCCGATTCTAAAAATAGGCACACGAACACCAAAAAAGGGGAAACATGCAAGGATACCTCACATGATTTGATTGGTGACCCAAGAAGCTTATCCAGTCTCTGCTAAGTGAATCCGGTAGGTTTGTGGTGATTCATATGTTTCCAACATCATTGCCAAAGTCAAGAAAGCCACCATAGTTGATCAAAATTGGTTATGTACTCACCAGTGGGATAGGGAATGGATCATGGAAGGAAACAAGGGATGAGGATAAGTCTGAGGTTGATCAAGAATATGGACGTCGGAGTCCCATTGAGATTGGGATCCATGAATATGGGGATGTGAGAGGAACATAAAGGAGAGGATATATTGGAGGGAGGAGGAGTAGACAACGTTATCACAAGGGACAACGAGACAAGGAGCTAAGGACTGTGGGGTCCAGTACACTAGAGACTCAAGGTAGGAGAAAAGACAACAACCATTTGATGCAAATCAGACAGATTTAAAAGAGTCCAAGATTACACACTCGTGTGACATAAAGACTTTGGGGGAACCATGAAATAAAATGCAAGGCACATCAAACAGTAAAATGTAATCAAAATCAAATAGACCAAAGTCTCACTTACATTGGGATTCAAGAATTATCTTCTCAAAACAAATTAGGTTCGCAAACATTATCAAAGTAACTTAAAATTTGTATCTAAACTGACTAGGAACAAAAAAAAAAGACTTTGGAGTTAGATTTCACTTTTAGGATTATCTTTAATGAGTTCCAATACAATTAGGGTTTAACTCAATTATCCTAATAGAATTATTATATATTACCATTATCTTCAAAATTTAGGATTTATCGTTCAATTACCATAAATTTGTTATCAACAAGATTATACCACATTATCTCTCATGAATACTATGACAATCGCTATCCAAATGATAACAATCATCACGCAAAACCACATGAAAGCAACCATTAGTTACGAATTACTGAAAATCACTAAAAATTTAAGCCATTTCCCACAATGATCCACTTCCAAGAACTATTCACAAAAGGCACAAGGACATATTTGTGTGTGCATCATTGTCATCTTAAACATACATCATTCCTTCATACAGTAAGGATATGAGATAGCAGTTGCTTTACCAAAACGTACACAAAAGCAACATTATACATCAAGACATTTCTAGACAAAAACTCAGATTGTTTGTAAAACCAGATATGAAAACTATCTCCCAAGGACCTGAGAGTATAGGGACGACACATAGGACTCTATTCTAATAGACACATACAACACACTCAACCTGAGTTGTTACTACTGTTCCTATTGCTGCTACCCGCTCTTAGCTATATGATCACTACCTCTGATGCATGTCCACGTAAAAAGTAGTGGAACCCACGGGGTGAGACAAAAAGTCCCAGTGAGAGATATAACTCTCTGCCAACAATATTATTACCACAGATATATTGTTAGTTAAAGATAAATATAATGATAAAGCAGAAATTATACTAAGAAGTTCCAATTATAATGAGAACAATAACAAAATATCCCCATAAATGAGTAGATTATATATCTACGACATACTGATAGGTTATTCAATCTTTAAGAAGGAATATGAAGAACTTGTATATTATTTATCTATCATGCTATACAAACATCTCAAGCTTATCCTGTGATCATATCACCATGGTATGATGTCAGTGAATCATGTGAATATACTGCCAGGTATTGACTTTCATCAATCTCATGATTATACAGCTAGGTATTGACATTCATCAATCCTGCGATTATATAGCCAGGTATTGACATTCATCAATCATGTGATTATACAGCCAGGTATTGACATTCATCAATCTTGTGATTATACAACAAGGTATTGATAGTCATCAATCATGTGATTATACAGCCATGTATTTACATTCATCAATCTTGTGATTATATAGCCAGGTATTGACATTCATCATCTTATGATTATACTACTGGGAATCTCATCCATTTAATATTTTCATCATTATGATCGCATGTTTTGGGTATCAAATCCTCAGTTCATCTTTGAACAGTATCACCTCTTACCAGGCAACAATCATCTCTAGGTCTTCAGACCCATATACTTGATTATCACATGCTACGGGGTTTCAATCTTCTTAGTTCATTATTGAACAATGTCACCTCTCATTAGGAAACATCCAACTCTAGATCATAAGACCCATATAAACATCATACATGTTGTTCAAGTATTTCACATGGCTCACAAGGCCCATTCAATCTATAAAATGTCACATCACCATAGCCCATAGTTGGCTAAGCTTATTATTTCAAAACACTTGTATGGTTAGGGTCTCACGATAAAAGAGATATCAATTTAAATGTCAACACCATGTTGTAAAAGAATAACCCCTTAATCAATTTTGAAATATAATAAAATGAAAGGTATATCATATTGTCTAAGATTCCTTAACAGTTAGAACACCTCTGTGTTACTCTATCATTTTCATCATGGGATATCAATCCCTTAAACTCACCATTGAGTACCACATCACCTTCTAGGAAATCATGTTTTTTTCCGGTTCATCAGACCTATATATATTCTTTTTGTGGAACTATTATTCCATAGGCCTCATAAGGCATAAACAAGCTATAATAGATTATAACCACTATAGCCTTCATCTGGATATATCCATAAGGAATTCATGGTTAAGATTTCATTATTGTAACCATTTAATATTATCATCATGCCATTTCAAGTTATATTCCCTCTTGTGATTAGGGTTAGGGTTTCTCTTTTCAACTGATTAGGGTTTCCAGGGTTATGTTCAATCACCAACCCTAAATCATAACTACTCATTTCAAGGATCATATTTCATTACCATAAGTATTCAATCATACTTGATTATGCTCAACAATTATTATTAATTTATTATCAACATAAGGTATTACCTTTCACATAGACTAGTACAAGTTTCTCTTTCATCCTTACTAGGATGTTGATTCAACTTTAACTTGTTGTATTGACTTGACCCTCTTTAGGGTATACTAACCTACACTTTTCAAAGTATGTCCATACCATTACTTTATAGTGTATCCATTGATTATATTCAAGGTGTATCAGACTACACTCATCAAGGTGTGTCCGCCTAGGTGTATCGGCCTACATGTTACACCTTGTGTCAGCCTAGACACATGAGTTTGTGTCGGCCAAGGTACCATTACTTGTATTGGCCAAGGCATATCAAATGGTATCGATTTAGAGGTGCTTGAGAAGGTATATCAGTTATGGTGTATTCTAGGGTATCGGCCACCCTATCACCTTGTGTATCAACCACACCATCTCATTATGTATCGACCACTCAATCAACTAGGGTATCGACCTAGCTTATCCCTTTGTAAATCGGCCATTTCTCACTATGGGGTATCGGCCTCTAGGGTTTTGAGATGTATCAGGTGATCCCTTATTCAACACCTTAGTTATATCACTCATTGGCCTCAACCCTACTTGGTGTATTGGCCAAATCTTCAAAGAGTGTATTGCCCCCATCTTCACATGATGTGTTGGGCTAGAGGGGTGTTGGATTTTTGAGTATATCGGATTAGGGTTAGGGTTGGCCATATTAGCCTCTACACTCTACTAAAGCAATATGATTCAATAGTTTATCTTCATTAGACATCTCTAAGTTATGAAGGGCTAGTATTATAAAAGCATATTGTTTTTATGGGGTCCAATATATTGGTCTTGCTTCCTCCAGGTCATAACGGATTAACAACATATAGTTCTAGAGCAACACAAGTCATATCGACCATCCATATAATGGTGCAAGTATGTGTATCGACTTGGTTATCATCTAGATATTGGCCTTCCCTATTCTTAGCCTTAAGTGGCAGGTTCAAAAACTGCAAGGACAATAGTCCTACTCATGTAACAAATATATAGGGGGTTAGGTATTCATATGTATCAGTTTACATTCATTTACTTATGTATCGGGCTAGGGTTTCCCACAAATTGATATCGGTTTGTTCATATCAGTTTCATCATCTTCAAGCTCCCACTTTTCGTCCATAACCACTCTAGTTCATGGACAACAACCCCATATATTATTTAGAGCTCATAGAACCACGATGCAAACAAGAAAAGTCAAAGTAGAGAAGGAACCACCAAGAATTACATAGTAGAAGGTGAATAATAATAAAGTTGAGTTCAAGTTATATAACCCGCCTTAAAATCACCACTATAGATTCAAGCTTCCAAGCCCCATGTTCCCAAGGTTGAAGATGACTTATCAAGAGTCCAATACTTGATCATAACACCTCTATATGAAAACAAGACACCATACTAAGGAACTAGGTGAAGAAGGAAAGAAAGAAAGAATCATGGTTTGAGAAGCATAGCCCATCCAAGGTAGGAGATAACCATGGATTTACCTTGGGCAAGTTGCTCAACCTCCTCCTTGCTCCTTGAGCTCCTACAGTCATCCACCAAGAAAGAGATGGTAAAGAGTGGAAAGGTTTACTAGGAGGTGAAAAGGGGAATATATATAGTTGAGGCTCATGAAAGAAAGTATATGCAAGGTGTCATCACCATATGTACATGGGTGACACATGTCCATGCATGATGACACTTTGAAAACATGTGTATCTCGACATGCAAGGCTCTTTTGGATAACCCAAGGGTGAGGTGTCAACCATTGGGTAGCTTCCTTGACAAGATATCACAACTCGTCATCACTTTGTGTACAAACTGATACCACTTTTGTAAGAAAGTCTCAAACCGATAGGCTTCACCTATTTGAGGTTCTTAGCCTGACATGAATGCTTCCAAAAGTTGAAAACTGATAGGGAACTTCCTCTATGGTTTATAAACTAATAGGAACCCCCATATGCCCTTCACAACTCGAACACAACCTCATCTATGGTTCAAGGTACTCAACTTTCTATGATTCTAACATCACCAAGGGTGTTATCACTCAAACAAGACTAAAACAAGGCACACCCTTATCTCTCTATACTCTAGATGATACTAAGAGAGAGTAGGAACACTCTAGAGGTGGTAAATTACACATAAACCCCATATATTGGGTAAGTTGCAAGTTGCACCAAAACTAGCACATAAATCACAAGCATCAACCATAGAAGCCCAACTTGGAATTTAGGCTTTCCACAAGGCTCCCCTTAGCATCATGCCCTCTCTTATGATGATAAAGTACTAAGGGAACACCAATAATGTGACATATTACAAGATAACCCCTTATCTTGGGTAAATTGCACTTTGGTCCAAAATAAGCAAACATTGCTTAAACAACAATCAAATAGGACCAAACTTGAAACTTGAGATCTCCTTAAGTCTTAATTAATTTTCAAAAGATTAATACAAGGTTATAGTTATATTACTTAGACAAAACATCTAGGGTTATCCCAAAAACCATGTCAGGGTCCTTACAAATCCAATGATTATATTTACTTAACTCATTTAGTCCATTAATCCCATATTATCTTATATAAAGAACAATAATGTTCCACGCTCAGATTGAACAAGTATTGTCCTTATGTATACTAAACAATACAATACCATTTTAAGTCATTCATTCATTTTTAATCACATTGTATTACTTATTATGCATATTTAGGTCACCATGTGAATGTTAGTGAACAAGGTAGCATGCAAAGAATACTTAATGTGATTAGTTCAGTCATTAGGCTTATTTTATGTATATTAGGATATATTATGTGATTAGAGCCCTGAATGTTACTACTACATTATAGTCAACAACGATTCATATTGTAGGGTTAGTCAACTTCAACCTAGGATTAGGTCAACATGGCCACTAACCATTTGATGCCTATAATTATCACATCCAATGTCTAGGATTAGGTTCCATACATCATCTCATCATCATTATATTAGGGTTTATTGGTCCATAGCAAGTTCAGGATCATATATATCCATAATTAAGTTTAATATGTGAGTTACTCATATTATGTGCATTACATGTCATTAGGAGTACAAATAAGTGTATTAGGGTATAGATCTAACCTCACTTGTCCAATTCTAAATATCTAGGAACACTAACCTCCTAATCATGGAATTAGGGTCTCTAGAGTCATGATAGACAAAAATTGATATGTTATAGTACCCAAGTGAGATCTTTTCTCTTAATCATGTTTTCTATGCTCTACCTCAAACATGCATACCTTGACTGCGGTTCTATCGACTCCGACCATTGTAGGCCACATCCATGGTCTTGCTAGGTCCGAACAAGATCGGTGAAGGTGCATGACTCTCACTTAGTCCTTCAATGGATGTGAGAGGGAAGTCATCAATGAGCTTGACCCTACCATGGTGGGTTTTGTCTCTCCTACAAGGAAAAAGAAGACACATGCTCTTTTACCAAAGTATCCATGTGTGGGTGATATTCTAATCCACAATGCTTAAAAAGTGGAGTTTTTCCCCCAGGAAGGGTGTCAACCTTGGGTTAATTGATGGGGCTCCAAACGTCACACCAATAAAAAACCTAAGGGAATAACCCTTAGGTTTAGTGGAAATTTGTGCACTAATTCCCCATTCCACGCGAATGGAATCCTTATTATAGTATACTTACGGATTGAACCCAAATGAAAATATTTTTTAGTAGTTATATATAAATTCAAAACTACTAGGATTAATATTTGTCACTGAGAAAGTTGGTTGATTGATTAATCTAAATTATTGCCTCAAAGAAATAATAATTAAGGAAGTAAATAAGAATAATAAAAGGACTAGGGCATGGGGTTTCACTCGCCAAAGCCTACATAATTATTCTATCAAGATCGACTCTAAATAACAGTTTACTAAATAGAGGCTTAGCTACTGCACCCTTATGGGATACAGATCATTGCATGGATCTGTAGGGAAATATGGCATCATAATAAACAATGGAAACAAAAACATTAACTGCCATATTCTCATTGAACCAATGAAATTCTTCAACAACTATGTAATGGGAAGGATGGTTTATGAGGTCATCCCTGGTCCTGGAGCAAGTCCAGTGTCTATTCCCTTATTGTAGTAGTGCAACTTTCTTGAAGTCGCACTCAAACAACGTTTGCGTCGGCCTCCTCATTGATCACCATGGACAACGGGTTGATGATGTCCTCAGAGCAGGAAAAGTATGCATGCCTCTAGAGTAGTCCACACTGACCACCACGAACTCTTATTGTTCTAGAAGAATGGATAAGAAGGAGTTGTCCCCTCACATTTGCATACTAGTGACCAACTTCTTCTCCCACAATTATTCTCCCTTGCTATCCCTCCTTTTAGAAGGTAGGACTTTCTCGGGTTCTCTCGGTTGCCACAACTAGAGAAGATAAAAACTCATCAGAGGTAATTAAGTTGTATTTGAGAAGCCCCCAGTACCCCTCTATTTAAAGGAGGGTCAGGGTTCACAGTCTGAGTGGGAGTAGAAAGGACCAGAATTTAACAAATTTTTGCAACCTACAAGTGGTAAAATGGTTACTGCATAGGTGAAGCAATCGATTCTCCCAATTGCAATTGTATTACCAACTAATATATGATTTAATGCATACATAACATGAAGTCAACACAAATCCTTGAATCAATCACATTGATCCACCAACCACTCAGTTCGCAACCTGAGCCGGCTAGTTCATGGACCTGAGTCGATCGTGTGGCGCACCGTTCGAACAAAATGTTATTAACTATGTGGAAGTGAATACGTAGCAGTGGAATTACTGAAAATCACTAAAAATTAAAACTTTTTGCAATGAGGTCCACAAAATGCAGAACTCTATTATAAAGATACAAAGTAAGTTATTTACATTCTGATTCGACAGTACATCTCTGTATTATCTCATCTCGAGAGTCACAAGCATAAACTGCCCTGTTAAGCTATACATAAGTAGTATACAAAAATCTCAAGGCATTAAGCCAAAAATCTCAGATCTATATATAACCATCTACTGACTCCTAGGACATGAGAGTACAGAGACGACACATAGGACTCTCTATATACAGGACTTGGCAGACATTGTCTCCACCTGTGGATCACTGTTGTCCTTGTTGTGGCTGCTGCTGCTGCTGTTGCTGCTCACCCACTGGAGGGTTTCTTCTTCCTCGACGTCTACCTAAAAAGTTGAATCCCACTGGGGTGAGACAATTGAAAATTATCCCAGCGAGAGTTATAACTCTCCACCAGAAACATTGTTATAGAAGATAATAGAATAACACTGAGTAGTAGCATTATGTATATTCAACAGTAGGTAATTCATTGATTATGTTAAGCAGAACAGTAATCTTTATGCAATCATTTCAATTATAACTTGATGAAGAAGCAAGTCATTCATTTAATAAGGAATATAAAGAACATGTATATTATTTATCCAACTAGGACATTATAAACAATGTATCATCAATCATTGTTTCCTGTAGTTCAACCCTAAGCAAATATGCTACACGACTGATTACATTTTACAAACATACTTTATGCCATGAGGAGATGAGGTATACCGCTCATACTCCAATCGACCATTGCGAAATCCAAATCGGTACCATACATAGGTCACTAGAAGAGCCGGATTTCTATGACCTCATCCTCCTCAGTCAGTGTGAGGAACAACATGCAGGACATCTCGTGTCTCTTCCATAATAGCTTTCCAGGGTATTCTGGCAACTTCGCTATTAGAGTTACAGTGGCATGCTGTACTCTCTTCACAATCGAGAGATTTCTTGTTTATCTCACATCAATTCGGCATTATCATCGTCATCGGGAGATTTGTGATACATCATCCTGACATATTTATATATATATAATGAAGGATTGAGAGATTAAATGTTTATCTCACATCAATTCCTCCATTAGGACGTAAGGATATTCGCGTACATAACCCCCGCATACTCAAAAGTATGCTCTCTAGGAATTCCCTTAGGAAAACCTGTTTCACCATCACCCAACTACTGACAATGATGGATCTATGGTCAGAGCTCTACATGATATCATTTCACTTGATTATTTAAGTACATTACAACATTCTTTTAGCATCAGGCATTTTTACATACATAAGCCATTATAATAATTGTTGTAAGGAAAAGTACTACTTCTATCAAGTTCAATTCACAGCTTTATTAACATTGGGATCTCAATCCATTATCATCTTATCATCATGATTCAAGAATATGGGTGTTCAACCCTTAAGTCATCAAAACACATGTTACCACTTTAATTGGTAACTTAATGCTATCAAGTCATCTGATAATGTAAACATAATAATTGTAGTGCAGGTATTTCACATAGCCCTTAAGGCCTATAAACCTTCTTTTGTCACCTTTCACTAGTCAACATGGCATGTCATTGCTTACACAACTCATAAAGTGTTTTCAATAAACAAAGCATCATGGCTCATACCTGGCTATGATCAATATCTCATAAGACCTGTATGATTAGTACAGATGATGATAGATACATCAATTTCATGTTAGCATAATGTAAAACAACTATATCATCTTTAATCAAGGAATACACCACTATGCCCTTACCAGGGTTAGGGTTTCCCTTATCAATTCAATTAGGGTTAATCATTCCCTGAGCTCAATTAGGATTAATGACTTATCATTTCATCATCCAACCTTAGAGCTTCATGCTATAAGGCATAACCCAGAATTAGGGTTTCACATACTTCCATTTACCATATTTGGAATTAGGGTTTACTATTCAGATCAAATTACCTTTGATTAGGGTTCATGTTCAATAACCACAATTAGGGTTTACTATTCACCCCAAATAGGAGTGGTCAACAAATTACCTTGAATTAAGGTTTTTAATGTCATCATAATGAATTAAGTTCATACCATCATCATGCATTAGGATTTCACCAATTAATGCCCTCGATTAGGGTTATGATTCATTCACCTTCATAATTAGGGTTTCATGATCTCTCTATCATGGATCATACCCTAATTAGACATCTATTCACAATAAGAGTCCATTACATAATTAACATTTATGTAGGTAATCCTTTCTTTCTCATCCTTTATAGGATGATACTTCCATCAACTTGTTTAAGCTAAGTCAAGTCAACATGAAAGGAATTGACATCATGGGTTATGTCATTATCATTATGATCATTAAGGCTTACTCATTTAAAGGGTACTAATCACCCTATCCTATTAAGTATACCTTTATTATAATCACCTTTGATTACATCATGTGTAAATCAACTAATTACTTTGTCCTTTAAGAACTTTAAGTACCCATGTGGTTTTGGTTAATTATCCACTAATGGGTCTTGGGCACATAGACCCCAAACGATCTTGACCAAGTCAGACCTCAAATGGTCTTGCACACTAAACCTCCAATCGGTCTAAGACAGTTTAGACCTGCATGCGGTCTTGCACAGACCATTGAAACTATTTGATAAAGTTGCACACTCAAGATCGTTTGCTAAAGTAGCCACCTTGAAACCATTTTCTAAAGTAGCCACCTTGAAACCGTTTTCTAAAGTAGCCACCTTGAAACCATTTTCTAAAGTAGGTGGTGAAGACCGTTTGCCAAAGTTGACTTTTGAGATCGTTTGCTAAAGGTGGTCACATAAAACTGTTTACTAAAGTAGACCCCCAAAACCGTTTGCTAAAGTGACCTCTTAAAAATGCATGGACTCAAACAGTTTGGGATCGTTTGGTCCCAAACGGTCTTGAGACCATTTGGACTCAAACGGTCTTGAGACCGTTTGGTCCAAACCCCCTCAAAACTGCAAGGACCAAAAAGAGTCTCAACCACTTCAATTAATTTAGGGTTTCCAATATTGGTTCCTTCAACCATTGAATACATGTAACCAATCATCAATTGGACTTATCATCATACTTTAATTGAGTTAATTAGGTCAACCTTCAGCTGATTTGACCCTCAATTGACCCTCAATTGGTCATCAATTAGGGTTTGAACACTTGAATTAGGATTTAGAATTGATGACCCTTCAACATTAACCAATGTGAGTCTAATTACTTTGAAACCATTGAACCATCATCCAAATTGATCATGACCTGACCCCAAATGGTCTTGAGGTCGTTTGGATGACCTCCAAACGGTCTTGAGACCGTTTTCCCATGTCCACAACAAAATCCAAGTCAACCAATTAGGGTTTGGTCCATTGGATCAATCACCATATCAACATTCGATTATACTTCAACCTAGTATCAATAGATCTTCAATTGGTTATCCATAATTAACCCTGGGTCTCCAAACGGTCTTGGGTGATCACCAAATGGTTTTGAGACCGTTTGGGTGATCCCCAAATGGTTTTGAAACCATTTGGGTCACTCAACCCAAACTTCCAACTTAATCACTCATGAAATCAACACTCAACCCGATTATGGTTTTGATGATTGTTGGACCTTCAATTAGTGAACCAATTGGATTTAATTAACAATTATTGGTGGATCATTGACCTACATTATTCTCAACAGGTCTACAAATGGTCAACGCTTGGTCAAATCCACCAAATGGTCTTGGACCGTTTGCTTCTATGCGGTTTAGTGAAACCGTTAGCATTCAAATGGTTTGAAACCGTTTGCTCCCAAACGGTTTGGGAAACCGTTTGAGCAACAAAAGCAAACCGTTTGATAAAGTAACCTTTTGGATATTTATCTAGGGATGATGTCACCTTCGTCTTCCTCTGTTCAACCAAGAACTGTTGTTGTTCTTCACGGAAGTTATAGCAATGAACCAAAATGATATCCAAGGAAGAAAAGTAACCAATGATTCTTATAGAAACGAGTGCAATAACAATGGTTAAGGGTTAGAGTTATAAAACCCGCCTCTAGAACTGATCCAAAGCTCCAAGCTCCATGTCTCTAATGGTGGATGGAGTTCTAGTAGTTGTCCAAGGTTCGTCCTTCAACTTTTGGATGTGCAAACTAGCTAAAAATGGAAACCGAGTGAAGAAAACCATAATTAACCATTGGTTTTAGGGTTTCCACCATGAATCTGAGGTAGAAGATGATCAAAACCTTACCAACAGGTTGTGTTCGTCCTTCCCTTGCTCCTGAGATCCTTCTTGGTTGGCCAAAGCAAAGTGATAAGGAAAAGACTAAGGAAATGATCCTTATGTGTTATTGGAAAAAGATATACATAAAGGGTATGTATATGGGTTTTCAAGGAAAGAGAAAAAGAGTTGTTTTCTTTAAAATCCAAAATAATTTCCATAAAATCCTCCTACATTTCTTGGCCACGAAATCATCTTCATTTCCTTGCAAAACCTCTCCATTATCCAAGAATTAATGGAAAAGAAACTAAGCACCTTAAAGAGTTTTATATTAACATCCATCCTTTTAGTGGATACTACTTTCTATTATGATAATGTGAGTTGGCTTCCACTCAACCAAGATCTTTTTGTGCCAAAACAAGGCACAATCTCGTCCAACACTATTGCAAACACATCCCTCAACTTTTGGTTGAAGGGCTCCTCAACTAATTTATTTCTTTTTGCATTAAATTAAATTAAAGTCCATATATGCTTAAATCTTGATTATTTTAATGTCAAGATTCTCTTTCCTCCATGATAATTCAAATGAGGTGCCGCTCTCATTTTCTTTGCTCTAGTTGATGCCAATAAAAATGAGAGACCCTCTAGAGGTGATATCTTGCATAATGAACCCTAGGTTCTGGGTAAACTGCATATTACACCAAAACTAGGTTTTAATGCACAAGGATTGCTCTACAAGCTTTATCGTGATGCCCAAGCTTGTGGAAACCATACCACCACATCATATTCATTCTTATGATGTCTCAACATCATAGGAAAATTTAACATGTGCAATTGCAAGTTAACCCCTCGACTTGAGTAATTTGCACTTTAGTCCAATTTTAACAAAACAATGTTTCAACATTATTCAAAAAGGACTAAAATTGAAATATAAGTTCCTCAAAAGCCTTAATTACTTTTCAAAATATAAGATCAAACATCTAATCAACTTAATTAAGCAAAAACACCTAGGGTTAGTATATAACCCAGGTCAGGGATGTTACAAATTATCCAACCCTTACAAGGAATTCGTCCCCGAAATCATTAACAAAACATTTTAAGAGAAAAGAGTAGGGTATTTCCTTCTCATATCTTCCTCTTGTTCCCATGTAGCTTCTTCAACTCCACAATGATTCCAGAGGACTTTCACAAGACTTATGTCTTTCTTTTTCAGCTTCTTGATCCTTCTATCAAGAATCGACACAGATCCTTCAGCATAAGATATATCATCGTTCAATTCTACTTCCATAGGCTGCAAAACTGATTCTGTATCAGGATGACATTTCCTTAACATGGAAATGTGGAACACAGGGTGTAAATTTTGCAACTCTGGTGGTAACTCTAGATTATAAGCTACCTTTCCAATCTGTTCAATGATTGGATAAGGCCCCATAAACCTAGGAGCTAACTTTCCTTTCCTTCCGAATCTAAGAACTCCCTTCCAAGGTGAGACCTTGAGGTACACTCTGTCTCCAACCAGGAATTCTAAAGGTCTACGACACTTATCAATATAAGATTTCTGCCTATCCTGTGCAGTCTTTAACTGTTGTTGTATTATTTTAATCTTCTCGGTGATCTGCTGCACAAGATCAGGACCCAAAAGTTGATACTCACCAGTTTCATACCAACATAGGGGAGATCTACAACGTCTACCATACAAGGCTTCATAAGGTGCCATGTCGATACTGTGTTGATAGCTATTGTTGTAGGCAAACTCTATTAAGCTTAGATGCAGATCCCAACTTCCTATAAACTGGAGGACACATGCCCTAAGCAAGTCCTCCAAGATTTGTATAGTCCTTTCTGATTGTCCATCAGTCTGAGGATGAAAGGCTATACTAAACCTTAACTGTGTGCCTAAGGCTTTATGAAGTCGCTCCCAAAAACTACTCGTAAACTGGGGACCTCTGTCAGAAATAATGGTAACTGGGACCCCATGCAGCCGTACTATGTCATCTACATACAACTGTGCCAGCTTCTCTGCTGAATAGGTTGTTTTGACAGGTAAGAAGTATGATGTCTTTGTCAACCTATCAACTATTACCCAGATGGAATCATGACCTTTGGCTGTTCTGGGTAAACCAACCAAAAAATCCATAGTCACATGATCCCACTTCCATTGTGGTATGGGTAAAGGTTGTAGTGTTCCTGTGGGTTTTTGATGTTCATCTTTAACTTGCTGACACACTGGACATCGCATAATGAACTCAACAATGTCTTTCTTCAAACCAGGCCACCAATACATATCCTTCAAGTTTCGATACATCTTGGTGCTTCCTGGATGCATATCATACATTGAAGAATGAGCTTCTTCCAGGACTAACTTCCTTAAGTTATCCACATCAGGCACTATCATTCTACCATGATAACAGGCTACCTGATCTTCTGAATCATGGAAACCATCTCGTTTCTCACTACCATACTCTGACCTAATCTGTTGAACTACAACATCAGCTTGTTGTGCCTCCTTAATATGTTGTCTCAGAGTAGGTTTTATATGCATCTCAGCTAACAACCCAGATAACAATGATACTTTTAATTGTACATTGTCTTGCCTTAAAGAGATAAGCATATCTCTTCTAGAGCACACCAAAGAATTCAGTTGTGCTCTATCTAGGGTTGGTGTTGCTGATTTCCTACTCAAAGCATCAGCAACCACATTAGCCTTCATTGGATGATAATCAATTGTACAATCATAGTCCTTGATTAATTCCATCCAGCGGCGTTGCCTCATGTTAAGCTCATGCTGAGAAAAGATATACTTCAGATTCTTATGGTCTATGAAAATTTGGAATGTCTCTCCATAGAGATAATGTCTCCAGATCTTCAAGGCATGGACTACAACAGCTAGTTCTAGATCGTGTGTTGGATAATTCTCCTCGTGTTTCTTAAGCTGTCGGGAAGCAAAAGAAATCACTTGTTTATCCTTCATTAACACACATCCTAGTCCATTCTTAGAGGCATCACAGAAAACTATATATCCTTTCCCTTGTTCAGGTAACACCAGAACTGGTACACTAGTCAACCTCTCCTTCAACAACTGGAATGATTGCTAACACTTGTCATTCCAGGAAAAAGGAACATCCTTCCTGGTCAACTTAGTCAAGGGTAGGGCTATAGAACTGAAGTTCTTAATGAACCTCCGGTAATAGCCTGCCAACCCTAAGAAGCTGCGAATCTCCGTCGGTGTCTTCGGTTGTTCCCATTGCAGGACAGATTCTACCTTTTTAGGGTCAACACATATACCTGAAGCAGATATTACGTGTCCAAGAAAAGAAACCTCATGTAACCTGAACTCACACTTGCTAAACTTAGCATATAACTCATGCTCTCTTAGCAAGATTAGAGCCTAACGAAGATGTTGCTCATGCTGCTGAGCATCTCTACTATAGATCAGGATGTCATCTATGAAGACAACTACACACTGATCAAGAAAAGGTCGAAATATTCTATTCATGAGTTCCATAAATGCAGTTGGTGCATTAGTTAGTCCAAATGACATAACTGTGAACTCATAGTGACCATACCTTGTCCTAAAGGAAGACTTAGGTATGTCACCCTCCTTAATACACAGCTGATGATATCCTGACCTCAAATCTATTTTTGAGAAGACAGTTGCACCATGCAACTGGTCAAAGAGATCATCAATCCTAGGCAAAGGATACTTATTCTTTATTGTTACTTTATTTAATTGTCTGTCATCAATGCACAACTGCATAGACCCATCCTTATTTTTAATAAAGAAGACCGGAGCACCCCAGGGTGAAGTGCTTGGTCGGATGAAACCCTTCTCAAGCAACTCTTGCAGTTGTTTCTTGAGTTCTTCCATCTCAGCAGGCACCATCCTATACAGTGTTTGTGCTATTGGCTGCGTGCCTGGGATTAGATTAATCTCAAAATCAATCTCTCAGGGCAGAGGTACACCTGGAAGTTCTTCAGGAAATACATCTTCAAATTCCCTGACTATAGGAACTTCAATAGGGTTAGAACTCTCCATGGTGGTATCTACCACATGGGCCAAGAATGCATAACATCCTTGCCTCATCAGTTTCTCAGCTACTATAGCTGACACAAGACAAGTTGGAAGAATCTTTCTATCTCCTTGAAAGATCCATGTGTCACTATCATCTGTGAACACAGCCCGCTTGGACTCACAATCCAAGACAACCTTATACCTTTCTAAGGTATCCATCCCAAGGATTATTTCAAATCCGTGCATTCCAAGTGGTATAAGATCCACTCGAATGCGATGCTCAGAAAAGAAAAGAATGCAGGGAGAACACACCTCCCGCAACACAGCAGATCCCATCAAAGGGGTTTCTAACTTCAAACTCTCTGCCCTATGACCAACTATCATATTGCAGTCAAGAATCACTCTTCGAGTGATAAAGGAATGCGTAGCACCCAGATCAATTAAAACAGATACGACACAGTATGTAGACATATCAGAATAAAACAATTCCATCTGACCTGTCACAACCTGAGGGTTAATCACTGCGTCAGGTGGATTCATCACATAGAATCTCACTGTTGCCTGTGGTTGATTCAGTGCTCGATTGCTTGGTGCTGATGATCCAGCTTGGGATGCTTGTCCACGTCCTCTAGCTCCACCTAGAAACTGTCTCCTTTGGGAACCTTGGTGGCTCTGCCTCTGGGGTTGAGTCACACTTGCCTCTCGGGCTCTGCAATCCTTCATCAGATGCCCCACTTTTCCACATATGAAACAACTTCTGATCCCCTGTTGTGGTCTGGATGGTCCTGTAACCGACACAGATGCTGAGCTATGAGCTCCTTCTGGTGGTAAACTTCATCCTCTACCCCTATTTGACGTCCACTGTGTCTGGGCACTGAATCTAGGTGGTGGCGTAGGAATGGAAAACCTTGGTTTCTTGAAACCTTTGGATGAGGATCCTTGAAACTGGGGATACACCTTCTTGTTCTTGGTCTATCGCTTCTCAGTCATAGACCTTTCTATCCTCCTGACCGACTCCACAAAGGTAGCAAATCGTTCCCTATTCTCCAGAGCAGACACAGGGGTAGTCAACTCAGCGTTTAACCCCTTCTCAAAATGCCTAATCCTTTCTTCATCTGTAGTTTCCATGTGCGGACAAAACTGCAAAAGCTCCATGAACTTATCCTCGTACTCACTAATGTTCATTGGTCCTTGTCTTAACCTCTCAAACTGAGAGATTTTCTCATCCAAGAACGTCTTAGGAAAGTATCAGTTGACAAATTCTCATCGAAATACTTCCCATTCGACCTCCACACCTGGCCTTTTCCCTTCCTCTATAGTCCACCAGTGACCAACACTCCCTTTAAGAAGGTACACAACATGTCTAACCTTCTCAGCTTCTTGGATGTTCAGGATTCTAAAGGCCTTCTCTAACTCTGTTAGCCACATGTCAGCATCTGTTGGGTCAACTGTCCCAGCATATTCCGTGGCTCCAACCCGACGTAATCGTTCAAACTTCTTACCGGCTCCTTGTCCTTCTTGATGGGTAGGTGCCCTAGGTGCAGGTATGGGCATTTTATCAGTCATGTGTGTCATGGAAGTCATGAACTGCCCAAACATGGCTTGAAAGGCTGGATTCCCCATGTCAGCTTGATTGAACTAGGGTGGCTCAGGCACATGTTCCTCCCTTCCTTGATCTCTTGCACCTCCTCTGGGTGCAGCAACACTACTCTCTGCAGCTTGTTCCTCATGTGATCCAGACATCTTTTAGTTTTCTCTTCTCCTTCTATATAAGCAGAAGGCACTATCAGATAGACTGGAAGACACTAGAACAAACTCAACAACCTTAGTGCTATGTCTCTATAGACTCAGTGAACCTAGAGCTCTAATTCCACTAAATTGTGGCGCACCGTTCGAACAAAACGTTATCAACTATGCGGAAGCGAATACTTAGCAGTGAAATTACTGAAAATCACTAAAAATTAAAACTTTTTGCAATGAGGTCCACAAAATGTAGAACTCTATTATAAAGATACAAAGTAAGTTATTTACATTCTGATTCAATAGTACATCTCTGTATTATCTCATCTCGATAGTCACAAGCATTAACTGCCCTGTTAAGCTATACATAAGTAGTATACAAAAATCTCGAGGCATTAAGCCAAAAATCTCATATCTATATCAAACCATCTACTAACTCCTAGGACCTGAGAGTAAAGAGACGACACATAGGACTCTCTATATACAGGACTTGGCAGACAGTGTCTCCACCCGTGGATCACTACTGTCCTTGTTGTGGCTGCTACTGCTGTTGTTGTTGCTCACCCACTGGAGGGTTTCTTCTTCCTCGGCGTCTACATAAAAAGTTGAATCCCACTAGGGTGAGACAATTGAAAATTGTCCCAGCGAGAGTTATAACTCTCCGCCAGAAATATTATTATAGTAGATAATAGAATAACACTGAGCAGTAGCATTATGGATATTCAGCAGCAGGTAATTCATTGATTATGTTAAGTAGAATAGTAATCTTTATGCAATCATTT
Source organism: Alisma plantago-aquatica (assembly GCA_963693085.1). Taxonomy (NCBI): domain Eukaryota; kingdom Viridiplantae; phylum Streptophyta; class Magnoliopsida; order Alismatales; family Alismataceae; genus Alisma; species Alisma plantago-aquatica. The sequence goes on along the minus strand of OY856409.1, from coordinate 381,014,326 downwards.
CAATTATAACTTGACTAAGCAGCAAGTCATTCATTTAATAAGGAATATAAAGAACATGTATATTATTCATCCAACTAGGACATTATAAACAACGTATCATCAATCATTGTTTCTCGTAGTTCAACCCTAAGCAAATATGCTACACGGCTGATTACATTTTACAAACATACTTTATGCCCTGAGGAGATGAGGTATACCGCTCATACTCCAACCGACCATTGCGAAATCGAAATCGGTACCAGACATAGGTCACTAGAAGAGCCAGATTTCTATGACCTCATCCTCCTCAGTCAGTGTGAGGAACAACATGTAGGCCATCTCGTGTCTCTTCCATAATAGCTTTCCAGGGTATTCTGGAAACTTCTCTATTAGAGTTACAGTGGCATGTTGTACTCTCTTTGCAATCGAGGGATTTCTTGTTTATCTCACATCGATTCGGAATTATCATCGTCATCGGGAGATTTGTGATACATCATCCTGACATATATATATATAATGAAGGATTGAGAGATTAAATGTTTATCTCACATCAATTCCTCCATTAGGACGTAAGGATATTCGCGTCCATAACCCCCACATACTCAAAAGTATGCTCTCTAGGAATTCCCTTAGGAAAACCTATTTCACCATTACCCAACTACTGACGATGATGGATCTATGGTCAGGGCTCTACATGATATCATTTCACTTGATTATTTAAGTACATTACAACATTCTTTTAGCATCAAGCATGTTTACATACATAAGCCATTATAATAATTGTTGTAAGGAAAAGTACTACTTCTATGAAGTTCAATTCACAACTTTATTAACATTGGGATCTCAATCCATTATCATCTTATCATCATGATTCAAGAATATGGGTGTTCAACCCTTAAGTCGTCAAAACACATGTTACCACTTTAACTGGTAACTTAATGCTATCAAGTCATCTAATAATGTAAACATAATAATTGCAGTGCAGGTATTTCACATAGCCCTTAAGGCCTATAAACCTTCTTTTGTCACCTTTCACTAGTCAACATGGCATGCCATTGCTTACACAACTCATAAAGTGTTTTCAATAAACAAAGCATCATAGCTCATACCTGGCTATGATCAATATCTCATAAGATTTGTATGATTAGTACATATGATGACAGATACATCAATTTCATGTTAGCATAATGTAAAACAACTATATCATCTTTAATCAAGGAATACACCACTATGCCCTTACCAGGGTTAGGGTTTCCCTTATCAATTCAATTAGGGTTAATCATTCCCTTAGCTCAATTAGGATTAATGACTTATCATTTCATCATCCAACCTTAGAGCTTCATGCTATAAGGCATAACCCAGAATTAGGATTTCACATACTTCCATTTACCATATTTGGAATTAGGGTTTACTATTCACATCACATTACCCTTGATTAGGGTTCATGTTCAATAACCACAATTAGGGTTTACTATTCACCCCAAATAGGAGTGGTCAACAAATTACCTTGAATTGAGGTTTTTCATGTCATCATAATGAATTAAGTTCATACCATCATCATGCATTAGGATTTCACCTATTAATGCCCTCAATTAGGGTTATGATTCATTCACCTTCATAGTTAGGGTTTCATGATCTCACTATCATGGATAATACCCTAATTAGACATCTATTCATAATAAGAGTCCATTACATAATTAACATTTATGTAGGTAATCCTTTCTTTCTCATCCTTTATAGGATGATACTTGCATTAGCTTGTTTAAGCTAAGTCAACTCAACATGAAATGGAATTGACTTCATGGGTTATGTCATTATCATTATGATCATTAAGGCTTACTCATTTAAAGGGTACTAATCACCCTATCCTATTAAGTATACCTTTATTATAATCACCTTTGATTACATCATGTGTTAATCAACTAATTACTTTGTCCTTTAACCACTTTAAGTACCCATGTGGTTTTGGTTAATTATCCACTAATGGGTCTTGGGCACATAGACCCCAAACGATCTTGACCAAGTCAGACCTCAAACGGTCTTGCACACTAAACCTCCAATCGATCTAAGAACGTTTAGATCTCCATGCGGTCTTGCACAGACCACTGAAACCGTTTGATAAAGTTGCACACTCAAGATCATTTTCTAAAGTAGCCACCTTGAAACCGTTTGCTAAAGTAGCCACCTTGAAACCGTTTGCTAAAGTAGCCACCTTGAAACTGTTTGCTGAAGTAGGTGGTGAAGACCATTTGCCAAAGTTGACTTTTGAGACCGTTTGCTAAAGGTGGTCACATAAAACCGTTTACTAAAGTAGACCCCCAAAACCATTTGCTAAAGTGACCTCTTGAAAATGCACGGACTCAAACGATTTGGGATCGTTTGGTCCCAAACGGTCTTGAGACCGTTTGGTCCAAACCCCCTTAAAACCGCAAGGACCAAAAAGAGTCTCAACCACTTCAATTAAATTAGGGTTTCCAATATTGGTTCCTTCAACCATTGAATACATGTAACCAATCATCAATTGGACTTATCATCATACTTTAATTGAGTTAATTAGGTCAACTTTTAGCTGATTTGACCCTCAATTGGTCATCAATTAGGGTTTGAATCACTTGAATTAGGGTTTAGAATCGATGACCCTTCAACATTAACCAATGTGAGTCTAATTACTTTGAAACCATTGAACCATCATCCAAATTGATCATGACCTGACCCCAAATGGTCTTGAGGTCATTTGGATGACCTCCAAACGGTCTTCAGACCATTTTCCCATGTCCACAACAAAATCCAAGTCAACCAATTAGGGTTTGGTCCATTGGATCAATCACCATATCAACATCCGATTGTACTTCAACCTAGTATCAATAGATCTTCAATTGGTTATCCATAATTAACCCTGGATCTCCAAATGGTCTTGGGTGATCACCAAACAGTCTTGAGACCGTTTGGGTGATCCCCAAATGGTTTTGAAACCATTTGGGTCACTCAACCCAAACTTCCAACTTAATCACTCATGAAATCAGCACTTAACCCGATTAGGGTTTTGATGATTGTTGGACCTTCAATTAGTGAACCAATTGGAGTTAATTAACAATTATTGATGGATCATTGACCTACATTATTCTCAACAGGTATCCAAATGGTCCACGCTTGGTCAAAGCCACCAAACGGTCTTGGACCGTTTGCTTCTATGCGGTTTAGTGAAACCGTTTGCATTCAAACGATTTGAAACCGTTTGCTCCCAAACGGTTTGGGAAACCGTTTGAGCAACATAAGCAAACCGTTTGATAAAGTAACTTTTTGGATATTTATCTAGGATGATGTCACCTTCGTCTTCCTATGTTCAACCAAGAATTGTTGTTGTTCTTCACGGAAGTTATAGCAATGAACCAAAAGGATATCCAAGGAAGAAAAGTAACCAATGATTCTTATAGAAACGAGTGCAATAACAATGGTTAAGGGTTAGAGTTATAAAAACCGCCTCTAGAACTGATCCAAAGCTCCAAGCTCCATGGCTCAAATGGTGGATGGAGTTCCAGTAGTTGTCCAAGGTTCGTCCTTCAACTTTTGGATGTGCAAACTAGCTAAAAATGGAAACCGAGTGAAGAAAACCATAATTAACCATTGGTTTTAGGGTTTCCACCATGAATCTGAGGTAGAAGATGATCAAAACCTTACCAACAGGTTGTGTTCATCCTTCCCTTGCTCCTGATATCCTTCTTGGTCAGACAAAGCAAAGTGATAAGGAAAAGACTAAGGAAACAATCCTTATGTGTTATTGGAAAAAGATATACATAAAGGGTATGTATATGGGTTTTCAAGGAAAGAGAAAAAGAGTTGTTTTCTTTAAAATCCAAAATAATGTCCATCAAATCCCCCTCCATTTCTTGGCCACGAAACCATCTTCATTTCCTTGCAAAACCTCTCCATTATCCAAGAATTAATGGAAAAGAAACTAAGCACCTTAAAGAGTTTTATATTAACATCCATCCTTTTAGTGGATATCACTTTCTATTATGATAATGTGAGTTGGCTTCCACTCAACCAATATCTTTTTATGCCCAAAAAAGGCACAAGCTCGTCCAACACTATTGCAAACACATCCCTCAACTTTTGGTTGAAGGGCTCCTCAACTAATTTATTTCTTTTTGCATTAAATTAAATTAAAGTCCATATATGCTTAAATCTTGATTATTTTAATGTCAAGATTCTCTTTCCTCCATGATAATTCAAATGAGGTGCCCCTCTCATTTTCTTTGCTCTACTTGATTCCAAGAAACATGAGAGACCCTCTAGAGGTGATATCTTTCATATTGAACCCTAGGTTCTGGATAAATTGCATATTACAGCAAAACTAGGTTTTAATGCACAAGGATTGCTCTACAAGCTTTATCTTGATGCCCAAGCTTGTGGAAACCATACCACCACATCATATTCATTCTTATGATGTCTCCACATCAGTGGAACATTTAACATGTGAAAGTTTCAAGTTAACCCCTCAACTTGGGTAATTTGCACTTTAGTCCAATTTTAACAAAACAATGTTTCAACATTATTCAAAAAGGACTGAAATTGAAATATAAGTTCCTCAAAAGCCTTAATTACTTTTCAAAATATAAGAGCAAACATCTAATCAACTTAATTAAGCAAAAAACCTAGGGTTAGTATATAACCCAGGTCAGGGATGTAACAGATCGGTTCCCAACCTGAAGTGGTCGGTTCACTGTCCAGAATTTCCAAACTTGGTTCAATTGACCTGACACACTAAAATGATCAGTTTAACAATGGAATCAGTTGGTTCAACTATCCATTCAGTCAATTTTTCAACCAATGTTGTTTAAATTGAATACCTAAATAGTTTAGTAGTCAATTTAATTATCATTCATGATCAAACTCCTATTCCAATTGAATTCCTATGTGTGTGACCCTATGGGTTCCATATTACATTAGCAGTGAATCTCCACAACTCGTTTATGACATCACAAGAAAAGAGTGGTGCCTAGTCACATATCATTGCTACCCAAGTAAATGGAAAGTTGGAGAACAACTTCAACCTACAATTTGTGATAGGTGTTACAATGATTGTATAGTTCCTTTGTCTCTAATATCCAGATTGAACTCGAGGCATGGAATCATCATACTTTAAATGTTCAATCCATGTTCCTTGAACTAGAGTAGAATGCTTGAGATATATGTGACATCAATATCATATATTGATTCACATGTGCATGAGCATTCTTTTCTCAATCTCACTTATCAAGTGGCCAGGATATCAAACTCCTATAGGAGGGACAAATCCCATCTACATCACTCGCAATCATCCCCATGTGTCACACTGCATCCGATCATCACCTTTATGGCAACCCTTATTGATGATCATGGTGGATGATATCAAAACACACTGAATGACATGTGGCGAGTGTGGTGATTTTAGGTCTAAGAACCACATTCACCACCTTCACTATGAGAGATGATTATGAGAACCCAATATGGTTTCCATGTATCACTCTCAAGGTGGGTCTATCCGATACACTGTTCTCAAACAATTTTCTGTGTGCTTGGTTTGATATCATATATCATGAATGGTGAGATTCTTTCATCAACCAACCCACACTCTAGTCTTATGTGTTATTGTTGACTAGTGAGATAACCAAAATGATACTTTATTTAGGAATAACATTGTTGATTTTAGATACATGCTGAATAAAATATGGGTTGTTGGGGCTAGTCCCCATGCCCCAGCACAAACGTCTACTCACTCATGGTGAGAGACAATAATAGAAAGATAGAAAGAACAATGGAGGAGGCCATGACACCTGGTTCATGAAGCCTAGCCTCTCCACTATGGTAGTTTCCTCCTTGATCCTTGCTAGGGTTTGCACTATACATATGTGGCGTCTAATAACCGATTAGAGATCCTTAGAATGGATACCAAGGGTTCCTTTGTATAGATGCATTCCTCTCCACCAAAACCATAATGTTAGATACTTGTGGTCGAAGGTAGCTAATAGCATGGCCCGTACTTGGTCCACCAGGTGACACATGTGGGTTACTCAATCTAGACTTTGTATCCAGTTCTCTGGAAAACTAGTGTGGTTTGAACCGGTATAGGATGGATGTAGAGGAGCACACCAAAATTGAAGAATTGGAGAGACTTTGGGTAGAGAGCAGCTCGAGTCAGGCGACTGGCGGTGTGATCCCCTGACTGGGTGATTGGAAGGTGGACACTAGATAGATTCTGGGGCCTTCCTTCCCTTGACGTATGGCATTTTGAGGGCTTGATCGTCCTTCTAGTAAATGAAGTGTATTTTGGTTGTTTCTGTATAAAAAGTATATAAAATGCATTAAAGTCTAGAAAATGGAAGATAATTGCATTTAAATAAATCGAAGACTAAAACTAAGGAATAGAAACACAACAACCCCTAAAAAGCAAATAAAACTATATGCAAAGATAAGTATAAATATATACATCAAAATACCCCAAACTTATACCTTTTCTCATCCCGGGTAAAGCAAAATAAAAGTGACACAAACCATTGATACTAAGATCCAAGATTCTCTCCCAACTAAGCATACTTTGTGCCCCACTTCCACCAAACCCGATTAAGTGACCCACTCCTTTGAGGTAACATAGCTACACTTGGATATCGGTCAACTGGGGCTTATTTCTCCATTCTCTAAACTTCAAAACCTACAAGGAACTGATTTCATCTGAATAATACTCTTGATCTGTATACACAAGGTGGCAGAGAGCTCAAGCCAGGGTGATTTACTATTTTTGAGGAGAGTATTGATAGGCCCCCTAAGTGTAAAATTTGGAAGAAGGGGGGAGAAGAAGGCATGGCAAAAACCTATTTCCCTGGTCTCTCCTTTATTCGACTCGAGACCTTACTGGGATACAATTATTTTATTTGTCTCTCCTCTATTCAACTCGAGACTTTATTGGTTGCAGTTACATTGACCAAATATTTTCTTTGGGCTCATTGGCCTCTTTTATTTGTGCCATGCCTATAGAAGAAAAATGAAGAGGAAATATTTTTTTTCTTTTTGAGGAGGGGATGCCACCCAAACTTAGGGTTTGACATAAAATGGTTTTCTTTGTCGAAGGCAAAGAGATATGAAATAGTAGAAGAAAAGTGGAAATAAAAGGCTGACTTGTGCTTCTTCATTTTAATGATGCAACGGAATCATCATTATATTATATCAGTTACTTCCGTTAATGCGAGGTAGAGAAGTGTTTAAAAATTTTGCTGCAAGTCATATCGGGGGCACATGCAGCTTGGCCTTTCTGAATCTTTCTAATTATCATCATTTCCAAGGGGGAATGCTGAATTGTTGTCCTTAGGATCAGATCCATTCAAGACATGTAAGTTCCTTTAATTTTTTCTTTTTGCATGGGGTTAGCTCAAAAAAAGGGAATATTTCTACTTATATATTTCTCATTTTGCATACAACTAAGTAGCTGACTAGATAAAGGCCACAAGTCACACAAAACAAAACAATTGTAAAGACTAAAGTAAATAGAAGAAGTAGGGAAAACAAGATAGATGCAAATAAAAGAGAGAAAAGAGGTGGTTGAGGATGAGAAAGGGAAAGGTTAAAGTTATGAGTGGTGGAGACAACGTACCACCCACCCTCCACCCCCCAACTTCAAAATTTTGTCCATCTCCATGCAAAACTGAGTTAGAGATGGAGGGCAGTGGGGATGGAGGTATAGATTTTCATATGTCCAAGAATCATGAGAGAACCCCTAGGGATTGTTCCTCCTCTTATTGGATATTCCTTCTCCAATTGCCTCGTGGGCCACTAGTTGCCATGATCATCGTTCAGTGGGGGTGAGGGTGTGTGTGGGAGGACACCCCATTCTCTACATCCTAACTCTTGCAAATGCCTTGTCTCGAGGGAGATAACATGCTGATCAAACAACATGTTCACTATTGGATCTGTATTGGGCACTGGGAGGCCACGTCGGTGCACCGGGTGCATGAACCAATCTTCCCAGGGGACATAGTTGTCCTGTGAGTAGTAGAGTTGAAGTTCTCGAGAGGATGACCATGGTATCTCTTCTGGTGCTGATGGGGAAGGCCGTGAATGTTGTAGTTCACTGTTGTGGTTGCCGGACAAGGATGCCATCAATGTGTTGTTGCAAGGGAGCAAGTGGAAATTCTAGGGTTTTAATATCGCCAAGGTGAAGATGGTTGTGATTTATTGTCATTGTGACTCGTTCCCTTTATAGTTGCAAAAGATAGGCGTTAGGGTACTCAAAGAGTTTGTGGTTACAATCCATGCAAGCATTAGATACTACCGCCTAGGTCATAAGGATCACACATCAAGTCCCGAAAAGTCTCAATCACATCAAGAGATTGTGGCAGCAGATTTTAATGATAAGAATTAGAATAATAGAGATTGTAATTCCCAAGTTACAAAGCTTTTTGTGAAAGATAAAGATGAGCATATCAGAAAGAAAATGCTATTGAAATATCAACCAGTTGGGATACCATCCTAATTTACCCACATGACTTGCTCTCAATATGCTCATTAATCCATGAGATTGTGAGATCCTTATGCCATCAATTGGTCGACTGGGCGGCCGATTCAGTTGAGAAATGGCACAATTGCAGCATGAACTTACTGTACTACATCAGATATCAATCAATCCAAATGTATTGAGTTGTCAAGAATATATTCTCTATTTTAATAGAATTTGGAAAAAGAAAAAAGAAAATTAAACCAAAATTTCAAAAGATAAAAGAAAGAAACTAAAAGAATTGGGTTGCCTCCCAGCAAGCATCCCAGTTTAAGGTCGCAGACCTTCCTGATGAAATTGCAATGCTCATGTGGAGTGTGTGAGTAGGATTTGCAAACACTTGGCTTCTGGACCTTGGTCTTGGGTCATGGTTTGATAGGGTACTTACCTTGTGCTAAGGATGATCCTTTTTACCATTAAGAAGTTTTTGATGATATGATTATTTGGGTCCCAACATACCTTCTTCCTTGAAGACTTCGATTGAGTTATGCACCTTATCTAAATCTTGAAGAACTTTATACTCTATAGTCTTCTTTCTTTGTCAAAGTACAAGCTTGCCATTCTCAACATCTACTAAATGTCTCGTTGTGGCTAAGAATGATCTCCCCAAAATTGATGGGAAGTGAATATCTTCTTTGTTTTGCATTACCAAAAAATCAAATGGGACATAAGTGTCTTGTCTAAGCTTTGTTGGGACGTCTTCAATTATCCCTAGGGGCTTTATTATAGAGGTATAAGCTAGTTGAATATTCATAGCTGAGGGCAAGAGATCGGTGAATCTCCTAGATGTTGGCACAAAGTGTATGCCATAATTGATATGGTTAGATCAATAAGCCCCTTGTGGCAAGTGTCATCTCCAAGGAAACAATTTATCCCGAATGAGCTGAGATATTTTTACTTTTGTGGCATCTGATTTTGGCGTATATCAGAGTTTGTTAGTTCAAGCTTCACAGTCTCTCATTCCTCACTCATGTACTTTCTAGAAAGAAGTCTCTTCAGCTATTTACACTAGATTGACATTTCAACTAATGCATCAAGGAATGGGATGTCATCATGGAGCTTCTTCACATTGTCTTTAAATTTCATGAATCTATCATCCAACTTGGTCTTCTTGAGGTGACCCAGATAGGGTACACAAGGTTTATACACAAGTGTGTCTGGTGTTGTTGATGGTCCTTCAGACAGGTTGACTACTGGTGTCATGAAGCGTGAGTTCTTACTAGTATCTATTTGAGCCTTCATCATAGGTGGGTTAGGTGTTCAGGATTCTACTAGAATGACCATCGGGTGGTCATTCAGATGACTCTGGGCCCCGAAGAGGTGCTTCCATTTTGACAAGAAGGTGCTAGTGCAGCAGTAGGGATCAGGGGTGTAGAATACACATTCTCGGACCTCGTCATCACTACATTCAACTATTCTAGATGTTTGGGGTTGTTTTCTAACTATCATGTGATTTTTCCTGCTGGTGGATATTGACTAGCTGCCACTTGAGCGATCTGTGACTAGTTTTTGATTGGCAGTGGCATTAGCTCATTGAGTATGGTATGTCGCCATCATCTGGTGGAGTGTCTTTATTAGATCTTGTACTGGCGTTGGCCCTATATGCAGCGGCGCACTTGATTTAGATTTTGAAACTGCTACCGTTGTTGGTAATTTTTGCTTAGGAAATCAAATATGTAATTTCCTTGATTGTGTAGGGCAGTGTAATTCGTCAGTGCACTGGCTTGAGTAGCTTGCGATGAGGTCTTCTGAGCAATATTAACGTCTCCATTTGGATTCCCATACTGAAAACCTTGGTGGTCACAATCCTAATTCAGATTGTAGTACTCTTGTTCTGGAATAGTATGGATGGAATTAACATCTAAGGTTTGGGTGACTATATACTATTTCTTATCCTCACATTGAATGTAGCGTACAATTGTTGGCAATGAATTGTGATGTAATCTACTGCATGGCAGAACTAACAAGATGGTGCAATTATTTGCACTTGAGGTGTCTGGTTCATCCTCTCATATGCATTGAAGGATTTTTCAAGATTGTCTTGCTTAAGAGAGAGATCCTTTAGTGATTCATATATGGACTTGAGTTCTAAACGATCTACTACCATAGATACTTTTAGAACGCCTTTACCTGAGGTCCTTCCTTAATGAGTCTAATTTTCAACAACAAGGTTGATGATCTTCAGTATGCTATCAGAACTCTACCGCATAAAATTCCCATTAGAGGAGGAGTCAAGGAACTTCTTAGTTTTGTCATTGACACTACCTTAAAAAAGTCAATGATTTGATTTTTGGGTATGTTGTGATGTGGGCATTTGCATAAAAGTTCTTTAAATCATTCCCATGCTTCATATAGGGAATTTTTTGGCACCTGGTTGAATCTTGTGATTTGACCTCTAATCAAATATGTCATCGAGGGCTGATAGAATTTCTCCAGAAACTATCTTTTGAGAGCTTCCCATGTTGTGATAAGATCTCCTCGAATGGTGTTTTACCACACTCTGGCTTTATCAGTCAATGAATATTTGAAGAGTTGCAATCACATGGCATCAACTCTGGCTCCAGCTGGCTTCATCATCAAGTAAAGGTTGTTTAATTTGAGGAGGTGTTCACATCAGCCATCTCCTATCCTTCCAGTGAACACATAATTTTGCAAGAGATTGACCCACTGGGCCCCGATTTCAATTGGATCTCTGGGGGTTGAACTGGATGAGTCAAATTGGTACCTTTGAAGATAGAAAAATATCTCAATTCTTTATGCGTTCTTTGGCTTGGGTAGCTTCAAATATTTTAATACAACTTTCACTTGCGTCCTATCCTCTGTGGCGAGTAGTTCTCATTGAGCCATGATAGATGCTTCAATTCATGCTTGAATAGCTGCCTCCGCAATTGCTGCGTCTGCCATGGTTTTCTCCATGTGAAGTCTTTTGAGAGTTCTCTAGATTTTAGGATCGACTAACAATCTAGAGTCAAGAATTTTGGATATTTGCACGAGATAGGAGTATCTGAAAGAAAATAGACTATTCGTAAGTCAATGATTAGACTTCTAGAGGATATTCAGTAATATCAAGTATAAAAAGAAAAACCCTAACTACGGCTAAGATTCTAAAAAATATATAACTACCATTATCCCAGATAACGACACCAATTTTTCATGGGGCTCCAAATGTCACACCAATAAAAATCCGAAGGGAACAACCCTTAGGTTTAACTGAAAGTGTTGCACTAATTCCCCAATCCACATGAATGGAAGCCTTATTGAAATATACTTAAGGATAAACCCAAAGGACAACCTTTTTAAGTAGTTATATATATATATATATATATATATATATATATGACCAATAAAGTTGGTTGATTGATTAAGCTAAATTGTCACTGAAAAGCAACAATGATTAAGAAAGTAATTAAAGGATAATAAAAGGACCAGGGCATGGGGTTTCACTCACAATGCCTACGTAATTATTCTAGCAAGATTGACTCTAAATAATAGTTTACTAAATAGAGTCTTAGCTAATGCACCCTTATGGGATACAGATCATTGCATGCATCAAACTCCCTTGGAACCGACCAGACTCGGTACCTAAGTTCCTATTTCATTTGATTAGACTCCCTAACTATGGCCGACCAGTCTCGACACATTAGCAGATCAAAACCCAATCACCTCACTATCCCTTATTAACACTTCAGGGGATAACAAGATCATTATGAAGTTCTAATCATGATTACAACAACATGCACATCCACGATTATAACATACATGCAAAGCAAGTGATCAATTTGCAAGGCAAAGAGAAAAGTAGAATGATACTTTATTTAAAAATAGCATTGTTGCGTTTAGATACATGCTAGAATAAAATATGTGTTGTTGGGTCCAGTCCTCATGCCTCATCACAAATGTCTAATCGCTCATGGAAAGAGACAATAACAGAAAGATAGAAGGAACAATGGAGGAGGCCATGACGCCTGGTGTAGGAAGACTAGTCTCTCGGAAACCACCTCCTTGCTCCTATCTAGGGTTTGTGTTGTGATATGTGGCTTCTAATAACCGATTATAGACCCTTAGACTGGACGACAAGGGTTCCCTTTTATAGATGCATTCCTTGTTACCAAAACCCTAATGTTAGATACTTGTGGTCAAAGGCAACTAATTGCACGGCGTGTAAATCAGTCAACCATGTGACTCGCGTGGGTTACTCAATCTGGACCTTGTATCTGGTTCTCTAGAGGACTAGTGTGGTTTGAATCGGGGTAGGCAGGATGTAGAGAGTGCGCGTCTGTTATGAAGTGTTGGAGAGACTTTGTGTAGAGAGAGGCTCGAGTCGAGTGACTGGCGAGGCCAGTCACCTAACTGGGTAATTCGAAGGTGGACACTGGATAGATTTAGGGGCCTTCCATCCCTTGAGGTATGGCATCTTGAGGACTCGATCGTCCTTCTAGGGAATGATGTGTATATTTGGCTGTTTATGCATAAAAAGTATATAAAATGCATTAAAGTCAAGAAAAGGGAGGATAATTACATATGAATAAATCAAAGGCTAAAAATAAGCAATAAAAACACAACAACCCTAACAAGTGAATAAGACTGCATGCAAAGATGGGTATAAATATACTCATCATTAATCAAAGGAGAATCCTCTTTTTAGTGTGGTAAAAGGTCATTGGTTCAAGCCTGACCCATAGGCTAGTATACATAAAATCACTGACATGGCATGATTGGATTGTTCAATATATGCTTAAATTGTAAATAATATAGGAAATGATTGGTAAATTAGATACTAATGATATTATATATCAATTTGATCATAAAAATGCACAGAATCCAAATAAATATATCCAATGTCTGATTCTGATCATAGTTAAAAAGTATAGTCAATACATATATATAAGGTGATGAATACATGTAAAGCCTAGATCTGATAAATAGGATCTAGGATGTATTAAATACATTTTATTTGTTATATAAAATAGTATTTTTGAATAACATTGGATCCCAAGATATTATACTAATGATAAATTTAGGGTTTTTAAAAGTCATTAGGTTATATACATGAGAAATTAGGGTTTCAAGACCTAACCCTAATATCAACCCTATGACTAAACTCTAGACTCAACCATGTTTAGTAACATATGGATACAATGTGATACTTTAGGGTTATATATAATTTTAGATAATGTTGATTTCTTGGATCAACATTTGATTGATTTCTTGGACATGTAACTTAAAGTACATGTATAATATTTCATATGTTCTTCGATTAATGTATGTGGTTAAATATGAATACTTGCTTATATTCACTTCCAAGGATTCTTGATTGTTTGATGATTGATTTGATGAATAAAGTTCTTGGATGTTTATTTAATTCCAATTGAATTTTATGCATATATGTATCATATTAAAGAAACAATAAGATATTATGAACCAAGGTTAGACCTACTAAGGGATAGTCCACCTATGTCCGAAGATGGACAAATGGGTGATTGCACCTGAGGTGACATGAAAAACATGAGTTGAATTATATAAACAAATATTTATATGTGCAGATATTTAAATGTTGAACATTATATTCTGATATATGTATATCCACACTTTTGTGTGCATCCATGTACATAATTTAGCAATATACTGATCCACCTTTTTTTGTTGCCTTTTCAGGTAGTGGACATATACAAAGGTTTAATATATGGAGATTTAGATGAATACATTCAAGATCCTAAAGTTAATGCCATAAGGAGGACTAGATAGATAGTAAATCCTTTTAATGTACTATATCTTTATTCTAGATCTTTTTACTTTAGAAAGCTATGTAAACTCTTCTAAGGAGAAAACAACATCCTTTTGTATTAGTCAAGATTATGAAATGAAATTATTTTTTATTTCTAAAGTCTAAATTCTAGAAAAATGAGATCATGATCCTTGCTCGTATGATCTGCCTTCAAGGTGGGTAACCAGGGGAGGGTGTGATAATAATTGGTATTAGGGCTTATACTTATCAAATAAATTATAATAATTAATGATTTCATTTATTCCATAGAGAATAAGGGAAATATTAGGGCATTCTACAAAGACAATTGTTTCTAGAAAGGAAACTTCTTTTCCTCCACAATACTAGTTGATAAATGAGGATTCCCAGGCCCTTGTGCCACCTGGTCAAAGTCTGAGGTTTTTTCCCGAGGTAAAATATATCTAGATATTCTCATCTTCAATTTTGTCCTCTTCTTATCTAACTGCTCTGTTAACATGAGAATTCACTTCTATCCTCATCTTGAGTTAGTATTTTAGGAAGAAGTAGGATTAAGACATCCTCCACCATATGAAGTACAAACTATGTTATTTAGAGAAATATTATGAAAAATGTGACATAGGATTTATGTACCCCTAGTAAGGGTAAACCATAGAAAAACCTAGGGATGGGTTGGGATACCCCAGTCGTCCATGAAGGATTTGAGAAGGATAACCTAGTGGGTTATGAAAACCTAAGTGGGTTGGAGGATAAAACCCTATGATGTAGCAGTTATTCCTCATCCCTAATAAAAACCTTAAATTTGGGCGTATACTCAAATAATTAGGGAAAATAATACCACTACCCAAGCAAACCCTAAGTAGGGGTAAAGGAAAAAGAAAATCCAAATGAGTTTGGATAATTTAGTTTGGGTAGCACAAACTAGATTCCAATAGTTTCGCATGCATGGAAGTACATAGGGTACAAGCAGTTATGCATGCATGATACACGTAAGAGGTATATACTAATGAAACATTGGAGATAATCGTTACATAAGGAAAAATATAAAACTCTTAACTCACCTTTGAGGGATGGTGTTCAAAATTGGGGTCAGTCAGCCAGATAATGGTAAAAGACCTATAAAGGAGGAATAACCCTAAACCCATGAGGTTAGGTTGTGGCTAGAGAGACTAAACTGTTAATGGAAACCAATAATACATCCTGATATAGGTCCTTCTCTAGAAGGATGAGTTGACTAACCTCATTTTAAGTCTTCAGGTAACTACAAATGCCTTAAAAGTGAACTAAAGTGAAGGATTAGGCAAGTGTGTACAACACATGAAAACACTTACTCCTACCTAGTCAAAATAAGTATTCTTTAATAAGTGAAAATTAGTTACAACATATGTAAATGTGGAAAACTTGGTTAGAGAAAATCCCAGGCTAAGTATGTAATGGCAAGAAAAATACATTGAAAAGGATGTAGGGAAAGAGAAACTAAGACATGTATGCCCTACTATCACCAAGTCTTAAAAGAAGGGTGTGTGTTTGGCTTCATTTTCTCAATGTACATATATAGACAATTATGCAAACTTTAGAAGGAGAATCCCAAGATGAAATGTAGTGAAAGTTAACACATTGAATGAAATTCTATAACACGCATTTAAGTTATATACCCTCCTAGTTTAGGATAAATCATGGGGCATACAAATATAATGATATTGAAGACCCTTTTCTTGAAACAAGGTGCAAGTAATGAGAAATATGAAATAAGTTTATTATATCTTAGTGAACCATAGGAAGGGTCAAGACCTAAGTCAATCCTCGGGTCAAGTAGGGATCTAAAGATACATAAGGCCAAAGGAGTTGTGAGGTGATCACACCTAGATTACATAGGTTTGTGGGGATAGGAGAAAGCTACACGTGTACATAAGGAGCATGGGTCCATGATAATAGCCACTCCATAAGTACATGAGGCATGAGGGGTCAAAGATAGGCACTCCATAAGTAAATAATGACCTTGGAGTCAATAGGTGATCACTCCAAAGTTACCTATACCTTAGAGACCTTAAGGAAGTATCTAAGGATAATGATACATGAGATGTATATATAATGAATACAAGAACTTATCTAATAATGGGTGAAGTAGAATCTTAAGGGAAGTTGTGCTTAAGTGTTCCCAAAGGCTGAGAGGCATCCCCAACAATAAATAGGACCCCGTGGGCTTCATTCCAAGGTTGATCATTCAATGCAAAACTCTATATGAGGTTCCTAGTCTATCATTGAGTGATCCTATAGCCTCCTCTCTCTCTCTAAGTTTAATCACTTGCATCATCCATTAGAGTGAGTAGGAGATTTGTAAGAGAGCACGTCCTACATGTATATCTTGTGAGGCTCACACTTCCACCACCTCCCTATCTCTCATTTCAACCATGAAGATGAAGGTTCTCTCTCTTAGCTAAGAGAGGTGAACAAGAACAAGGGAAGGATTGCCATGGTGAAGATCAAGGCTGAAGGCTTGGAGCAAGAGTGGGTAAGACCTTGGAGAAGGCAGAAGACTCCTTGCTCAAGTAGGTAAGTCCTTGGTGAAATCTTATCTGAGTGAAGGTGAAGTCAAAGGCGGAAGATCCAAGAAGAGTGGGTAATCCCTACAAGGACAAATACTTGAGGCAAGTGTGGGTAAGACTTGTTGAAGGCTGAAGACATCTTGATCAAGTGGCTCTATTCACCCCCCTCTAGAGCATCCAATACCCCATCATAGGATCCAAAAATTGGTATTAGAGTGGGTCATCTCCAAGCATACTTCCACAAGTAGGAGAAGTTGGGTGACTACCAAGGATGGAGTACTTGATCAACCTTCCAATCTTTGATGGGAGAAATTTCCTCTATTGGAAAAGAAGGCTACAATTCTACATCCAAGGATTAAGTCTTGAGCTATGGCAAATGGTGAACCATCCATACAAGCTATCTGAGACCAAGATAGAAGAATGGGGTGAAGCTACCATGAATAAATCCACCTTGATGCAAGAGCAATCAACATGCTATATGCCACCACGTACCCCACCGAGTTCAACCGGATTTCCTCTTGTGAGACGGCCTATGAGGTATGGAGAAAGCTATGCATCACTTATGAGGGGACAACTCAAGTGAAGGAAAATGAAGTCTACATGATCAAAGGGTTGATTGAGAACTTCAAGATGGAAAAGGAAGAGAAGATAGCCAACATGTACTCAAGACTCAACACAATTGCAAATGGCCTTGCCATCCTAGGTCATCCTATGAGTAGAGGAGAGGTCAACTCTAAGAGAACTATCCCTAAGAGATGGGAACCCAAGGTGACTTCCATTGAATAAGTAAGGTCTCTTGATGATAGCCCCATTGAAGTGCTCATTGGAAATCTACAAGCCCATGAAGTCACACTTGACAAAAGAGAAGAAGTTGAAAGACAGGAGGAGAAAGAGCTAAAGAGAATGAAGAAGGCTGAAATCAAGGCTCAAATTGAAGCTATTATGGGACAAGCCTCTCCATACTCTCATGTTGAAGAAGATGTCATGTACTCTAAGGGTATATTCTACAAAGGCAAGAATTCCTCCTCCATCTGGTGCCTCAAGTGTGGAAAGAAGGGTCACTTCAAGATAGATTGTCTACAAGGCAAGAAGACCCATCATAAAAAGGAAAGAGAACAGAAGTACAAGAAGAAGGAGAAACGGCACAAGACCTTAAGTAACTCCTCCAACTCAAGCTCAAGTGACTCCTCCAACTCAAGTGAAGAATCAAGTGGAGGATCTAGCTCAATCTCTAGTGATGAAGGAGAATGTCATTTTGCTTTTATGGCATCACCAAGTGAAGACCCAAATGAGGGAAATCTAAACTCTTTAGATAAAGAACCTTTAATTGCTATCATCAATGCTACTCGTGCCTCTCTTAAGTCTTATTAAAGGAAAAGGAAAAAGCTTGCTAGAATTCTTGATAATTTGCATATAGAATTAGATGATCTTGAAAATGCTTATACTAGATTGCTTGATGATAAAAATGCTTGTCCTAGTCAAGTAAAATATCTTAAACTTGAAAATGCTAGTTTGCTTGATAAGATTAGATTTCTAGAAGCTCAACCTCTTATGGGTAGTTCTAATGAATAACATACTTTAATTGTGGATTCTCATGAATGATATTAATGTTCTTAAATCTAAAAACAAGAATGAAGTTTTGGATTTGCAAGATTTAGAATCTAAAAAGAGTGTTTATCTTTCTAAGATTGCTTTGCTTGAAAAACAAAATGCTTCCTTGCTTGCTAAAATAAATGTTCTTGAATCTTGTTCTAGTTCTACTAGTAGAGAGAACAATGTTGTTGCTCTTCAAATTGATAGAGATTCTTATATGACAAAAGCTTTTTGCATAGAAAATGATCATTTGCATGCTAGAGATAATATAAATCATTGTTCTTCTATTATTGATTCTCTTGTGCATGATAATCATAGTTTGAGATCTTCTTTGCAAATATTCTTAGTTGGTAAAAAGAATCTAAATGATATTCTACATCATGCTACTAAACAAATTGGTAAACATGGTTTGGGATATGATGGTACCTGTAACATCCTAGGATTTGAGGCCTCGGATAACATGATCTTAAAAGGAATGATTGGACTACCCATATCACCAAGGTGCATCTCCTTTTCCGGGAGCCCATCACTAAAGAACTCCATAGTTAAGTGTGCTCATCTTGGAGTAGTACTAGGATCGATGACCAGTCGGGAAGTTGACCCCGGCTTGCACGTGAGTGAGGACAAAGCGTGCAGTTAAGGCTAGTGGTGGTCTGTGGGGTCAGTCGTCATTCCTGAAACTTTACTAGAGCCTAGGGCAGTGGGTCTGGGCATTACAAATGGTATCAGAGCCATAACCCCTCTAGTAGGTGGGGCCCGCATGGGCATGTGGCATGCCAGTCTTGAGTCGTGCGGTCTAGGCATGTAGGAAAGGGTTTTCCATGGTTGATGTAGCCACCCTTACGCTAGTATTCCGTGATCGGGAGTTGGGTGTCCATGGGCCATTTTGGGTCTGCACTGAAATGGGGTCAGATTATGAGGTCATATAGTTGAGCATTGGCGAGGACGTCAAGAGTCTAAGTGGGGGAGATTGTAACATCCTAGGATTTGAGGCATGGGATAGCATGATCTTAAAAGGAATGATTAGACTACCCATATCACCAAGGTGCATCTCCTTTTCCGGGAGCCCATCACTAAAGAACTCCATAGTTAAGCGTGCTCATATCCAATGGTAAGCACAAAGGTAATTTTATTCTTGCTCATATCCAATCATAGTGTGTTCTGCCAAGTTAGTGTGCACTATAGATATGGTTTTTAAGTCAAAAGTGGCATTTTGTGTTTCTCTTCACACTCTTGCTCAGAAATTGTTTCTATTGCTTCCATTACTAACTCTCTCACACATGTTTAGATATGGCTTGTATTTTTATCTTGCCTCTGGATATGTTTTTCATATATATATATATGATTCTTGACAGCAGCTTGATCGATCGAGTTTGTCGTGATAGAAACTCGACCGACCAGAACCAATGGGTGTTGCCAATAGTTGTCATCAGTCGAGTTGTCAATACACAAAACTCGATCGACAACACTGTACACAGAATATATAGTTGGCTTTTTGGATGAGAATTTCCCTCTCAACTAGATTTTCTCAACCAATTGCTTTATTCTTTGACACTCTCTTTGGTACTTTTTATATGTGATCATTGCCATGTTTTTAAATTCCATTTCTTTGCCATGTTTTTAAATTCCATTTCTTTCTTACAACTCTATCTTTCTAATTGCTATAATTTAGTATCCTACTAGTGGTATTCCTATATCTTACAATAACTTGTTTTGAGTTGTTTTGCATATTTTGATGATGATATCTTTGGATCTCCTAGTTGTGTCTTAAAATGCTTCCATTATGCTCTAACTTGCTACATCTATATAGTACTAGTTTTGATACAACCTTGAGGTTCTTAGTGGTAATCATCTTTTGGTAATGATGCATATTTAATTGTGAGTTATATCCTTTCATGCTTCAAAATTGCATATCGCTTTGTTTGGATATATCTCTACATCTACTCATAGCTTGGTTTATCTTGTGCATCTCTTGCTATGATCTAGATCCTACTAGTAGTCCTAACTTGTGATAATATCTACTAGTAGTTCATATACATGTAGTTCTAACATTGCTTATTTTATCATCAAGTGATATTCAACTATATGCTATGCTTGTATCTTGTTTTATACTTGCTCAAGCTTGTTCCTTGAATTGCATGCCTACTATCTTGAGTTACTTACATAACATTGTGATGTAGGATTTATAGAGCTACATTGTATGTAGAAATTGGAGCATCCTAGAATTTTATGTAGATTTTGCCCCAATGTCAGTTTTTGATGCAAGACTAGTGTTTTTTATGCAGAAAACGACCTTCTGAGTAAGATTGGTTGCTTTGCAATGAGCCCAGACACTTTTTGGGTGAATTTCGTCATCTTGAGGATCAAAATTACGACTTATTATTTTTCTTTAGCATTTTATCTTGCATTGTGGGTTGTTCAAGTGCATGCTTTAACTTGCTTTTCTTTCTATGCTTGAACAAGCCCCTACCTGTGCTCTTCTACTCTCCTTTTATTACTTTTGTTATCTCTTTTCTTTTAACTAGTGTTGTTTCTTATCTCTTTATACCCCCATTTTTTGAAATGACAAAGGGACAGAAGGCACATGTCTTCTTTTGACAAAGGGGGAGAAGAAGCACGTCTCTTATGTAAAGCGAAGAAGGTAATAGGGTGAAGACGTATATGTCTAGAACATATATGAGTAGAAAACATGGTATTCTATAAATTTTATGAAAGCTAACCATGTAGGAGAAATAGCATCAAATTGAGGTGGAGTGTGATAACTCCATGAGCATCAATTGAGGGGGAGCATATGAACTTCATTCTATTGAAACCCCTAGGTTTCTTCACATGTATGACTTTACTTAAATGTTTTCAATACATTTATGGAATGGGTTGTCATATTCAAAAGGGGGGAGAATGTTGACTCTAGGTCAATGTTGACTCTAGGTCTAAATTGACTAAAGTCTTAATTTGATGATGACTAAGTCATTCCACTTATTTGTGTCTAATGTCTCTACTTGAGTGATTTCAGATTAGGTATAGACACACTCTAGTTGCCCTAACTTGCGCATCTCAACTTGGAGAAAAGACAAGTCAAAGTCAATATAAGTGCACGTTTTTGGAATATGATGTAAATCCATTAGAATCATGTTGTAAATCACTTGTAAGGATTGTATGACTTGTAATTAAGCTTACAAAAAGTCAGGAACACTTAGATTGAATATTTAAACACTCAAAAGCCATTTTCCAAAATTCACATCAGGTTGTTCATCTGTCGAGTGCAAACTCGATCGATCCTTATTGGATTTTGAAAATGACTTTTGATCGATCGAGTTTCCATTTCACAGAACTCGACTGATCCCTCTGCATACCAAAACTGATTTAAGTGGATCGGTCGAGTCATCCCAGAATAAGCTCAACCGATGGCCTAAATTGGTCTTGTCACTTAGTGGGATCGGTCGAGTTAACTTTATAGAAACTCGACTGATAGCACTATACGGAAAAGTGCAAGAAAGTATTTCTAGCCATTGTGGAGTTGCAACAATAAAAAATATATCAGTTGCAAGCCACAAAATGGCTAGTTTTCATTCTTAAGTGTTCCGAAAGGCTGAGAGGCATCTCCAACTACAAATAGGACCCCTTGGGCTTCATTTCAAGGTTGAGAATTCAATGCAAAACTCTATATGAGGTTCCTAGTCTATAGTTGAGTGATCCTACAGCCTCCTCTCTCTCTCTCTCTAAGCTTAATCACTTGCATCATCCATTAGAGTGAGTAAGAGATTTATAAGAGAGCTCCTCCTACATGTATATCTTGTGAGGCTCACACTTCCACCACCTCCATATCTCTCATTTCAACCTTGAAGATGAAGGTTCTCTCTCTTAGCTAAGAGAGGTGAAGAAGAACAAGGGAAGGAGTCACTTGGTGAAGATCAAGGATGAAGGCTTGGAGCAAGAGTGGGTAAGACCTTGGTGAAGGTCGAAAACTCCTTGCTCAAGTGGGTAAGTCCTTGGTGAAAGCTTCTTCAAGTGAAGGTGAAGTCAAAGGCAGAAGATCCAAGAAGAGTGGGTAATCCCTAAAAAGCCAAAGACATGATGCAAGTGTGGGTAAGACCTTGTTGAAGGCTGAAGACATCTTGATCAAGTGGCTTTATTCACCCCCCTCTAGAGCATCCCATCACCCATCCTAGGATCCAACATAACTTGCCCTCCATTGAGGTAGAAATTTTTATGAAAAGGTATGGAGCTAGAGGATCTCCCTTCCTTATTCCATTGCTAGGTTTAAAATCTGAAGAAGGCTCCCCATGGATGAGGATCTCATAAAAAGATGTGTTGAAAATCTCTTCAAGCCAAATGATTTAGTATCTAGGAAAGTTCATAAGTTTGACAATATCGAATAAAGAATCTCATGACATAGAGTTGTATGCTTTTGTGATATCAATAATAAGACAGAGTTTATATTTGCCTCCTTTCCAATTAAAATCATGAATCAATTCATTGGATAGAAGAATGGAAACCTGAATGCTTCTCTCCTTGATAAGCGCACACAAATTTCTGCTAATAAGTGATAGAAGAATATTTTGTAACATGTTACACGTGAATTTAGTAATAACTTTCTGCATAACATTACAATGGGGTGATGAGTCACCAATTCCTCTAATCATGAAGATTGTTAGATTTAGGAATTAAGGTGATGAAAGTGTGATTAGCTTCCTTGAGAAGTCTATAAATTTTAAAAAAATAAAAATCGCAACTACGACATCATGTTTAACCACATCCCTACAAGTTTTGAAAAACTTGCCATTAAAACCATCTGGCCCTAGGCACTTATCAACATTTAGATAAGTGGTAATCTCCTCAATTTTAGAAAGAGTTACAAATTTGACTAGAGCGAGATATTGGACATCATGAATTTTAGGAAAATGAAGCGATTCCAGAAGAGAAATATTGGTTTTGTGATTGTTAATTGAAGATACTACTATAAAAGTTCATAATATATTCCTTGATCTCTTCTTGATTGTTGCAAGAAGTACCATTGATATCAATAGACTTGATGTTTTTGATTTGTCTTCTGACTTTAATGGAAGAATAAAAGAATTTAGAATTTGAATGTCATTCTTTTAGCCATTAAACTTTGGACTTTTGTCTCAGAAGAGACTCATCCAAAAGTGAGGCACAATGAGATTCACTTCTGCACATAATAGCATGATGTTGCAAGTCAGTATTGTTAGGATCCTTATATAGTTCAATTTGAGTAGAAAGAGCCACCCCCTCAAGAGCTCGAGCTTTCTCATAAAAGTTACCCAAAACATCTTTGTTCCATATGAAAAGAATGGTTCTCAGAATCCTCATTGTGTAATAAACAATAAACATAGGAAACCCCTCACGATAAATATTCCAACTACTTTTAACAATGTTAGAAAAACCATATAACAATGTTAGAAAAACCATCCTTTCCAGTCCAAGTGTTATTAAAATTTGAAGGGTGTGTTTGTTCTCCTATTTTCATTTAATTGTGGGTTCATCATTTTATGATCATGCATAGTGTTGGATAAAAGGAAGCCATTGAAAGTCGAGATGCTTGACAAAAATTGTTATTATATAAAATCATGTCAATGCAAGTAGTAACAAACATGTCTCCCTCTTGATGATTGTCCTAGGTGAAGGCAGGCCCATTTAAATGGAGATCAAAAAGACCACTATTTAAGATAAAATTGTTTAGATCCTCCCATTGATTTCCTTGAAGGAGGTTCATTCTCAATATTTTCAATGTCTTTTCTCACAATGTTGAAATCGCCCATAATAATCTAGGGCTTACTAACATATTGGTGAACTTGTTCAAGAGTGGACCAAAGATTACTTCCTTTATAATTAGAATTGTGACCATAAAAAGCATACATAAAAAATCTTACTATCAAAGCTAACCTTAGCAAGAACATGCTGATCAGACTCCCCCAACTTGTAAACATGAAAATGCTTACTCTTCCAAAGTATAACAACTCTTTCCAGAACTTGGACGTGCGATTAGAGATCCAACAACACTCAGGAAAAAAAATTATCAGACAATTTTTCAATTTCCTTTTCACTAACTTTTGTTTCATTGAGAATGATCAAGTCTATATTTATTCCTTTTATTTGTTCCTATACCTTAGGAGCTTTCCTATTTAGACTCCTAACATTCCAAGAAAGCACATTGAAATCAATTTCATCCATTGGATCTGCATACCACTAATGTTTTGCTGGTACTTTGTGAAACATCAATATCTTCCTCACATTCTAAGTTCTTGAATCTTTTTGACAACAGAGTAAACTTCTTACCTTTGTCTTTTTTGTTTTTCGCATATTGGAAAACACATCAAAACTCTGAGAATATTCTACAATTCTATTGACATCAATTGAGTTAAGGGTTGATGAGATCTACCATAGCCGAAATGTTTGTAGTTATCTCACTCATTGTTAAAAAAAATGACATAAATTGGAAATAAAGCTTAATGATCAGTATTACATAAGTCTCTAAATGTGAAATATGGGAAAGATAAATTACATATAAGCCAAGATAGAAAGAATCAATTATGAGGAATGAATCATATAATTAATTAAAATGCATTTATGTACTTCAAAACAAATGGAAAATAGGAGAAAAGAGTTAGGTATACAACAAGTGCATAGGAGTGGAGGATTTTTATAACAATCAAAGTAAAGAGAGCTAGATGAACATGTAAATTATAGGACTAGAATAACATACTCAGATTAAACAAAAGGGAAGTGATGGAAATGATGATTCGATTAAGGAAGGAGGGTTACATTATAGAATTGAGAGTGTGAAATGTGTACATCTATTATGAAGTTTAATGCATTCATCCTTACTACCTTTTGATTCAAAGTCTCTATAGGGTAACAACCTAGTTTCCATTAGATGTATTCAATAGTTTTCTAGTGATGAAATGGAACTAGTTTTCAAAAGAAGAACAATACTGGAGCTAAACAAATGAACAAGTCATATAAAGATAAATTATATTTAGATCAAAAAATCTTGATTGAAAGACAAACCATGTTCGATCCATGCATGTGTCATTTGATTTGAAACAAAGGACATGTAATTTATTAAACATAAGATGAAATAGTAGGGAGAACATTGTTTTTTAATTTAAACTCCATATTTGTAAAAGGATAATAAGAAATATATATGGCATGATTACATAATGATGCACTTGAATGGGCAACATGACCATAAGAGATAAGTAAAAGCTAATTATGAAATATGGAAGAGTAGTATAGTGGGAGACAATGATAGAAAATAAATAAGGGGATGAAACATGAGGGAGTAATATAGATGATAAAAAAGAGAGATTGTGAGATGTGATAAAATGTTCAATAGTCTAGTCTACTGGATGATGAGTAATTAAACCTAGTTTGAGAAATGTGTTAAGTGAACGCCTGAAGATTAGAATTTGAAATCTCAAAATCATCTTCTCTTTTGTATCCTCCTTAATAAGAGTATCATGGGGGATGAAGTGATAATGAAATGAATTTTTAATGATACATAATCACCATGGCAGACACATCTATCGAATATACTAATGACATAATATAGTGATGAACCATGGCAGGGTAAATAAAGAAAGTAACCTATTAGAAATGTCAAATAAGAGAAAAAAGAATTCAAGTGATAAGATAAGGAAGACTTTAGTAAATTTCAAGAGAGCAAAAGTTTGAATTTTGGTTTAAGGGAGTAAAATCATGTCACAACAACATCATGTTATTGCCAAGGATCAAACCCTACAATGTTTGGGGTTGTATTAGTTCAAGGGATGTCACTAGTGGTTTGACCTTGAGTACTAACATCATTATAAAATAAAATCTTGAGAACAATACTATGAGAAGAATTAACAACGATAGTAATCTAGGGTTTAAAGGTAGCAAATGAGAAAGGTAGATAAACAACATGGAAAATGACTAAGAATGGGGTATACAAAATATATTTAAAATGCAAGATGTGTGATTTAAACAGAAGGAGAAGTGCAACATGAGAAAACTATGATATGAAATAAATTCTTGTAGTGATAGGAATAATGATGAATAATAAGTTCTTACCTTGAATATTTTAATGTTAGAGATGATTATTCTATACGATCAAAATGAAAAGGATAGGTTAGAAGAAGCAAGTAGTAATGAATAAGAATAGAAATCAAAGAGAGAGAAAAAGACTTACATTAATACGTGAATTTGTTTTCAGAATTGTAATTTGTTGAAGGTATATCAACGAATCTAAATTTGTTTTACATAAGATTTCAATTGTACATGTGCAAGGAATTTATTAATTGAAAGGGTGTGATGGTTTTAGTCATTCATACCACTAATCCAACGCAGTATAGTATAATTAATGTTAACTCTAGTCTTGCAGCTTATGAGTGCTTTTCTATCTAAGTAGCACAATAGTAAACTTCAAAACAACAGAGTGAACTCTTTTTAGTGACTTAGATGTGATAAAGAATAATAGAACTAGTTGTATAACTTGAAATTGTTGGATCATATTGTCAATTTTAAGGAACACCTCAAAAGAGTATGACAGGATTGAAAATGGTTGTTTATCTTTCTCTTTCCTATCATTGATTGTGACATAGAAATTTCTTATGTTGTCATTGAAAAGACTTATTTTAAATTTGTTGTGATTAGAAGAGAAACAAAAGACTCAATGTTTAAAACAGTAGTCAGATTGAAATACAAGAATGTAGTGACGTATAAGATTTTAGAATATTAAAAGAAACCTTGAATGTACTTGTCTGTGTATTTATATTTTGAGACGAAACCTTTTAAGGGGGGTAGAATTGTTATGAATGTGTCTGAGCTTAATTGGTAAAATAGGATTTGCCATGATGATTACACGCTTAATTAGATTGATCATCGCTTAAACCTGATTAATGAAGGTAGCTCAATTGTGATGTTTGAAACCTAATAAGGAACTATAATCATGATTTTACTTTGAAGGATTAGGATTCAAAAGTGTAAATCCTAATTGCCAAAATTAGTTTTTTGATACTATATAATTACAAAATTTGATAGGTATAGCAGTATGGTAAATGATTTCTCATATTTTCTATGTAATTTTAATTTACTTGAAATTTTTATATGATATGTATAACTTAATCATGTGTGTCAGTGTAAAATTTCATAATATTTAGATGTTCTTTGAATGTGGTTCTCAATCATGCTTTACTATTTAAAAACACATGGGAAATTATGTGCAGGTGCCAGACTCACTGGACCGAGTTCATGAGAAAACGGCTAGAAAGGAGATCATGGAGGAGCGTTGGTGACCTTTCTCATCTTAGTCGATCGTCCATTGTAGGAGGGGATTTTATCAAGGATAATTCTTACATCGTTCCTATGAACGGCAATTCTATCAATGTATGGGATGCTCACTGGTGGAAGAACGGCTCGCTTCTTAAAGAACACAGCCTGAAGCCTATACCGGTGAATCTGAATGACTTGGTAGTAGCTAGCATGGTCAACATGGAAGGGGGTTGGGATATCGGATTCTTGAAAGATTGGTTTCCAAGTCACTTAGTAGAGGAGATTCTGAAACTCAAGCCTCCATCAGTAGAGGACGGTAAGGATATCAGAGTCTGGAATCTTACACCTAGCGGCTGGTACACAACCAAGTCCGCATATGCCCGCCTAAGAGATGGAAAAGGGGTTAGGACACTCGGCAACTGGAACGTGATATGGAAGGCTAAACTACCCGCTCGCTTAAGAATCTTTGCCTGGATAATGATGTGTGATGCCCTTCTCACCAACAGGAGGGCACGAAGGCATATAGCTACTTGCAGCATTTGCCCCCGGTGCCAGGTCGAAGACGAGACTCTCTTGCACGCAATTCAGGACTGTAAATTCGCTAAGGATGTATGGGATGGGATGCAGATAGGGGAGACGGACCCAGAGTTCACTAATATTACTGATATCAAGCCCTGGATTCACTTACAACTGCAAAAAGGAGCGGAAATTTCAACCTGATTCCTTGTTACGTGTTGGCACATTTGGAACAACTGGAACAAGCAAGTTTTTGAGAATAGGACCCTTCACACAAACCAACAGATTATTATGATAAGGTCTGAGGTTGCGGCCCACTTGGAAGTTTTGGAAAAAATGCCCAGCAAAATGAGCACTACAGACACAACTTGTTGGGGTCGCCCTGATGCGGGAGTGATCAAAATCAATACTGACGATGTTGTGAAACACCGCAAGGCTGCATGTGCTTTAGTTGTACGGGATGACGACTGTAGGTAGGCTGGAGGTGTAGCAATGACAGTGGATACTACTGACGTGATCGAGGCTGAGATGGAAGGAATCATGAAAGCGGATGAACGTGCAACGATGAACGGTCTGGAGCGTGTCACTATAGAATCTGATTCACAGGTTGCGGTGAAGATGATAGCACATAAAGAGTGAGACCATATGAAATACATCAAGTAGATAAGGAGAACTCATAACTTGATGTGTCCCAGGTGGAAGGTTGAGTTAAAGATGAGAGAGTGTAATGTTGTTGTTGACGAGTTAGCTAAGTACCATCTCAAAAACAATTTGGCATAGATGACATACGCCCACCTTCCTAAGAAGGTCCTCAATCCTTTCATTAAGGATTTTTATAATGGTAGTAGTACTACCATATTTCTGGTTTCTAGTTTAATTAGTGAGTGTAATTTACAAGTTGATTTAGCTCACACAAGGCGGGCGGGATGAATAAGATAGTCTCCTGACTTTATGTAAAAAAAGTTTGATCAACCCTGCTACAAACTGTTGTTTAGTAGGTAGTATTTGATTTTTAGTTATTTATTGGTAGCTTGGAATTATCTAATATTTTGACTGGAGCTATGAAACTATTTGTTAGACAACTTGATACTTTTTCATACTTTTTGAAGAATCTTAAACCTATTCAATAAACAACTTACAGTAACATTTTTATGTCAAAAATATGCTAAAAAAAAGTACAAAGTAGGGTTAATTTGCAATTGACCCAAACACCTCAGTTTTTATGTGTAATCAACCTAACACACTAGGATATCTCATATTTCGTGATTCATTCTAAAAAACAAAATCTTAGAGAGAGAGTTAGGGTTTGGATTGAGAAAGTTGTAGAGATGGGGATCTAGGGTTTTCTCTTCCTAGAGTTGAGTGAAATCAAGTAAGTTTGTCATCTCTAGATAGCTTTTTTTGGTGATTCTTCTCTCACGCATCAAGATTCTATCCTTTCTCTGATTTTAATTAAAATTACATCAAAGCTTCCTATTTTCACACTCTTTCTCTGTAATTCTCCATTCCTAAGCTTTCCAAGTTGGAAGGAAGAAGAAATTAAAGGAAGTCTAGGAGTATGATATGGAATCTAGAATTTCAGATCTTGGGCTAAGTTTTTAAGGTGTTTTCACATCTTAGGTGAGTGGTTACTTCCTTTAAATAGTATATTGCACAAAACTATATTAAACCCTCACTAATCCTCAATTCCTTTCTTTGTGACTACAAACCCTAAGTCTGCCTTTCAGTTTAAGCTTATGAAAGATGATTTAAAAATGGATTTTTTCCTCTTGTGATGAATTTCACATGATAAAATCATATTAGAAATGGATACAAATCATCAAAAATAGAATTCCTAAAGTTATTGCATATGTTATAAGAATATATCAAAATCTAGGGTTTTTGGTTATGTTTGAAATTGTCGTATAATTGAAAAGACTTTGCCTATTTGAATCTCCTTGTTTATGAATGATTATTTTATCTGAATGCTTAGTACATATATGTCAGATATTGTCTTGGATATCGTTTGATGTTATTAAAGTTTGATTGATATCTTAGTAAAGAGGGTGAAACCCTAAATGAATGGAAAGTTGGAAGTTTGTGAATAGACATAATGAAATTCAATTGATGTGATTCTTTTATCATTATACATTCATTTATTCAAGGTTGTTCTTGATACATGATGTTTCATTGAATGGTGTGGAAGCCCTACTTCATTTCATTATAGGATTTCGTATATATGTTTGGTTATATATGAACTATTGAAAGAAATCTTTATTCAGTAAAAGTTTATGATGAACAAAATCCTTATGTGAGTAATGTATGTGAATGAGGAAAATGAATACCTAAGGATAGGGCATTCAGTGAATCAAGTATTTTTATATTAGTGTTTCTTAGTATGAGATGTGGTGATGCTCGGTAGTTCAATTTGCAGTACATATTACATATGATCTATGAAATGAATTGTTTATAAAGTTAAACTAAGAAATGTTAATGTGATGATTAAACCATACATTTAAAGAGTTAATTAGACATTTAGTTTCTCTGAACACTATAGGATCCTTCATAGGAGGCCTACGCTACGTAGAGGAATGTGCTTCCCGAGTGGAGGTATTTTGTCCAGGTCGAGGTAAGCTAGAGCGCACCAGTGGGGTTCAGGGGTTTAGGCCAGTGAGGGTAAACTCTTTAAATGATTGGTATCCAACACCAACCTGGGATGATGGTAGTATCTAAGTTTTTTGAACGATAGACATCTTTGGTAGGTACACCGATGTAGAGTTGTGTCGATAAGTGGACATGTTCGGTAGGTTCATTGGTGCACAACAAGCCTGGGCTTTGACTTCCCACATGAGAACCCAGGTTGTGAGGAGGAGTTGAGATATCCAACCGCTCCCATTCTTTGTCGAGAGCCAGATGTGGTGAGGCATACTACAGACTGAGCTTACTCGAGAGATAGGCTTAGGAACCTAGGCATGCTTCTAAGACTTGAACAATGAGATCGTATCTTGCTATGATCCTTTCACGTTTCATTGTGGGGCACAATAAGATAAATGATAGATAAATCAATTGTTTGTAGTAATTCATATATTCTTGCAGTTATCTCCAATAACTTACCATTCGTATTTTTCTGAATTACTAGTTTCCTTTGTGATTAATCAAGTGTGCTCAGAAATTGATTTACTCTTTTCAGACATCTATCATATATATGTATGCGAATGATTAGTTCATCTATAGTTTGTTACTATTCTAATTTAAAATTACTTGTTCAATAATATATCTTAACTGTTAAAGTGTTTTATACTATTTCTTTGAAGTATTCATTCATTGAGCAAGTAGGTTCACTCCTCAACTCACAATTTTTAGGGAAAACATGTGATTTGAAGAATGTCAATGCTAGAGTATATCTGTCACAAGAGGTAAGTATTGGATTAGTTGAGTTTAGTCGGTCCATGTCACTCTAGGTCCTTGTAGAGTAATGGAAAGAGTTGTAAATGATGAAGTGTAATTTTGTTTCCTCATTATTAGAGTATGTATCCAATTATCGAGTCGTATGTACATGGGAGTGCGAGAAATAAAATGAATGATTAGATATGTATCTTTCTTGTTGGAAACAGATTAGAGGAGAAAAACTTTTATTTCCCTTGGAAAGTTAGTTTATGTGATTTTATGTGATGAAATAAGGAGTTTGAAACCAAAGAAAAAGTCAGGAGTGATCTTTGTATTATGTTAAATACTCAACTAATGCCCTAATCTCATGATTAGAGGTTATCGTGGGATGTGGGTGCAACATGTTAAATCTATCTTCTTAGTAGTCGAGGTAGGTCTCTTCAGATTGCTAACGTCGGTTCCATGGCCATCAACATCACCCTCCGCAACATCACTGTTAAGTTTGCATTTTTGAACTTAAAATAAGAAAATTTACTGTACATGTTGCCAGTGTAGTTTTGTTCTTTATTGGATATGTTTATCTTACTCGTTAGTTTCTTTGTTTGATCTTAATTTTTATGAGTATATGATTTAGGGGGAAATCAAATAGTGTGATTTATCTTGCTATATTTGTTAGATTCTATTTCTAGTGGCTTCTCTATATTAATTGCAGGCTAACAACCCTAAATATTGGTCTCGAGATTCTATATTGACCTCGTTTTGTGCTTAATGGCACCTCTTTATCATGAAGGACTTCACATCCTCTCATTGATATTGAGACATATCTACACATGTTCCTTGATTGAATTGCGGCTTTTGTATATCATGTCTTTCTATGTAGATTCTTACTTTCATTTGATATTCTCTTGCTAAATATGGGTATGATGCCTACACTCTATATGATTATCTTTTTGAGAGGGAGTAACTCCTCGAGGGGGAGTTTTGGTAAGTATGCCCTCCTTTTTTACTTCAAAAAATGGGGAGAAAAATACATGAGATAAATTTTTTTATTCTTTAGCAAATCAAATATATGATGCTCTCAATTTAGCTATATCAAATTTATTTTATGGAAATATTTTTCATCGTAAAAAAATGGGAGATTGTTCGATTTTTAGATATGCCACACTTTAATTTTGATTATGTAGTATTTTCCTTTTGTGTTATTATTGTGTGCATTATGTGTTTCACATGATCAAGGAACTTAGACAAGATCCACTTACAAAGAAGGTGCAGTTATAGGTGTGTTTGGATGCTTGTACATCAAGTTGTATCTAGATGATGTCTTGTATAGGTGCAAATTGTACAGCTTGATAGGAAGTAATGATCGGCTCAAAATCTTCCTAAACCTAATTTAATGCTTGTATACACCTAGGATAGGTAGTTGTAATTTCAAAGTTTATTTGAACCATTTTCCAAATATTAGAAAAATGAGTTACACAGGGTTCTTGGTTGAACATTTTTTCAACCAAGAATTAGTCCGTAGAATCATACATTAATGGATAGTTAGTTGTTTCTATAACTTTCACATGGTGACTCTCGTCCGAGCTCTTTTCCAACTGAGGTCAAGGTCGGTTGAAAAGAAGTTCGACCTACTAGTAATCTATTGGCTTTTCAGTTAGTGCTTATTTATCCCTTTTAATCCCACTAGCTATCCTATAATGGCTAGTAGTTCCAACTTAACTCGTATGAAACACTCTCAAAATCTATATTAGATGTTCTTAATTATTCCCTATTTGTTAGAGTGAGTTATGGATACTTTGAGCATACTTCAGTGAGCCATCTACATGCTATAATTTTAAGCTTAGAATATACATTTTCTATCTCCAACTACATTTGATCTAGTCTCAGATTTAGCACAACATCAATGTCCTACTCCACCAAATACATCCTTTCCTAAACCTTGTGGAGTTGATCATCAGTTGTTTATAGTTCTTCAATTACAATCTTTATCAAAGGAGATTTTCATATTCTCATCTTATTCATTGTTGGTTTGATGCTTTGTGCTACTTCTTGCAAGAAGGTTTTCGCAGAGGTCCTTTTGGAGCTAATTCTTATGAGAAGGTTGCGTTCAAAAGTGGTGGAGGTAGATTGTGATCTTTTACAAGGAGGGTGGTCTTCTGGAATCTCGCAAAGAATACAGTAGTTATTCTTAAGTTGAAAAGGAGGTTTGTCTTGAGCCACAAAAGACAATGGTATTTGTGCTTTTTATGGGTATACAAAAGGAAATAAAATACAGGTTGGAAATCCATTATGGAAATAACTAAGTAGTAGATTGACGTCATTTAGGATAGAACCACTCTGCATCTTATGTTATCTTGTTATTGTCTATTTTTGTCCACTACTTGCTTTACTATTTCCACTATTATATTTTATTAAGCAAGTTACATTTAACCAACCTTGTGATTTAGTTTTTAAGAATATAATTTTCTCTACACGCCCCCCTCTAGAGATTTCAATTGGTATCAGAGTAAGGCTTCAAAGATCCCCAACTAGTCCTTAAGATGGGGGGAAATATACCGGTTCAGCTCAACCTTGAAGGAGAACATGTCTACCGACTTGCAATATTTGATGGATCCAACTTCACATATCAGAAGAGGCACATGCAATTCTTTATTCAAGTATTAGTTTTGATCTTTGGAAGATGGTCATCCTAACATATGAGCCTCCAAAAATTGATCTTGAATAATGGGATGTGTCTATGGTAAGAAATCCTACTTCAAATGCTAAAACATAAGTTTTCTATGTTCTTATCTTTCTCCTAGTGAATTTAATAGAATCTCCTCTTGTCTAAGTGCTTATGATATTTGAAGTAAATTTTCTATTACTCATGAATAAAATAATCAAGTAAAGGATTCTAAAATTAATATGCTTAACCACAAATTAGATTTATTTAGATTGGAAAAAACATGAAACAATTTTTGAAACGTACTCTACATTTACTTTAATTGTAAATGCAATCAAATAATTTAGACATATTATAGAATATTATGAGCTTGTTACTAAGATTTTTCATTCTCTAACCTCTAAGTATAAAAAGAAGGTTACTATCATAGAAGAACTATCACATTTTTCTACTTTTTAGATTGAATAACTTATAGGTAATTTAGAGACATGTGAAGTCAAGCCCAAAGAATGTGAGATGCAAGAGGAACAAGAAAATCATGCCAAGAAAAAGAACACATCCTTCAAAGCAAGGGTGCCGAAACAAGCTTCTTCTTCTTCAAGTGGGACATCTAGTAGTGTGGAAGCAATGAACTACAAATGTAAGAAGCTAAATTTTTCTTCTAACAAAAATTTGCAAATATCTTTCTACTAGATGTCTTATTTGTGGGGAAAAGGGACATCGAAAGGATGAATGTCTGGAACTCAAAAGAAGAAGAATAGAATTAAGGATAAAAATATGAATGTATGTCATGGTTCTTGGGATTCTTCTTCAGATCTTATATTAAATGATTAAGTTGAACTTTGCCACACATGTAGTTGAATGCTTAAATGTCGAACATGATGAAAATGATTATCAAGGGGAAGAAGGTGAACAAAGTAATATAGTGAGGTATCTCTCTCAATTGTTTCCAAATATGACCCATATGAAACTTGTTGAAATTACATCAGAAAAGGTAAAAACAATTACAAAAAAAGGAAATAAATTGTCAATTGTTGTTAATTCTTTAAATGAAGAAGTTGATGAGCTAAATGACCAAACCAAAAGTCAAAAGAAAAATATAGATGGTCTTATTTCTCAAAATTCTTATCTACA
Organism: Alisma plantago-aquatica; assembly: GCA_963693085.1. NCBI lineage: Eukaryota > Viridiplantae > Streptophyta > Magnoliopsida > Alismatales > Alismataceae > Alisma > Alisma plantago-aquatica. Next base: position 380,978,987 of record OY856409.1, on the reverse strand, counting down.
AACTCAAGTTTCTCATCTTTAAATAATTGGAGTAGTGTAGATAAATAACCTATTTTTTCTCATATTTAATTATGATCTTCTCCTTGATGTGATTGATGATTTAAATGATAAAATGATATACGTGAAGATAATATTTCTAGTACCAGGAAATGCTTAATTTCTACAACTACAGACTCATTGATGCTTTCTAAGAAAAATAAAAATCTTAAGAGATCTTTAGATAAGTTTTCAAACAATAGAAATATGTGAAAAATATATTACATCCTAACAATGGCCATGTAGGTACAAGTGCACATAGTTATATTCCAAGAAATAAAAATAGGAAGGAAATCAAGGACATATATTTGTAGAACAAAATATGAGTTCTTTTTTCTCCATTAACCATGATACATATTTTCCTTGTCAGAGATTTGGTCATTATTCTTTCTCCTACCCTTACAAGAGAAAAAATAATAACAAAATGGTTTGTGTACCTAGAACCTCTCTCTAAAGGAGGTGTAGTATGATCATGGGCTTCAGTGGATATCGATTTTGATCATGACGTGTTTGCTTTCAATTGTTTTATCATTAATGTTTAGTTTTTCTATTGTTAATTATATATGTTGTCAATTGGTAGAGATGTATTTTTGATGGATTATTTTTTATAGCAAACTGTCTTTTGGTCAAAATACAGTTCTATCGAGGGGTAGTTGTGTCAAAATAAAGATCGGCTGAAATATTATCTATCATGTTTTAATTATCTATCTTGAAACTTGTATTTAGAGTTGGTTTGCTACATTTTATTTGGTATTTTAACTCTGGAATAATTTGGTTTGCATGTTGTAAATTTAGTTTTTCTTCTTTAATGGATATCTTTATCTTAGTGTTTAGTTTTTTTTTTTGTTTGAGCACAATTTTTATGAGTATGAGATTAAATGGTGCTCATATCATGTGATTTATCTTGCTATCTTTATTAGATTCTATTTCTACCCCTAATAGCTGCAAGATCTTCTCCTCTTCCCTTAAGTCACTTGCTTTTATGCAACAAGCAAAGAAAAAGAGATAAAGTGTTCATTTTTTATCTCTTTCCTCCATTCAAAAATCAATTGTGGGCTTAAGATCTCTAAATATTGGTTTATAGATTCTTTGTTGGCCTCGTTTTTAATGGAACCTCACGGATGACTTTACATTCCTCTCATTGATTTTGAGATATATCTACACATATTCCTTGATCAAAATGTGGCTTTTTGTATACTATGTCCTTCTACATATATTGTTACTTTTATTTGATATTCTCTTATTAAATATGGGTATGAGGCATCCCCACCATGTGATTATCTTTTTTAGGGGGAGTAACTCCTTGAGGGAGAGTTTTATTAAGTATGCCCTTCTTTTATACTTTGACAAAATGGGAGAAAATTCCATGAGATAAATTTACTTATTCTTAACAAATCAAAGATATGACGATCTCAATATGTCTATCTCACATTTATCTTATGGAAATATTTTCCATCATCAAAAGGGGAAGATTGTTATTTTTTTAATATGTCATACTCTAATATTAATGAAGTAAATATTTCATGTATGTGTTATTAATGTGTGAATTGGGTATTTTAGGTGATCAAAGAACTTATAAAAGATCTAATTACAAAGAAGGTGAAGTTATATGTGTGTTTGGATGTTTGTACATGAAGTTGTACCTAGATGATGTCTTGTATAGGTGTAAATTGTATAAATTGATAAGAATGGTGTAAGAACAAGTGACTATAGGATCAATATTATCCTAAACCTAGCTTTATACTTGTATACACCCTTTAGGATAGGTAGGTCAAATTGCAAAATTCATTTGAGACATTTTCCAAAAGTTAGAAACACATAAGTTACAAGGACTTTTTCGATCAAACACTTTTTTGAATGAGAATTGGTCAGTCCAATCACAAGTTGATCGACTGTTATCTGTTGTAAAACTTACCACCGAGTGCCAGTTGTACAACTCCTTTTTGACCAAGGTCAAGATGGTCAAAAAGAAGTCTGACTAATGAGCAGTCTACAGACTTTTTAGCTAGATCGCTTTTAGCTGTTCAATAACACTAGTTATAACTATAATAACTAGTTTTCCACTTAACTCGGGATGAACACTCCCAACATCCATCTTAACTATTCTTAAGTATTTCCCATATATAGGAGTGCCTTATTGACACTTAGAGAACACTTGACCAAGCAATCTATATGATATCCTTCCAAGTTTAGAACATACATTTGCTATCTCCAACTACAACCAAGCCAGTCTGAGTAACTCAACATTAATGTCCAACTCCACAAAATATAGCTTTTCCTAAAATTTGTGGAGTTGGTCATCACTTGTTCATAGTGCTTCAATTATAATCTTTATGAAACAAGTTGTAATTTCCTTCTTATCTTCTTATTCATTGTTGGTTTGGTGCTTCGTTCTACTTCTTGAGAGAAGTCTAAGGTAGAGTTTCTTTGGAGCTTCCTGATGTGATAAGGCTACATCCAAAGGAGGTGGAGGTATATTGAAATCTTCTTCAATGAAAGGGTGGTCTTCCGATGTCCTATAAAGAAGATGGTAGTTATCCTTGAGCTGAGAAGGAGATTTTTCTTGAGCCACAAAAGTAATTGGTATTTGTATATTTTTCTATCAGTACAGAAAAGGAAATAAAATGCATTAGAAACAACTAGGTAATAGATTGATGTCAATTAGGCTGGAACTACTCTATACCTTGTGTTATCTTGTAGTTGTCTGTTTTTGTCCACTATTTGCTTTACTATTTTCGTTGTTATATCTTATTAAGAAAATTATATTTAACTATTTTTATGGTTTTAAATTATAAACATAGAATTTTTTCTATTCATCCCCCTCCAGAGCTTTCAAACCTTTAAAAGTCTCAGCTCATACCTATCTGGATTTTAGGTAGGATCTTGGCTCGAATAGCATACTAAAATGAATGTTTTTTCAAACATATAAGTAGATATTTATTTACTAATAGAGTTAGAAAGTGTGTAGAGACCAGTACATGTGACTGATATGTACCAATCATAGAAGAATTACACTTACAACTTACACCTAAATCCAACTATATCACTCAACAACGAATATTTTCTAGATGAAGCATGTTTAAAAAACATAAGCATATCCTGAGTATATGATAAATTTTAGTTAATCATCCAACCATTTCTAAAATTTCTACAACTTACCATTGATAAGAAATTACACATTTTATTTTAATAATTCGTCCCTAAATGTTTGATTGAGATGGTAGTTGAAACGCATTTAATATTAGTAGTTTACATTCAATCAATAAGGTTAGGTTGTGCTGTGGTCTATTGCAAACTTGTAAATTATCTAATGGTTACATATCACTTTATGTACTCTGGTGCATTATTTTGGCTTGCTAACTATATCAAACAAAACAATTTAGAAATTTTGTAGTCTAATGTATACAACAAATGATGCATGTTATACATAAACATATGGTTGTATATACATAATATGCAATAAATTTCAGTATTTTGAGTCTCAGTTTATTTGACCAATTTAATAAGTGAATACATTTTTTAGCCCAACTCTATATATAAATATAGAATATCACTATTCAAATGTACATGCCAAATTAAATAAATGTCTTCACAAAGGCACGAGTCACAAATTGGGTTGTCAAACCATTTTGTATAACAAAGTCCAATGATCTAAAGACAAAATTTGAAGAAATAGATGATGGCGTCATCACATTCCTATTTATGATATGTTGTATGCGATATAGGAGGGAAATTATGTGTCTCCATTGATTGAAAATATTTCAAATGACTTTAATCCTGGTCAAGCAACTTTTGGTGTGGCCACACATAAAGTTTGTGTGTGAAGCAAACCATCATCATTATATAAATATTATACGGAAAATATTAGGTGGTGTTATGCAAGTCGTCATACGAGTTGAATCTGGTCAGTCCATACCAATTCTCATCCATAGTATGAACACAATAAAACCTAATTTGACACAATGTGCCATGCATTCATAACTAGAATCCAACATAAGTTACTTCAGATGTGGTAGTGGAGAAAACTCAAAATCAGTCTCGATAATTTTCAAATATCACATAATTTAAAAATGAAAAGATATATTGTGTATAGATTCCAATATATCATTCAGTATTTATAATATTATCTAATATGATATATATTGATGTAAATGCATATCTATCAGATAAAAAAAGGGTAAAAGGAGAAGCATAAACTCTTTACCATTGGTTCCCGTCAAGACATGGTAATGGCAAGGAATTCCTTAGCATTTTGGAAAACATAGGGAGTGTTATGTAATTTTATAAAAGATCAAGAGTTGCATGAAAGGAAAAAAACTCTTTAATCAAACTAACTCATAAAACTGTCTTTTCCTAGGTCTCATGTCAGATAACACCACCAAATTGGACGTTTTGCTTAAAATCTGATTGAACAATTCAAAAGGCCCACTTATGAATTTTGATTTCATCCAACACATTAGGATGAAACCACCCACTTCGTGTATATGTTCTGTTTTATATTATTTAATGTGGTAGTGGAGAAAACTCAAAACCAGTCTCGAGATTTTTCAAATATCACATAATTTAAAAATAAAAAGATATATTGTCTATAGATTCTAATATATCATTCAGTATTTAATAATATTATCTAATATGATATATATTGATGTAAATACATATCTATCAGATATAAAAAAAAAGGTAAAAGGAGAAGCATAGACTCTTTGCCATTGATTCCCGTCAAAACATGGTAATGGCAATGAATTCCTTAGCATTTGGGAAAACATAGGGAGAGTTATGTAATTTTATAAAAGATCAGGAGCTGCAAGAAAGAAAAAACTCTTTAATGAAACTAACTCCTAAAAGCGCCTTTTCCTAGGTCTCATGTCAGATAACACAACCAAATTGGACGTTTTGCTTAAAATCTGATTGAACAATTCAAAAGGCCCACTTATGAATTTTGATTTCATCTAAGGATGAAACCACCCACTTGGTGTATATGTTCTGTTTTATATTATTTAATTAATGTCTGAAACAGAACTGCCCACCTTAAGTGACAATTCTAAATACTGAAAAGAAACGATGTCCGGGAAGGAGTGGTTTGCGTAGCAGTGGACGGTAATCTCAATGAAGGTATTGGATTGAGAGTGAATTTTCGTTGTTGCGTAGACCGGACCACTATTTGATTTAAACTAGGCATGTAAAGTGATTGAATTTAGAGTGGCAGTGCAGTATTCATATCTGAATCTGACAAAAAAAAGTTTGTGATTTAATATCCAACCATTATTCATACGGTATTTGAGTGATGTCACATAATGAAATCTGAACTCGAAGGGATAACATCCACTATCTAATTCAAACTTAAAATAATACATTTAATGCTAATATATATGATATATGTATGATAAAATGATATTACATTTAATTTATATGAGTTAATATTAATATTTTTATATTTTTATATGTAAATAATATTTTTGATAATATATGTTGAATTTGGAATTTTAGCATACAACAATATCTGATAGCCAATACAAAATTTCGGATCTAAATCCAATGATTACATATTTCAATTTTAGTTTTGATGTGAATGTGGATCTAATTTTTAGATGTGGATGTGGATCCAATGTGTGACTTGCAAAAAAAAATTATAGGTCTAATTTAAACATTGTTTTAGTGTGGTTACTTCGGAGGGAGAGAGTTCACTCAAACAAAAGTATTAGATATAGTTTGTGTGTAATCTTCTAGGTTTTAACATATATGAGTAAAAAATAGTACCTTCAAAAGTAAAAAAAAAATGGTATCGGCATTCTTTGATATGTATGAGATATAAATAGTATGCTCATATATCACATCTACATAGACGGGTACTGAATGGGCAAAAAAGATAGAAAAAAAAACCAATTTAGCACACTTTTATAAAAATATTTACCAACATAGCACACTTTGTAAAATATTTCCCAAAATAGCACGTTTTGTGTGGAACCCGCCACTTTTTGTGACGTTTTTATATGCGAGATTAAAAAGCGCCACAATAATTGGAGTGTCTACTTTTAAATAAAAAAATTTGAAAAAAAATAAAAAAATGCCACATGAAGTGGCGCTTTTCATTTGCACACTCAATAATGGAAAGCACCACTTCATGTGGCGTTTTTCAAGTTTTTTCATTTAAAAGTATACACCAATTATTGTGGCGTTTTTCAGTTCTGGTTACAAAAAACTCCACACAAAGTGGCGTTTTCAGACCAAAATGTGTGACTTTGGAAAATATTTTGCAGTAAATATTTTTGCAAAAATGTGCTAAATTGGTTTTTTTTCCAAAAAGATATGTATAAACATCACATTTATAGTATATTTTGCAACGACAGTAACATAACAAGTACCATTGAATAAGCTTAGAAGGGTTTTAAAATCTGAACGCATCCTTGGTATCAGGCTCTCAGCAAACATTCAGTGGCTGCGTATTCATTATACTATATAATGCCATTATATTATATAAGAAAAACTTACACTCTCTTAAATTATAACGAGATAGAAGGTAAAATACGCACTCTAACTAACAACTTTTGAAACATGATTACCGTAAATAATATAAATATTACCGTTAATCTTAAAGCAAAAGTAGTACTGGCAAGCACTAACTAACTAACGACCCATTGCCGGAGGGTGGATTTGGTGTTCCTATTTTTTTTGCAGGAGTACACCATCTGCGGCAAGGAGCATCCTGCTCCTATCCAAACCGGGTGCTGCAAATCCGCTGGGTTGCCGGAGTCCTGGCTGCGGCTTCATCCCTGTTTATCCCCATATGGTGGATGCAGATATGGAGCTGTTTGCCTGCTGCGAGCAATTGCACAGCCTGGAGCGGCGTCAGGATATCCATCAATAGCTCCTTCGCTGTGCTTAGTCGTAGCCGATCGGCCTCCACCATGATATCGGCCAGCGAGCCCAGGTACGGTTCGACTGCGGCGTCCATTGCGGCAGCCGGCCGGGAGGCTCCAGCAGCAGCACCAATGCCGAGGGGCGCTGCGGATACTCTTTCCTCCGAGTTCCTAGACTCCTCCTCCCTGATTCTCGTGAAGACAGGGACTAGGGGGTCGTCGGCGATGTCCTCCTGCAGCAGCGCCATGCGTCGACCTATGCGGTCTTCCTTCAGTATGGTCCTGCAGTGGAGGTCGTTCACCCGCTCCAGCTGCCTTGCCGTGAGCTCCCCTAAATCACCGCGCCTGTTCCCCCTTAGAAAATCCTCTAGCCTGGACTCAATCTGGGTCCCGGATAAGAGGTACAGGATACGGATCTGCATCGTGGGGCGGCATCCGGCCATCCAGAGGAAGGAGTTCTCCAGGGATGTGCACCAGGCCGGGCAGAAGAAGGACAAGACGTCCTCCCGAATGGTATCTCTACGGAGATTCATGTATTCCTGGTAGTGCTGCACATTCTTGTCTACCAGCGAGCGGAGCAGGGCCTCGTCCCGGCGAGTCGCCTCCGACGACAGGGCAACCCGGAGCTCACATCTGTCCGCATCCTGCAACGCCATCCACGAGTCATACGCCCCGCGATACCGCTGCTGCGCGTGGCTTGCTGTGCTGGTTCCTGCTTCCGCAGCCATTTCTATATGTGTTTGTGTGATAGCTAACCTGCTTAAGATGACAATGGGGGGCTGTAAACCATGCAAGAGCGACGCTTCCGCACTACCTTATATATAACGTTCTGGACGAGGCATTCGAGCTACAATGTTGAGCACCGAGTTCTTTTCATCCAGATCTTCTCCGTCTATCCAAAATGGGAAACAGATATTTTGCTGTTCTTCAATTAGAAATATTTTATGTTTTCAAGTTTTTGTAAGAAACCCTTATTTTACAAAACATATCTCATACATCTAGAATCATCTAAGACCACTACTGAATTCATAATTTAAGAAACTGACCGAGTCTATTAAACAGTTGGCCAAAAAACCAAAATGACATGTTTGGCTATTTTAATGCTCAGAATGACACGTTCTTCATTTTAATTCCAAAATGACACATTTGCAGGGTAATATGTCCCCACTAGAGACGTATTGCTCTGCGTGAGGGCAATATGTCCAGGCGGGTGATGCATTGCCCCGTTGCAGAGCAATGCGTCTCGGCTCCGGACGCATTGTCTTGCGATGGGGCCAATACGTCCTGAAGCGGGACGTATTGCTCTGCGAGAAAACAATGTGTCTCCGAGACGGACGCATTGGTCCGACCGCAGAGAAATACTTCCCGCTCCAGGACGTATTGTCCTGCTGTGGGACTAATGTGTCCGGCTTGGAGACACATTGCTCTTTCACAGAGTAATACGTCTCCATACAAGACGTATTGTCTGTAAAGCAAGCAATACATCCCCATGCATGACGTATTGCTTTTTTATTCGATATTTTGTGTATTCATAATTATTATTTGTTGCTTATTAATTTGTATATTAACACTATTGATTATATTTGTACATTTATAATTATTTCATTTGTATTTGAATGTCTATAATATGTTCAATTATTATAAATTTTTAATTTGAATAGTTCTAAACATACGTACGGATTATAGAAGTGTTATTGCAACCAACAATGGTTGATTGTTAATTGATTAGATAAGAAGAAATTAATCCAAAAAATGAGATATCAATTTAAATCAAGGTTACAACATGAACCAACTTGAAGAGAAAATAATACATAGCAATACAATATGATAGATCCAAATACAACATGAACGAACAGATGATATCATAATATGATAGATCCCTGACCACATACTACCCAACCAGTTATCGACAACAACAATTTGTGAATTTTACAAACTGTTATTATTGATCTTAATTATTTGTAATATATGTAATTGGTCTTTATTATTTGTACATACTTTATTTGAACAGGTAGAATCACATGTGCAGATCCGAGCAGCTTTACAGCAGACCCTTGCACATATCAGAGATGATATCTACGACATCCAGGGGAGCTACTTTGCGAGTCTTCCTAACTATGCTCGCCCATATGATCTCATACCCACTCCTACTCATACCATTGGTCCTGAACCCACACCCACTCCTACTCCTACTCCTACTCCTACTCCTCATACATGCACCACTCAGTCTGAGCCCATTCCCAATGCTCCTGATCTCACTCCCACTTCTCAGTTCATAGGATGGGGACTGACAGGGCCATACTTTTCACGAGTTGATTTATTTTCTGCATACATCACCCACCTCCACCAACATCCTACTATGGAGAAGGTTCTTCTTCTGTTCCATACACTCCACTCCCACCACCAGTTATTCATGAGAGTCGACCATCTTATGTCACATACTCACCGACTCCATTTGATTTCTCAGGATGCACACCACCTGATGCCCCACATCCTAGTATTCAGAGACCCCTCACCCCACCTCCAGCTTTTCATTACTTCCATGGTCCTCGTCAGCCTACTACTATTCAGTTGTCCCCCATTAAGGCGTCTCCATATGAGTTCGCTACTCAGGAGTCAGATGTACATGGAGGTGGGCGAGGACGTCGTGGGCGTGGAGGACGTGTTTAGTTTATTACATATTGTACTATTTTTCATATATGCTTTTGTGAAGGCATTTATTTAGTTTGTATTTGGATCTATCATATTATGATATCATGTGTTCATTCATGTTGGTTCATGTATTGTTATGTATTATTTGCTGAGCTGGAGGGGGCACTATATACTGTGGATGATACCATGCATAGTGTAGCTGTGGACTGAAGATTGTGTCTTCTGGTGGAGGGGGAACTAAGCTCTCATGTTTGTTGTTCCATAGTTGCACCTCCTCCCTATAACGATGCAACCAATCCTCAGCAGCATGCCCCTCCTGTGAGAAGTCATTACACTAAATGAGATTACTCAAAGCATAAAACACAATCAATCACTAATTAATCACATACCCAAAAATATGGGTAAAATAAAACTGATCTCAACGTCAGCACCCGCTCAGAAACATTTGCATAAGAGCCCAACATCTTTCTTATATCCATACTATGCCAAGAATTTGATACAAATTGTTCTATCATCTTAGCCACCACATATATACATAGGAGAACAATATTCGTATATGCCACACAAACAAGCATTAATATGCTAACAAAAGTCTGACTTCTTTGAAATACCATATACAAACTTTTTCTCATCTAGACCTGAGAGTATATGGACGACCCTAGAACACATTAGACATCTAATCAACTTTCTCAAAGATTCATTACTATAGCTCCTCTTTGCTACCACATGTTTGTTTTTGTCACTTCAGATTACCTAAAAAAGTGTGGCGCACCACAAGGGTGAGATTCATGTCCCAGCAAGAGATATAACCTCCAACAACGCTTATTGATTACAACATTTTAGGTAATGAGACCGTTTAAGCTGTTTAATCATATATAACAAATAGGCTCAGCAACACTGATGATTAACAAAATACATAAAGGAGTTGATAACAATTATCATCATCAAGCTGACTATCATCATTTTCCTTATTAGCCATATAACAGATTCAATAGCATATGCATAACTAGCATAAGCAAGTCTAGTAGCATATTATCTCTATTAACATGAATAAGTCTAGCATCATAAGCATATCTAACAACATTAGCATGTCTAACAGTTTGAATAGATCAATATCATAAGCAGAGCTATCAACATAAGCACAAGTATTTGCATAAGCATGATTAGCAGTATATGCATTTCTAATTATAGAGGCATGGCTATCATGCTAAACATAACTAACAACATGATATAGCTAGCATCCTAATTATAATCAGCAGTAGCAGTATAGATATCAACATAAGCATGATTACTGTATGTAAACATTTACAATCTTATGCATATCCACAACATAAGTATAATTACTATCTCTTAATTGCACTAAGCATCATCTTTATGTAAAGAGAATAAATAAGGGTTATCATCCAATGTGAAGCGTCGTTTATAACCCTAAACAGATATGATATACGGCTATATTACATCTTTTATTATGCCCTGGGGAATTTGAATCGTACCATTCAAAATCCAACCAACCCCTGCAAAGGGCTATTCAGTTCCGTACAAGATATAAGAGTGCAAGTATCCTAAGATCTCTTCCCCTCGGTCAGTACAAGTAAAAAGGCAGTGACATATCAGTCAAAGTTGCCACCACAGTGACATATAGTCAAGTTGTTAACCACTGTCCGCCCTTGGTATAGGTCACGACACTAGAAACTAGGGTATACAAACCCAATCACTGAGCTACAATCGCAGTTGTCCTCTAATCACATCATGTTATAATCACTGAGACACGACCGCATCCGTTCTCAATCACATCATATGTATAAGGCATGACCATAGCCAACCTCCACAATCTGCATTGTGGATGACAAGGATATATCCTCAACCTACACCCCCACATACTCAATAGTATGCGCTCCGAGTTTCCCTTAGGAATACTCATTTCACCATCCATCAAGTTCTGACACTAAAGATGGTTCTACGGCACAGGGCACTACATGATTAGAGTTGCACTTGATTAGTTGTGCCAATTGGGTGAATTAAGGTTGCATCAAACAAGTGGACATACAAACCCTAATTTACTTCTAGCAAGCATATAAATATCACAACTTTGAAAAGATATAAAATGTGTGAAACATAATTTCCCATGTCATCATCACACGGTACTATTCACTTGCCATTCATGAGACCACACTAGTCATCATACTATCACAAGATATAAATCCTTTTCAATATCACATGGTATCAACCCTTATCAACATAAGAGGATTACACCTCATTCAGGGATCAACCATGCCCAAAGGTCATTAAGACCATCATACTATTCCCTGCAAAATCATCATTATCTTTGCATGCCTTATAACAAGGCTCAACAACATCACTTACATATAATACACCAGATCAGCACAATATTGCAATAATGAGCTAGGAGATATTCATAAACAATCATAGAAGGGTTATATTAACATTAAGTACATTCCTTTATTACGTCAACATGTAAGGAATCTAGATATGATTAACCCTCATCATATTCATAATGCACATGTTTCGCATAAGCAAGTATCAACCATGTGGCTATGACAACCACCAATTAACACATTAAGGTTATGATCATGTTAATGAGGTTATTTCACCATCATGCCATCATATAAGAATGTTAAACATGAATACTCATCTTTATCTATTTCATTAGAGTTAGGTTCAACAAGATACATTATATTAATGTTACTAATCAGCACTTATACCCAAACCCTAACTCACAGCATCCCCATTGGATCATAGATGCATAAGGTGAAGCATCACCATCACATTCCATACTATTCTCAAGTATGAACCCACACATAAATCAAGGTGTAACCATTGGGTTATAGCATACTAGGGTTTCAACAACATTAACATAGTACTTCATGATTGTATTAGTCATTCAAGGACTATTCATACCCAATTACCATCATTTAGTTATCTTAAAGCTAGGTATAACAAGCTATACCTCATTAGGGTTACATATCAACACAATATGGTTATCATCCCTTCTATTCATATGAGTGAACAAGTAAGACTACCTTATTAAGGGTAACCCTCCATTTGTTCCATCATCATTCAACCCATATCACCATACCACAATGTCACCTAGAACCATTGGATGTTTAAAAGGTAAGGCCATTAGTTGTTTACATAAGTAAACAACTTGTATAAACCACCTAAGAAGTCCTTGATTTGTTCTCTATAAAGATTCACCATCTAACCCTAGACATCCCTTGATTAACAACACAAAAAGTTACACTGAGAGTAGGGTAAAACCCACAATCAACTGTTCAAAATTAAACAAGCCATCCATTGTCAACAAGTAAGCTCCTTAAGTTGATCATATAAAGGAAGCCATATAAATCACATTATTAGGACCAACATATTACATTATCCATCATTCCACTTTATTGGAGGAATAAACATTATATCTTGACCATTGGGTCAAGTTCATATATTAAAACCATCAATTACAGTATAGGTCCGACCATTGCATCAAGTTACCCAAGAAATCATTGGTCTAAGGCTTAATTGATGATACAACTATATAATTAACTCAACATAGGTTTTGGAGACCTGATACACCATCATTAGTGACCATTAAGTCACCATAGATTGTTAGATCAGCACTATATTCGTTAATCAACATCAAATATCAAACTAATATCACCATTGATTGATAGCATCATTAGGGTACTTAGTTGTTAATCACTAGGCTTCTAATTAGGCCAAAACATGACCTAAGGGGGTGAACTTCAGTCAACACCCTTGGTTACCACCATCCATTTTCATGAATACAACACCATAGGGTTGTTGCAATCGTACCATCATCGGGTCATGGGTTTATAGAAGAAATCAGCTTAAAACCCTAAAATTGACCATTGGTTGATAGGTGCTTAGCACCATAAGTTGTCAAACCAACCTGATCCAAGTCATATTATACCTTAGGAATAATGTACACATCATCACAGGTTCATCTATAACTGAATTCAGAATAGGGAACATTATAAAAATCGAAATCCAAGTCAAGCATAGCTTTTTAGAGCATGGATCATCATTTTCAAGCAAGAACATGATCTAGAAAGCTTATGGTAAGCAATAAACGTGGAGCAAGTTATAAAACTTGCCTCTAATGAGAAGATGAAACCACACAAAGAAGAAATCTTGAGCGGGTAGGGTAGAAAATCCAAGCATAAGCTATGAACTCGTCCATCTAGCACCTTTCTTCATCAAATGAGCAAACCCTAAGCATAAGGAGCAAGAAAGGTAGGGTTTTTTATCTTTAGAGAAATTTTTACCATGGAACAGCAAGGTTCCGACCTGGAGGAAGGTATAAGGAAGGAGAAGAGCAAGAGAAATGGAGAAGGAAGGAAGAAAATAACTTGCCTTGGTCGAAATCCCCAGAAGATGACCTTGGAAACCATAAGTAGGGCTAAATGGAGCTCTAGGAGACCTTCTTCTCCAAAAAGAGGTTGTATTCTACCTTAGAGCACTTGGTTCTACAGAAAAACAGAGTGGAGTTGTTGCTCCATTTTAGAGGAAAGAGAAAGCAAGCAAAGTTTCATACTTTGGCAAGGAAGAGGTAAATATAGCCCATGGATAAGGATGGGAACAAGCATGAGGTGTAAAAGTAGCTTCCCCATGTGTCTATTTCCTTAAACTATTAAGAATATACAAGCACACACAAAGAAGATCCCCCAACATCCTTATAGACCTAATTAGCTTTCCTTTGTCGAATTTCCCAGCCAATCACATAATTCATTAGTTGATAGCTACTAAAGGTAGCTCATCCGTGAATGGGTAAACCCTAAAATACCCTCTTAGAGAAAACACCTTCAAATCAAGGATTAATGGGTGCCCCATGGCTCAACAATCTCAATAATGATGAGAGAATATCCAAGAAACATAATGAAAGTGATAAATTGCAAATGAAACCTCTCAATTGGGTAAATTGCAGAAAAGTCCAAAATGTGCATAAAATTACATAACTTGCTCAAACAGTGTCTAAATTGGACCAAATTTGAAACTTAAGGTTGTATTATGATTTCAAAGCATATAACAAGGTTATATTAGGGTTATAAGAATTCAATTATGGTATTTAATCTTATTCAACTCATTAAGCAAGTTTAGGGGCCTTACAACTATAAACCCCTAACAGGGATTTTGCCCCCGAAATCCAAGGTAAAAAAAGATGGGTACTTCCTTTTCACCTCATCCTATTACCTTCACATGGTTACTTGCATATCATGGTGATATCACATCATTCATACATATATCCTCTTGGGTCAGCACAAAAACCCCAACCTAAGAAGACATTCTCAATATGGAATGTAGAAACTTGTTGTGTCATCTATCAACTCTAAGAGTAACTTTCAACTTTAAATTCTAGCTATCATCCAGAAATTATATCTATTGTATCAAAACATTACTCAAAAGTCATAGTTGCTGGCTCTTATCAAACATAGAACATTATGTATCTCTTATCATATGTAACTTATGTCATCCACTCTAACTACTATGCATTGATATTTGATCTTGGGTTTATCTTAAAGGAACACATTGTCACATATCTATTAACCAACAAACTATCTATCCTTGAGTAGTGATCTTGCCCAGCTATCACTGAACCATACACAACATTATAGAATCACTTTTGTTTTTCCTTCCAAACAACATTTAGAGGGTCATCATCAACTCTCTCTCCCTCTCTCTCTATAAAAGAGGAATACTTGGAATGTTCATTTAATAAACATCTCCAACCTTCACATATTTCTCATATTATTAATACATCTTGGATACTAGGATTCATTACCTTGGTATCCACCTCATGTGCTATAAGCAACTCACATCCTTATATCATCTACTTTTACCAACATAACAAATATGAAGACATATAAGAGGAGTCTTCCTAATTATTGTAAGGCTCAAAAGAAAAATCATCACAAACTTTATGAACTAGGAACCATAGTCCAAAAAACCATATGCTATAATAAGCTATCCACCCCCATGTTTACAACGAATCGACGCATACCAAGTGGTAATGATCCACTTGAAAGTTGTGCCCTAGAAAGAAAAGAAACAAAGGGAAACACACTTCCCACATCATAGCAACATTGTTCAAGGTCACTAGAAAAAAGGTAACCAATTCTATTTTCATTATGCAAGTTACAACTTCTTATGTATCATTTTACCTTTTTCATTTTAGAATCCTTGCCATTAGCATAGGAATCATCATGATTAACATATCTCATTACTCCTTCCTTGATGACTATTTATCACACTGGGTATGATCACTTATTTTATTAAGTTTTTCAACCACTTATCGACAGGTAAATCATCATATTCCACATTTTCTTCATTAAATCGGGATCATCTCCCTTAATTTCCTTCACATTCCATGCTGATTTTTCATTAACACTTTCTTACACACATAGGTTGGTCTGATATTAACTTAAGTTACACCTTATTTATTTGTCATTGTTCTCATTCTTCTTCTAATTTTATACTTGTTATAGGAGTTCTCTCTATCTTATGTGGATTTCATACCTTGATTCACTTTATAAGCATAGACTTGTTTGTCTTTTACTTTATTCTCTTCTTGAATCACATCTTCAAGAACTCCTCTTTTCCATATTTGTATTCAGATTTAGATTTCATGGTGTTGTATCTTTCTCTTATATTTACTAAACATTCAAGTTTTGATAGATAATGATGCAATTCTCATCTTCTTTAAGGTAGGATTGCGATATTTACACCATTATTTCTTATTCGTTATGCTCTTTAGATTGTCTCAAAATGACTACTTGACCAGAATAATCAGAAAGATAACAATCTAAGAGCTCTATACTTATATTTTCTTCAATAATTGAATACCTGGCCAGGGCATCCAAATACTGAGATTAGGCAGTATGCACCATATTTTTATGTCATATTCCTAACTTAGACATCATCCTAGTCCTAAGTCCTAGTGTCCCTATAGACTCAGTGAACCTAAAGCTCTGATACCAACTTGTGAGAACCTGTTACACTAAACGAGATTACTCAAAGTATAAAACACAATCAATCACTAATTAATCACATACCCAAAAATATGGGTAAAATAAAGCAGATTTCAACGTCAGCACCCACTCAGAAACATTTGCATAAGAGCCCACTACAATAAAATTGCCCATTAGTGGCATGTATTCAAATGGCTTTTATAAAAAAAAGCCACTATCTTTCTAATATACATGCATTTTTAATTAAAATGCCTCTAAACCACCTATTATAGAGTTTCTAAAAAGGATATGACATTAAAGGCATTTTTATTGTTAATTAGTGGCAATCTTAAATTGCCATATCAAATTAGAAAGTAATTGTTAATGCAATATTTACTTCCCGCGCGCTCCATCTCTTTCCCTTCGCGCTCCAACAGATCGCGAACAGATCGTGAGTATTGTGAGGGAGATTGATCTCTCCGCTCTCTCCATGTCCCTGATTCCTCGCTCACCAGCTAGACCAGCACACGCGTGGAGGAGATAAAGAGTCCTGGCCAATCGTCGCCCTAGGTGTTGGTGGACTGGCGGTGGCGCACGGAGTGCCAGTTGCCGGCGGAAGGAGTACCAAGATGTCCCAGTTGCCAGCGGTAGAGTGACAAGTAGTCGGTCACGGATTGCCAAGTTCCCGACGCCGGAGTGAGACATTGCCGATGAGTCCCAACCATATGTATCTTTGATCCTCTTCCCCCACAATTTTCATACAGAGAGTCATCTATTTGCCCCGTTGTCGCCAGTTGAAAGCAGGAGTGCAGCGGCTGGGAGAGGAGCGCCATCCGCTAGGAGAGGAGCACCATCGACTGGGAGAGGAGCGCAGCAGCTTTGTCCTCGACCACAATCCGCGCAAGGTATGTGGGTTGATCTTGGTCTATTCAGTGATTGTAGTACTCGTGCGTTATATAAAAAACTGTTCTGAAACACCATGTAAGCTTTAGTCAATTAGGCTTCTTAAGTATATCTGGATCATCCATGTTCCTTGTTAGTGTTCGCATCCCTCTTTAGAACAGCATCTACAAAAGTATTGTTCACTCTCTCAATAAGAACCTTTTGGCAGGAAATAAACCTCTTCAAGGTTGTCCTTGTACATCTCAAGTCATTAGCCATATAGAGATGACAATTATAACATACAATCCATTGAACTACTTTGATTTGTGATATACTACACGTTCAAATATAGAAACAAAGAAAAACTTGCTACTGGTAGGTCCTAACAATAATATATTATCTGTAATTTGTAGATCTTACAAATGAATACATCCATTGAATATCCATGAACATACAAAGTCTGTTCACGTCGCTTTCTTTCACTTTTTTGGGAACTATGAGGAACAATGATGGATCCTACGATGGGAGATCTTAAAATTAACTAGAGCAATGATGAACTAGACAAAATGATTTGAGGCTAGGATTAGTAATAAATTATGTAATGCATGAGTGAAACATACATAGGTGAATTTAAAATGAATTTTCTTAACAGTTACCAATGCAAATGTTGTAGAGTTTATCTTTAGTTTTAGTCTAACAAATTTTTAAAATTCCTTTTCCAAAAACTTATTAAGAAAGGGAAAGTTCAAAAACTCTTGGTAATCATTCTTGTCGATATCCCCTGCACTTTTTATGCAAGGAAGTCATATGTTCTCATACACACCCTTTTTTGCATCAATGGCTAGAGTATTTGCAACAAGATGTAACATTTTACAAAGTTATCATTCTGACATGCACTTCATGCCTATATGTTGGTTTCAACTTATGTTAATAAGATTGTAAGATTAGAGGAAAAGAAAAGCTTAAAGGAATAGCTCAAAACTGCATTATAGATGCATAGTTATAGTTAAACATAGTAGCATGAAAACAGATGAAATTCCCTGATTAACCAAACTTTTAGGGCCAATAAGTAGTCAGAATAGAATACCTTTTCATCCTAGGATAGAGGTAGTCCTTTAGAAAGGAGAGAGTATCCTATAAAAGCTCCAATGTTGATTGTGCTCTTGGCATTTGTTGAGTTAAGTATGAGTATTGTGAATGACCCTTCAATATGAGTTAAGCACATCATGGCCCTACATTTAGATTCTAGATAAAAGCATCATGTTAGATTCAAAAGACATTAAATTAACATACTAAGCTACAGACTTGCACTAAGTTTTACTTCCAATGACATCATGAACGGTGGGTATCAATTAAGTACAATAACCATTCCTCTAAAGTTAATTACATCTCACCCCTGCAATTATAAATGCTAGAACATCATCAAAATCTTCTGAATAGGTTCTTATATTGAAGAACTACAGGCTCTTTATAAAATAGAACTATCCTACTGCTAATATATTAATATGGATTACTTGGTCCAGACTCAAGCATTCATTTGTAACCAAATAGCTTTATAAATGGCCACCTCATGCACTTCATGGCCCTACAATGAAAAACTGGTGTCTTTGCATGGACATGGCCATTGGAGGCTTCCTAAATATAATCACGCCTTACCATTGTAGTGCCTCAAACGTGAACATGAGCCTACAAAACAATCATGACCCCCCCATCATCAAGTATTATTGTAAGAAATAGAGAAAAAATAAACACTAAGACATTTATATAAATGCATGCCTACTGCATAAAGTTAGAAAAAATTAACAACATATATCCCAATCTCACATGACACTCTATCTTTACCTCCAATATCTACAACTACGAATCCTTTAGCTCCATACCTTTTACATGTCCTTAGTCGCCACCATGACAAACCATCAGAAGAAGCTTGTGTGATGGTAACTGTAGTGAGCTAAAAAAATTTATCATTCAGATATGTAGAGATTATATAATTTTTACATAATAGAGATGTTTCATCAATCATCATTGTTTGATAGATGGAATACCTCCTCATCTGGTTGTTCCAACACAATGTGAATATGTAGTTCTTTTGTCTCTGCCAAACAGTAGAAATAGAAGGGAAAAAACACGTAAAAACTTCACACTTGTAAATCTACATTGAATGATCCTAACTATATGCTTTCCCTAGTTGTAAATCTAAACTTACCTGGTAAATGGTCTTTTATCACACAAGTACAAAAAATGCTTGACACCATACTAGATCTCTGATGCGGCAGTTGGCAATTTTTTCTTAATTATATGTGAAGGTGTTTAATATGCTTGTGATCCTTTCAAAACGTTTGCCTAAATTCGTTGAAGTGTGTTTAAATTGCACCTTACTTTTCTTGAGTTGGAATAGGATGCATATGGAAATGCTTCCAGTGTGAACCCATCTTCATTTCAATGTATTTGTGTGAACAGAGTGTCACATCGGTATCATTGGTTTGATTATGAGTCTTATTTCAAAACATAATTTTCCAAATAAAAGCCACACAGTTCCTTTAATTTTACTAGAAACATGTGATGAAGTTTAATCAACATGTGATCTTGTCAGGCGTCTGCTAACACTAGCAAACCTCATAAAAATTTGTTCCTAAATTTGTTGGAGTGTTTTGAAATTGCGTCTTACTTATCTTGAGTTGGAATAGGATGCAAATGGAGATCTTCTCAGTGTAGAACCATCTTCATTTCAATGTATTTGTGTGAATAAAGTTCCGCATCAGTATCATTAGCTGGAGTATGTGTCTTATTTCAAGACACAATTTGTCAAATAAAAGATAAACCATTCCTTCAATTTCACTGTATCTCTAAAGATTATGCAAGGTTGTATGTTGAGCTTATCATTTTATTGAGTTGTACATGTTTGACTAGAGTACCTGTGATGGAGCAAACCTTGTAAATTACTCTTGAATTCATTGGTGTGTGTTGAAATTGCAGCATACTTATATTGAGTTGGAATAGGATGCAGTTGGAGATGCTTCCAGTATAGGACCATATTCATTTCAATGTATTTGTGTGAACGGAGTTCTGCATCAGTATCATGGGTTTGGTGATGGGTATCCAATCACCACTTTTTTTAGTGGTCTAACTCTTACTAACAGGTTGTCCATCAATGTAGATTTTAATGGCAACTTCTTGGGTTTAGATGTTGAAAACTTGGTTATGATAACTAACAATATGGAATTCCATCAATTTGGGTGGGACTAAATAAGAAGAGTGGTTGGAAATAGATCTTCATTACCAACTGCTAATCACATAGCAATGAAGGATTAGTAAACATTGGACCAATTGCAAAGATATAGGACATGATATCCTCTCTTATATTTCTTTACAATCTATCATGTACACCACAATAAAGTTGGTTATGATAAGCAAAAAGAGGTTAACTGATGTTATACTACTTTTTCTAAAAATATATAACATCATTATATATACTTACAATTGTTAGTACTTATATTTTTCAGTCTCTGTCCACCCACAACAGTGACTATAAACTGGACCTCTATGCCAATGTTAATGTTCCCTGATGAAGAACAATTAGACATCATCCTAGATGATTGTTCCTTAAACCAACTAACCATACCTAAACATTGGCGTTTTCTAAACAGAAGACACTATAGGCCTGGTGAAGTGACCCTAAATTTTGGCAATTATTCACATGTTATCGAGGTTGAGTATGATTTGGTAGGAAATCTTGTATCAAAATCCAGTTTGTGTGATTGGATTAGAAAGATGCTAGTGGGCCGTAGCGACAAGCTTTTTCTCCATCTAGTTGGCCATAATACCATCAATGTTTGGATAACCAACATCAACAACGAGACCCCCAATCATCTACGGTGGTATCAGCACACAATGGAGCTAACCAGCTCAAACGAATATGATGATGAGATCCCTGTCAGTTCAGATTCGTCTAAATACAGTGAGGAGCTCCACGACACATCATCATCATCAAAAAGACCACGGTAGGTCCAATTAACAAATATAATTGTCCTGTCTTGTTTTGTGTTTACACTTTTTGCCTTAAAGTAATCAATCCTCATAGATACTTTCTTTTCTGAACTTCAGGAGAAGATCGCCACAATGAAAAGGCCTCGAAGTTACTGATGTGGGACCATGTTGGTGTAGTATTTAGTTGTCTATCTATCTAGACTTGTCTGTATTAATAGTTATTTTAATTATGTGCATGTTTAGGGGTACACCAACCCCTTTGTTTAGATATTGTTTAAGGGTACACCCCTGTGTGTGGATGTAAAAAGAGATTAATGAATGGAACTAAAAAGTTGCTACATGAATGCTTATAACTGTTTACATATGATTTCTGGTAAAAGAAGTATGATGATAAAGAAATGAATCTATGTTGTAGTTCGTAAAATTCAAGCACCTGTCCATAATGATGGTAGTAGCAGATGTTCCATCAATAGAAATAGAAGAAATTATAGACCAGAAGTTATTTGGGATGTCCCCAAGCAATAAATGAAGTGTGTGTTCCCATGAATGTTCCAAATTCACAAAACCATCCTATCTAATGACACATTCGAAATCCAACAACAAAATAGAAATATGTATATCCTATTATGTTACAAATTAGTGATAAATTTCATTATAAATGTTCTTTTATCCTTATTATAACTATGCTTTTTTATCCTTATTATAAGTATTTCAAAATTTGCTTGGGCGCCCGCCTAGTCGGATAGGCTCATGTGAACTTTATTTGCATGATTACACTAGTATTTTCTCATATTGTATAGTCTTTTTTGATAGAAATACTTACTGATATATGTTATATGTTTTATTATTTTTATAGAATGAATAAGTCTTGGATAGTAGAGTATGGTCGAACAAGTAGTAAATACTTATGTGGAGTATCAAAATTTTTGGATTTCACTTTTGAACATTCAGCGATTGGAGACAAGATTGTATTCCCTTATAGAAAGTGTGCTAATGTATACCAGGTCACTAGAATGACTGCATTGAGTCATCTATTGTGGCATGGCTTCTTATCAAGCTATATTTCTTGGGCTTTTCATGGTGAAGATGACAATGTTCAAGTGGATGCTCCAACTGATCAGGTTGATTGCCTAAATGCTGAAAATTTACAAGATATGTTGCATGATGCTTTTCCAAGTTTCAGTGAAGACAGAAATATGGAAGGAGTGGAGCCATCTAGTGATCAACATTTCAATGCTGACAAATTTTTTATCTTGTTAAAAGATTCTGAGACAAAATTATATCCACGGTGTAAGAAATATAGCAAACTTGCTTGCATCCTAGAATTCTATCACCTGGTTTGTCTTAATGGCTTGATTAAGAAAGCATCATCTATGTTTCTTACATTCTTTAAGAAGATGCTACCAGAAGGAGAACAATTACCTAATTCATTTTATGAGCTAAAAAAGATGATTACGGGGTTGGGTTTAGATTATGTGAAGATTCATGTTTGTCCAAATGGTTGCATGTTGTTTTGGAAGGATTATGGTGATAAAGACGTCTGTGATACATGTGGAGCATCAAGATGGAAAATGATTACAATCTCAGATGATGATGACGAGCTTGCAAAAAAACCTAAGAGAATACCTATCAAAGTTATCAGACACTTTCCACTTATACCACACCTAATGTGGTTGTTCATGTCATCAAAAAAATCTTCCTTAATGAGGTGGCATGCAGAAGAATATGAAAAAGATGATAAGTTAAGACACCCGGTAGATTCACATGCATGGAAAACATTTGATGTGATGTATCCAGAATTTGCTGCAGACGCTAGAAATATTCGATTGGGACTTGCAACTGATGGATTTAATCCTTTTGGGATGATGAGTACTTCTTACAGTACATGACCTGTTGTGATTATTCCATATAATTTACCTCCTTGTTTGTGCATGAAGCGACCATATTTTATGTTGTCCCTACTCATTCTTGGACCAACTTCACCAGAAAATATAGACTTGTACTTGTGTCCATTGATTGATGAGTTGAATGAACTATGGGATATTGGTGTACATACATATGACGCTGGAACCAAGGAATTCTTTCTGTTGCATGCTTATTTATTATGGACTATTAGTGATTTTCCAGGACTTGGACATCTATCTGGTTGGAGTAGTAAAGGCTACAAAGCATTTCCTTATTGTAATAAAGATATTGTCTCACATTGGTTGCCACATAGCCGTAAAGTTTGCTACAAAGGACACTGTAGGTTTTTGCCAACTAGCCACATATTCTGAAAAGAAGTAAAGGAATTTGACGGTGAGCAAGACTTTAGGTGTCCACCTAAACCTCCTTCTGGTGCTCAAATCTTGTCACAATTGGAGGACGGAAGAACTGTAATTGGTAAGAAAAGGCCAAGAGGTAAAGATTCAACACACAATTGGGATAGGAAAAGCATATTTTTTGAGCTACCATATTAGAAATCTAACATTGTAAGGCACAATCCCGATGTCATGCACATTGAGAAGAATATATGTAAGAGTATTGTTGGAACATTGCTAGGTTTGAAGGATAAAAGTAAGGACAACTTGAATGCAAGGAAGGATTTGTAGGATATGGGAATCAGATTTCCGCTTCATCCAAAAACTGTTGGTAAATATACCATCCTACCTCCAACTTGCTATACAATGAGAAAAGATGAAAAAATATTATTTTGCAACCTCGTAAAATCTGTCAAAGTTCCAGACAGGTATGCGTCTAATATATCTAGATGTGCACGGTCGAAGGATCAGAAGATGCTACCAATGAAAAGTCACGATTATCACGTGCTGATGCAACAACTTTTGCCATTAGCTGTCATTGTGTCTTTCCCCAGTAAGAATGCTAAGTCGTGTATTATTAATCTTTTTCGCTATTTTCAAAGGTTGTGCACTAAAGTCATAGATCCAAATGATTTTGCTGCATTGGAAAATGCAATAGATGTGACACTTTGTGAGATGGAGAGATATTCCCTCCATGTTTTTTTGACATAATGGTGCATCTATCAGTCCATCTCTCTTATAAAGCTAATATAGCCGGCCATGTTCAGTATCGTTGGATGTATCCAATTAAAAGGTAACTTTTCATGCGTCGTGATGACTTTACCTATTGGAATGTAATTTGTCATAATATTTTCCTCAACTTTGTTATCAGGTATCTGAAGACCCTAAAGGATATGTTCATAATAAAATATATCCAGAAGAATCAATAACAGAAGGATATATAGCCGAAGAGTGTCTAACTTTTTGTTCAATATACTTGGATGGAGTTGAAACAAAATTAAATTGGACAAATAGAAACGATACTAAGGAATCAAATTTGGAAAACGAGCCAACACATGACAGTGATGATTGGTCTATTTTCTCGATAGTAGGTTGTGGTATTGGTAAAATGCTAACATGTGTCTTGGTCGAACATACATTGCAACAAGACCATAAGCATGTACTATTCAATTGTGAAGCAATTGAACCCTACATTAAGTAAGTTAGTGATAATTGTCTTCTATTAATAAAATGTTATAACATATTCTAATGACATATTGCCAGATATTTTGTATTCAGGAAGCACTATGATATCATTAGGCAAAAACATCCTTAGAAGTCCTTAAAGGAGGTTTATAGAATACATAATAACTCACTTGATGGATGGTTTAAGGAACATGTAAGTTTAGTTGTGCTAATTAAATTTGTTATGCTTCATGAATAAAGTCTAACAAACTTTTCTTTTTTTAGATTGAGACACTCCTAAGAACAGATATGGTGGATGATAAAATCAAGTTTCTTTCTCAAGGTCCACATCAACTGGCCATTAAGTACAAGGGCTATGTTGTCAATGGTCACAGATTTCATACCAAGGCAAAAGATGCAAATCGAACAACACAAAATAATGGAGTCTTTCTGGTAGCTAAGACTGATTATTATTGTAAAACCACTAACCGCAATCCAATTACTAGAGATGTTACCTACTATGGTGTTTTGAAGGATGTTATTGTGCTCAATTATTATGAACACTTTAAGGTGACATTATTTAAGTGTGATTGGGTAGACATCTACTCAAAGAGGGGAATCAAGCATGATGAACATGGGTTGACTCTTGTTAATTTGAGACGACTTCAAACTATAGGAGAACCAATTGTAGTGGCATCTCAAGTTGGACAAGTATATTATGTAGAAGATGTCACTGCAAAAGGGTGGCATTTTGCTGTAAAGATTGTCCCACGAGATATGTTCAACATGGAAGAACAATCTTGTATTGAGAATGTCGAAGCTTATGTGCAAGGTGAAACTAGAGATGGGCCATCAATGACATCAGAGGATGAAGATACTGATTGTGACATAGTTAGATTGGATATGGAAGGAATCACTATTGATAGTTCAACAATTGAAAAAGACCAATCCCAAATTTAGCAGGATGATGAAAGTGTATCTCAAAGTGATGATGATGATAGTTTTGAATGAGAAGATTACAAAATAGAAACCAATGTTTCTTTTAGTTTGTCATTATTATTTGACTTATATAAGCCTTTTTTGGCTCAATGTATCTCTTTAATTTCCTATCTCACATTGTGCTCTAGCTAGGTGTATGCATTTTGCATGGCTGACATTCTTCTTAATCAAATTTATCCTTGTCTCTACTGTTGCTAATAATTATATTTGATTAAATATCTGTGTCTTTCATTTTTAAATATTAATTATAAAATTGCTATTATGTTTTTCAATATTTTTTTAAAATGTCTTCATTTATATGTGACTTTATATACATAGGATGAGAGAACAGTACAGTGATAGCTGCCATAACAAGACAACCACAATGAATGATAAAAACAACAACAATGACTCTTGTACATCGACTCATTTATGTAGCATTATTCGACATAGTTGTTGGCAATCTTTGAACCTGTCATCCTCAAATCGCTTCAAAAAAAATTTAGATTCCCTTCCAGCTGAAATTCAAAATGATAGAGCAAAGAAATTCAATAAAACTGTTGCTAGCTATGCAAAAAATACCCAATCAGTCATGTCTCCCCAAGACTCTAATATGGTTGGTGGTTCAAAATCCTCTCAAACATGCACAACTGAAAAGGAGATGGGAACAAGGTTCCAAAATCAGCACAACAAAGAAAGTGGTGATAAAGTTATAAGATCAAGAAATTCACAGCTATCACGTGTGCCTAATGTCAATGCTTCCGTGTCTATTCATTCAAGAAGTGTAGATAATAGAGCTGCCAGTAACCAAAATAGCAATGCATTTCCTGATAACATGGACCAAAATGACATCTCTGATCACCGTGTTGAGTCATTGAATGTTACAACAACACCTTCTGATGGGATAGGTAATCATTTTATTCATATCATTGCATTTATAGTGCTGCATTTAATGATATATAATTTTCCATATATATTTTATCCTTTATGAATGAATTCTTAGGTCAAAAACATCGAGCACGTGGCCAAACACAATGTTTGAAAGTCTGGAAAAGAAAGCCCGACGATCCAATTCCCATTGAGAAACATCAATTTGGACAACCAGTAGGTGAAAACCAATGTCACTTATAAAGTTTTCTGACAACCATTGCAAGAGATCCCAATCTTTTTCCACTAAACTATGAGGACTGGAGACAATTTCCAGCAAATAAAAAAGATTCTATATGGAATGTTGTGAAGGTATATTATTAAATTTTATTTTTAAATGGTTAAATGAAGCTTCTAATTGATATTCTTTATGTCGGTAGAGTAAATTCACAATGGATTTAGATCCAAAGGATTGGACAATGAAGAGACTAGGAAATAAATGGAAGTACCACAAGTGGAAGTTAAGGAGACTATACTTCCTAGAAGATAGTCCATACGAACAACAACTTGAACAAGTTGTTCCCCACGTGGACAAGTCTCATTGGAAATTTCTTGTGGATTATTGGAGGAGTAATAAAGGAAAGGTAATATTTTTTTCTATTCATTGATACTTAAAGTAACTCATAGATAATTACTATGTACAATACTACAATATTTTCCATAGAGGAAGTCTATAACTAACAAGACAAGTAGAAAATTTCAAAAGGTTAGCCACACAACAGGAACCAAGTCATCTGCATGTCTGAAATACGATGTAAGTTAGTAATTTTTGT
Organism: Alisma plantago-aquatica; assembly: GCA_963693085.1. Lineage (NCBI taxonomy): Eukaryota > Viridiplantae > Streptophyta > Magnoliopsida > Alismatales > Alismataceae > Alisma > Alisma plantago-aquatica. The sequence goes on along the minus strand of OY856409.1, from coordinate 380,951,451 downwards.
GATCCATTTAGACAATTTGATGACATCCTTTTATTTGATATTTACAATAACCTTGTTTTAATGATAAAGATGGAGAAAGAAATAGGTGGAGAAGTGGATCCCATAATGTTTTTTGAGAAAACTCATTGTAAAAAAGATGGGAGCACAGTTGATGTTGAATCTGCCAAAATTTTGGTACAACACATCTTATCCTATAGTATTATGTTACATATACTAATTGCAAAGAGGTATATATTTGGTATAAAATTCATCTCCTATGATTTGTTGTATGTAGGAAAAAATTTCTGAGGTAGGAGAAGAGCTGTGAAGAAAACAACCTGAAATTACTTCAGATGAAATTTATAGGCATGTTATGGGAGAAGAGAGACCAGGATATGTTCGTGGTTATGGACTTGGACCATCACCTTCTGATATCTGGGGCAAGAACTATAAATCCCGAGAAGCTGAAGAAGCACAAACGAAGCATTTCCAGGATAAGCTTGAAGAACAACGGTTGGAATTTGATGCAAAACTTCAAGAATAAAAGGAGGAATTCAACCAAAAATTAGAGGAGTTACTTGCCTTAACTAGAGCAGGAAACAGTAAAGCACAACATGTTGGCACTGACCAAGTATGAATACATTTTATACAAGATGTGTGGTATCAATTATTTTCCATGTTGACTTTTATGGACTTATGAAAAAAATAAAATAATTGTGCAAACAAACTTATCAATGCAAACTCCACTCCATATAAGACATTCATCATTTAAGAAGGGACAAGTCTGTTTGTATTTGTGTAAATTGCACTTCATTTTACACTTATATAAATTTGTTATGTAAACTGTATTTTGTTTCTAGGATGTGTATCTGCTGAGTTTCACAAATCCATATGCTAGAATTGCATTCGGTCGAGTATATGAGGTTGACCCCACAAAACGGGTGGGAGGTGCAATTTTAGGCTCATCATTTGTTGGTGTTTTTGTAGAGGTTGCTTTGCTGGACAATGATCCTCTAGTGAGACCTTATGATCAATATCAATGTATTGATGATGTTGTTGGCAACGTCATAGCATGGCCAAAAACACATATATTGCCAAGGTGAGCATAAAGTATTGTTTATAATATTACATAATTGAAAACAAAAGTAGTATCTAAAGTCATTTCCATTTGTTGCAGGACATGAAGTTTAAACATAACTGCATTCTTGGATACTATCTAGAGAGATGACATATATAGTTGTTTTTCTTTAATCCAATTTTTTATTAGTACATGATGATCCAAATAATGTTTTTTCATGTCCATTGTCGTAGACAATGTTGACAAATGACAATCCTATTTTGTTTTGACCTGTTTTGATTTTGTTATGGAGAATCTTAGTATTATGGACAATACATTCACTATGAATGGTTTGTGGTTTTTAGATATGAGCAATGTTTGAGCATCTTGTTTGTGAGATTTACATCTGAGCATTGTTTGCATTTGTGATGGATCATCTATGCATTTTTGGTTTTTTTTAAATAGAGTTACAAGAGGCATGCCTTGAGGGACAGGTACATGGAGTCTGCTTCAATACATTCAGACCGCTGAATGTGAATGTCTTTTTTGCTTCCTATTCTACACAACATATCCATGCATACTTGTGATCCTTAATCAGGCGGCATTGGTAAATGACTCATTCATGACCATGGTAGATGATTATGTACATACCTTAATCTTTCGGTTTGACTCATTTAGTATTTTGAAACCTCAATTATTTTGATATTGTTACATGATATCTATGTCAAGAAAATCAATTCTCTAATTCTATCTTTATGTTGTTGTTGATTCTATTTTTTTTCCTGGATGTTCTCATACTGACTTATCTATTGTTGGCTAGCTGCATGTACTAACTACTGTGCATAGTTACTTTCATTTTTGACACTCCCTCCACCTATGCCATGTCCTTATCTGTCATTAAATATGATATATCAAGTTTGACATGAGAACACCTACAATCTTGATAAAGTATTTCATCATTGACTATATATTGAAATATTATATGTCTAACATCTCCTGACAATAAAGTTTCTAGGATGTCTGGAGTATGCATTTGTATATTGTATAGCTGAATTGATGCATGAGACCAACGTTTTTTATTTCTGTTATTTTCTTTGAAAAAAGAAACATATTATAGTCATCTAGTTCTAATTTGGTAATTTCAGGGTCTCTCTAAATCTCGGGACCATATGCTAGGTTGCTGATAATGAAGAGCCTTTGTCATTGATATTAATATAATCATACTATCACAGACAAAATATTCTGGATTTCAGTATGCTTTTGACAAATGTACATTGTCAAATCAAAAGCCACGAATAAATGATTTTCATAAAACAGCAGTAAATATCGGGTCACATATAGTTGACTAAAATACAATAGCTGGATCCGCATTGAGAGATTGTGTTACATTTTTTAAATTAGCATCAATATCTAGATCATGGACAAATTTATTACCTTCCCTTTTGACATGCTAGAATAGAATATTGAAGAATAGTGAATTCAAGACATCGATCTCCTTATCCATGGCAAGGATTCTTCCTCTACACTGACTGTGGATTTTGGTTATCACACTTGGTGAATAAGACTTATGATAGATCTTGTGTATCTATTTCCCATGATAAGTTTGGCCCATCCTGTTTGGGTAGATACTATTTCCATAATAGCTACATCTCCTATATTGCTTGAGGAGGTTAGTAGGCTTCCCTATAGCTATCTTTATATTTAAGTCATGTTCAAACATGATAAGCAAGTTCTTCTCTATGGATGAGGTCTTATATGTGTTACAACTGAGGTTTGTAATTCCATCTGGACTCCTGCACTTGTTTCATAGGTTAATATGTTGTGTGAAAGGTTTTCTCACTATTATCACCATGATACCCTATTTGATGTATTCAAGGAGAAAACATGGTGAATCATCCAGGAGGGGTGATGTTACGGGTTCTCAATTGGATATAACAGGAATAGCTCCCAAAAGATCTTTGGAAAATAAATTAGTAGAAGCATTGTTGATGTGGATGCATTAAGAGCCATGGTTCGACTTCTTCATGTTCAGGTATATCCTTGCTATTTGTTGTTATGATATACAGAATGGGCTATCATATTATCCATGAGGTTTAATCATGTGTTGCAGCTTCTGTACAAGGGTCAATTGCATAAACTTCTCTTGTATCTATGTGCCTATCGGTCTTCTCTGTTCTAGATATATATTGCATATTCCTTAGTGCCACCTCCATTATCTATCTCTATTTTGTCTCTCACATGTGCATATTGAATATTTCCTTGCACCAGCTTCATAAAAAATCTCCATTTGATCTCTCACATGTGCCAACATATGTATGTCTCACTATATGAATAGGAATCCTTCTAAACAAAGATAACTAGAATGTCATCCTTCATAGCATGGAGAGCAGTCAAACTTTGTATCGTAAATTTTATTTCATGAGAAAGTATATTCCTGATAACTAGAAATCATGATTTTAGTTCCTGAAAACCATATTGATATCCTAAAAACTAATATACATGGGTGCATGCATTGGTTTGAAAATGGTAGGTTACATCATTCTATGAATATGTTGATAGTATGTGATTAGTCTCATATTTGAGTTTAATATGTCTTAGATATCCAAATCACTTGTTATTTTGGTGAAAAAACTCTTGCTTCTTGAGAGTTTTTTATTGCAGATCCAACTGATATTAATCTCCTAAGAACCAACCAGAATATACATATTGGATTTTGACATAAATGTTCAATTTGATTGTAAATTCGTATTTTATGTGCTTCAAGCTAAATATGTGCTTGTTGATGATCTGACAGATCCTGCTCCTGCCACAACATTTGCTCGCTTGGATATTGCCACAACTCTGTTGTCACGTCAGGTCTGTGTGTAACTTTAAATGTACATTAATTATATTTTTATTTGACCATTGTGCTCTCTCCTTGTTAGATATCTGAGCTTGGTATCCGAGCTTGGTATTTACCCTATTGCTGATCCTCTTGATTCTACAACGAAGGGATCATTACATCAACAGATGTTGAAGCATTTGAAGAGTTAACATGGGTAAGTTTTCAAGTTTTCAGCTAACTATTCCCTATTGGTTCAACAAGTTCAAATAACTCTCATGATTCTTTATTGTCTGATTCTTTGTGTTTGATATTTTAGATTGTTGAGAAATTTAGAGGGGACATTACTGCTGCACCTCCAGCTCATTCAGTAGGAGCTGCTAATGCTCTGTTGCCTCCCATGCCCCCTATTCTGAAGGTGTGTACATATTGAAATTCTATTTCTTGATATGGCTTTAGAATCCTATTGCTCCTTATCTTCTTGGTCCAACTCGACTACCTGATGTATGCAGGTTAGTTTGAAGCTAGAATTGGTTAATTTCTTAAGATTTATCTCAGTTTATAGATCTTTTGTAGACTCCCTAAAGTTGCATATCATAGTCTTAGTATGATATTATAGTCTCTTGGCTATATCCTGATAACATTCAGTGCTTCGCTTGTCATATTATATCTAGAGTTCGTTTAAGAAATTCTAGATATGCTTACTGATATTGTAGCTCTTAATTGTAGAAATCAATAGATAATTCAAAAATTTGACACATGTGTCTATATGGTCATCCAATGAAAATTTCAAACTCAAGCTTCCCTCACCACCATCTTATATTGCATTCTGTAGTAACTACTATAATGAATTGAGCACTATTGAGTGACTATTATAATAATTTGTAAGACTATTATCTTACATGTTATGTAGTTCTATTAGGTGGATAAATGTACACGTACACCGTTATCCTACCTAAATCATATTTACAGATAAATTCCTAGTCCCTTTAAGGTGCTTGGTACATGATGAATGGTGCATGAGGGCAATATGCACAACTGGTAGAAATTATATAAATCTAATCAATGGTATGTGCAATGTTGATTGACAAGTGCATAAGCTTGAAGTAACGTTATTGAAAGAAACAAAGAAATGAATTTGTGAAGAGTTCATACGGAGAACTCAACAATCAATAAATCCATATTGTTCCAGTATATTTGGGGTTTAATCTTATTCATGATCTACATCTGACTAGTAGTTGAATAGCACAATAGAACATATAGTATTCAATTTAGTTGTAAAAAACACTTTCTATAAACTGAAATTGCAATTTGTGTTTAGTTCAATTTCATCCTGAATTCATTAAACCCAAACATTGAATGTAGAACCAAGTTGTATCCTTAAAAGAACCTACACAAATAGAAATATTTTCCTCTTCTAGTCTTATCTGTGTGATCTATAGCCTAAGCTAATACAAAATCAGATCATCCTACTCGGTTTAAGTATGATTCTTTGGTTTGAGTTGAATCACCAACGTTGTTGAACTTCAACTAGTATTCCTATCCTGCTTCAAAATCATGTTTTGGGGGGGTCACTAGTGGCATAAATATATTATTCTAGTAAACAATTGAAGTATTGGAATATGCTTACATATTTCTACTTTGTTTTAAAGAACCATATTTCATCATTGTCATTCAATATTAGCACCATTTATATCTTTTTCACTTTTTTCTCTGACAAGATATTACTTTTTGATCATATTCAATCCATTTTTTTCACATTTTCCACTTTGTCCCCAAAATACAACCTTTTCAAACTGGTCAAATGAATCTGTATATGTGACTATGCTTACTATCATTTGTGTTGTGTATAAAAGTATTATAAACTCTTCTTAATTCTACTTTTTGTTGCATTGTAAATGATTATGTTACATACACAAAAGACTTACTTGCATGTCTGCTTTTTTTTCTTGTGGAAAATAACAATATGTTAATTTTATACAATTATCTTGTAGGTGTGTGATGACATTGTTTTCCTGCATGGATCCATCATATCAAATCTATGGACACATCAGAAGGCCTAGTTATTCCATTTCATCTACTGATCATATAATAGATAACAACAATGGGGAACTGTATTTTGATAATAGTGAAAGGAGTGTATATTCCCATTTGTCTAGAGCTCCCAATGTAGTATGTCTTCTCCATTTCAAGCAGAAACCCATGGAATCTAGGCTAGATTTCAATATATCCATGCAACACTCATGGTGGAATCTTGTTACAATCTTTACAAGATGAAAATAGAGGTACTTGGTTGTCCAAGTTTCTAAACACATTCTTAACCATGCTGAATGCAAGAACCACTAAATTCAACAAGGGGCTTGGTGACCAACTTGTTGTTTGCACTAATCAGCTACTACTGTGTCGGTGTGTTTGCCACCATGATAATGCAAAATTCAAAATGAGACATTATTATTTCAACTAGCTGTGGAGTGGTCGAAGATCATGAGGTGATTCACTTCCCAACATTTCTCTCTCTCTCTCTCTCTCTTCAATACACACTAAAAAAGTTGGACAATAACCCAACTTAGTAGAAGTAGTTGATCTATCAACAATACCCTGAATACAAGTAAAATATCTATTTCAGGTTGCATCTAAATTTTTTCTAATGATAGGATACTAAGAAGAAGGCACCTCTGAGTTTTTTTTCTATTGCACTGCTGATGTAAACCTGATGTAGGTACTTAGTAGGCTGATGATGTGGATGACAAGCACACAAATGAGGTGATGGATGGCTACCCACATTTTGTGTGGAGGCAATGCTATTAGAATTAAGAAGTTTTGCTTCAATCACTGGTTGTTATGGATATGTTAGAGTTGAATGTCTTGTCAACTTGGGAAATTTGTAGTGGACTTAGTTCTAGCCTGAGAGGGTTAAAAGAAATCCACTCTGGACTTTTACCTCTCATTTTGTTTTTACTAGAATGTTGGATCCATAATCCACAATGACAGTTACTATGTTAAGAAATATTGTTATTCCATATAGTTTGAATCTTCTTTTTTGTTGTATGAGTTTCCTAGGTAAGTTCATCTTCCTATTTGAGACCTCGAGTACTAATTGTTTATATTCTTATTGGAATTGGAGGCTGATCTTTACCCCTTTGTGTTACAGTTCTATCTTGATGTTGGAAAGGGACATGTATACATGTACATCTCTATGAAGATTGAGTTGCATTGAATTTCAAAGATTGATTGTTGTTGAGGCCAGATGAGTTGTAGAAAATGATTCAGTTGTCTTCATATTTGAATGCCAAAAATCCAAGATTCTCAACAGTTTTGGCAGACAATCAAGTCAAGAAGCGCCATCTGAGAAGGTGCTTGCTGAATGGGCTGTAGAAGCTATTTCCTGAAGGAGCTCTGAAATTGGCATGCTTAAAAGTAGATAGTCATATCAGGGAAGAGACAGATACAATGATGTAGAAGTTATTGTATTGAATAGAAAAATGTTATATATATGAAAGTATATCATTGGTGTTTTATTCAATCTAAGGGATAAGGTAGAATGTCCTCCCCATGTAATTTTCATTTCATTATAAATAAAAAATATTCATACTTTTGGAAATCTGAGTTTGGCTGCAATTGGCATTCAATTAGAAAACCTGATAATGAACTGAAAATTTAATGACTAAAAACCATGAAAATGTAGTAATACATAACTAGTATGTCATTAGTGGCTTTTTTATACGCCATTACACTCAATCAGAACCGTTTCATACAACAACATTATACAAAATAATGGCCTTTATATAAAATCCAATTGATGGATAGTGGCGTTTTTATAAATGCCAAATGATGTTTTAGTGGCCTTTATTTGGCATTTATTGGAAGCCACTAAAGCCAAACGTTTAGTGGTGTTTACAACTTACACCACTATCTTTCTAGTGGAATTGGTACTAGAGGAATTTTTTTAAGTGTCAACAAATGCCACTAAACATGTTTAGTGGCCTTTATTTTTTTTCAGTGGCATTTCTAAAAGTCCACTAATGGGCATTTTTGTTGTAGTGGCCCAACATCTTTCTTATATCCATACTATGCCAAGAATTTGATACAAATTGTTCTATCATCTTTGCCACCACATATATACACAGGAGAACAATATTTGTATATGCCACACAAATAAGCATTAATATGCTAACAAAAGTCTGATTCATTTGAAACACCATATACAAACGTTTTCTCGCCCAGACCTGAGAGTACATGGATGACTCTAGGACACAGTAGACATCTAATAAACTTTCTCAAAGATTCATTACTATAGCTCCTCTTTGCTGCCACATGTTTGTTTTTGTCACTTCTGATTACCTAAAAAAATGTGGCGAACCACAAGGGTGAGACCCATGTCCCAGCAAGAGATATAACCTCCAACAATGCTTATTGATTACAACATTTTAGGTAATGAGATAGTTTAAGCAGTTTAATCATATATAACAAAAAGGCTCCACAACATTTATGATTAACAAAATACATAAAGGAGCTGATAACAATTATCATCATCAAGCTGACTATCATCATTTTCCTTATTAACCATATAAGTGATTCAATAGCATATGCATAACTAGCATAAGCAAGTCTAGTAGCATATTATCTCTATTAACATGAATAAGTCTAGCATCATAAGCATATCTAACAACATTAGCATGTCTAACAGTTTGAACAGATCAATATCATAAGTAGAGCTATCAACATAAGCACAAGTATTTGCATAAGCATGATTAGCAGTATATGCATTTCTAATTATAGGGGCATGGTTAGCATGCTAAACATAACTAACAACATGATATGCTAGCATCCTAATTATAATCAGTAGTAGAAGTATAGATATCAACATAAGCATGACTAATGTATGTACACATTTACAATCTTATGCATATCCACAACATAAGTATAATTGCTATCTCATAATTGCACTAAGCATCATCTTTATGTAAAGAGAACAAACAAGGGTTATCATCCAATGTGAAGTGTTGTGTATAACCCTAAACAGATATGCTATATAGCTGTATTACATCTTTTATTATGCCCTGGGAATTTGAATCGTACCATTCAAAGTCCAACCGACCCCTGGGAAGGGCTATTCGGTTTTGTACAAGATCTAGGAGTGTCAGTATCCTAAGATCTCTTCCCCTCGGTCAGTACGAGTAAAAAGGAAGTGACATATCAGTCAAAGCTACCACCATAGTGACATATAGTCAAGTTGTTAACCACTAGTCCGCCCTTGGTACAGGTCACAACACTAGAAACTACGGTATACAAACCCAATCACTGAGGTACAACTGTAGTTGTCCTCTAATCACATCATGTTATAATCACTAAGACACGACCGCAGCCGTTCTCAATCACATCAGATGTATGAGGCATGACCATAGCCAAACTCCACACTCTGCATTGTGGATGATAAGGATATATCCTCAACCTGCACCTCCACATACTCAAAAGTATGTGCTCTGAGTTTTCCTTAAGAATACTCATTTCACCATCCATCAAGTTCTGACACTGAAGATGGTTCTACGGCACAGGGCACTACATGATTAGAGTTGTACTTTATTAGTTATGCCAATTTGGTGAATTAAGGATGCATCAAACAAGTAGACATACAAACTCTAATTCACTTCTAGCAAGCATATACATATCACAACTTAGAAAAGATATAAATGTGTGAAACATAATTTCTCATCTCATCATCACATGGTACTATTCACTTGCCATTCATGAGACCACACTAGTCATCATACTATCACAAGATATAAATCCTTTTCATAATATCACAGGGTATCAACCCTTATCAACATAAGAGGATTACACCTCATTCAGGGCTCAACCATGCCCAAAGGTCATTAAGACCATCATACTATTCCCTACAAGATCATCATTATCTTTGCATGCCTTATAACAAGGCTCAACAACATCACTTACATATAATACACCATATCAGCACAATATTGCATTAATGAGCTAGGATATATTCATAAACAACCATAGAAGGGTTATCTTAATAATAAGTACATTCCTTTATTACATCTACATGCAAGGAATCTATATATGATTAACCCTCATCATATTCATAATGCACATGTTTCGCATAAGCAAGTATCAACCATGTGGCTATGACAACCACCAATTAACACATTAGGTTATAATCATGTTAATGAGGTTATTTCATCATCATGCCATCATATAAGAATGTTAAACATGAATACTCATCTTTATCTATTTACATTAGAGTTAGGTTCAACAAGATAAATTATATTAATGTTACTAATCAACACTTATACCCAAACCCTAACTCACGACATCCCCATTGGATCATAGATGCATAAGGTGAAGCATCACCATCACATTCCATACTATTCTCAAGTATGAACCCACACATAAATCAAGGTGTAACCATTGGGTTATAGCATACTAGGGTTTCAACAACATTAACATAGTACTTCATGATTGTATTAGTCATTCAAGGACTATTCATACCCAATTACCATCATTTAGTTATATTAAAGCTAGGTATAACAAGCTATACCTCATTAGGGTTACATATCAACACAATATGATTATCATCCCTTCTATTCATATGAGTGAATAGGTAATACTACCTTATTAAGGGTAACCCTCCATTTGTTCCATCATCATTGAACCCATATCACCGTACCACAATGTCACCCAGAACCATTGGATGTTTAAAAGGTAAGACCATTGGTTGTTTACATAAGTAAACACCTTGGATAAGCCACCTATGAAGTCCTTGATTTGTGATCTATAAATATTCACCATCTAACCCTAGACATCCCTTGATTAACAACACAAAAAGTTCCACTGAGAGTAGGGTAAAATCCACAATCAATTTTTCAAAATTAAACAAGCCATCCATTGTAAACAAGTAAGCTCCTTAAGTTGATCATATAAAGGAAACCATGTAAATCACATTATTAGGACCAACATATTACATTAGCCATCATTCCACTTTATTGGAGGAATAAACATTATATCTGGACTATTGGGTCAAGTTCATATATTAAAACCATCAATTACAGTATAGGTCCGACCATTGCATCAAGTTACCCAAGAAACCATTGGTCTAAGGATTAATTGAAGATACAACTATATATTTAACTCACCATAGGTTTTGGTGCCCTGATCCACCATCATTAGCGACCATTAAGTCACCATAGGTTGTTATATCAGCACTATATTCGTTAATCAGCATCAAATATCAAACTAATATCACCATTGATTGATAGCATCATTAGGGTACATAGTTGTTAATCACTAGGCTTCTAATTAGGCCAAAACATGACCTAAGGGGGTGAAAGTCAGTTGACACCCTTTTTTACCACCATCCATTGTCATGAAGACAATACCATAGGGTTGTTGCAATTGTACCATCACCGGGTCATGGGTTTATAGAAGAAATCAGCTTAAAACCCTAAAATTGACCATTGGTTGATAGGTGCTTAGCACCATAGGTTGTCAAAACAACCTGATCCAAGTCATATTATACCTTAGGAATTATGTACACATGATCATATGTTCTTCTATAATTGAAATCAGAATAGGGAACATTATAAAAATCGAAATCCAAGTCAAGCATAGCTTTTTAGTGCATAGATCAAGCAAGAACATGATCTAGAAAGCTTATGGTAAGAAATAAACGTGGATCAAGTTATAAAACTTTCCTCTAATGAGAAGATGAAATCCAAAATAGAAGGAATATCGAGCAGGTAGGGTAGAAAATCCAAGCATAATCTATGAACTCGTCCATCTAGCACCTTTCTTCATCAAATGAGCAAACCCTAAGCATAAGGAGCAAGAAAGGTAGGGTTTTAGAGCTTTAGAGCAATTTCTACCATGGAACAGCAAGGTTCCAACCTGGAGGAAGGTCTAAGGAAGGAGAAGAGCAAGAGAAATGGAGAAGGAAGGAAGAAAATAACTTGCCTTGGTCGAAATCCCCAGAAGATGACCTTGGAAACCCTAGGTAGGGCTAAATTGATCTCTAGGAGACCTTCTTCTCCAAAAAGAGGTTGTCTTCTACCTTAGAGCACTTGGTTCCACAGAAAAACAGAATGTAGTTGTTGATCCAGGTAATAGGAAATAGAAAGCAAGAAAAGTTTCGTACTTGGGCAAGGAAGAGGTAAATATAGCCCATGGATAAGGATGGGAGCAAGCATGAGGTGTAAAAGTAGCTTCCCCATGTGTCTATGGCCTTAAACTATTAAGAATATACAAGCACACACACAAACAGCTCCCCTACCATCCTTATAGACCTTCTTAGATTTACTTTGTCTAATTTTCCAGCCAATCACATAATTCATTAGTTGATAGCTACTAAAGGTAGCTCATCTGTGAAGGGGTAAACCCTAAAATACCCTCTTAGAGAAAGCACCTTCAAATCAAGGATTAAATAGGTGCCTCATGGCTCAAAAATCTCAATAATTATGATGGAGAATATAAGGAACATAATTCAAGTGATACATTGCAAATAAAACCTCTCAATTGGGCAAATTGCAGAAAAGTCCAAAATGTGCATAAAATTGCATAACTTGCTCAAACAATGTCCAAATTGGACCAAATTTGAAACTTAAGTTTGCATTATGATTTAAAAGCATATCACAAGGTTATATTAGGGTTCTAAGAATTCAATTATGGTAATTAATCTTATTCAACTCATTAAGCAAGTTTAGGGGCCTTACAACTATAAACCCCTAACAGGGATTTCGCCCCCGAAATCTAAGATAAACAAAGATGGGTACTTCCTTTGCACCTCATCCTATTACCTTCACATGGTTACTTGCATATCATGGTGATATCACATCATTCATACATATATCCTCTTGGGTCAGCACAAAAACCCCGACCTAAGAAGACATTCTCAATATGGAATGTAGAAACTTGTTGTGTCATGTATACAACTCTAATAGTAACTTTCAACTTTAAATTCTAGCTATCATCCAGAAATTATATCTATTTTATCAACACATTACTCAAAAGTCATACTTGTTGGCTCTTATCAAACATAGAACATTATGTATCTCTTATCATATGTAACTTATGTCATCCACTCTAACTATTATGCATTGATATTTGATCCTAGGTTTATCTTAAAGGAACATGGTATCACATATCTATTAACCAACAAACCATCTATCCTTTAGTAGTGGTCTTGCCCAACTATCACTGAACCATACACAACATTATAGAATCACTTTTTTTCCTTCCAAACAACATTTAGAGGATCATCATCAACTCTCTCTCCCTCTCTCTCTGCAAAAGAGGAATACTTGAAATGTTCATTTAATAAACATCTCCAACCTTCACATATTTCTCATATTATTAATACATCTTGGATACTAGAATTCATTACCTTGGTATCCACCTCATGTGTTAAAAGCAACTCACATCCTTATATCATCTACTTTTACCAACATAACAAATATCAAGACATATAAGATGAGTCTTCCTAATTATTGGAAGGCTTAAAACAAAAATCATCACAAACTTTATGAACTTGGAACCATAGTCCAAATAACCTTATGCTATAATAAGCTATCCACCCTCATGTTTACAACGAATCGACACATACCAAGTGGCAATGATCCACTTGAAAGTTGTGCCCTGGAAAGAAAAGACACAAAGGGAAACACACTTCCCACATCATAGCAACATTGTTCAAGGTCACTAGCAAAAAGGTAACCAATTCTATTTTCATTATGCAAGTTACAACTTCTTATGTATCATTTTATCTGTTTCATTTCAGGTTCCTTGATATTAGAATAGGAATCATCATGATTAACATATCTCATTACTCCTTCCTTGACGACTATTTATCACACTGGGTATGTTCTCTTATTTTATTAGGCTTTTAAACCACTTATCGACTGGTAAGTCATCATATTCCACATTTTCTTCATTAAATTGGGATCATCTCCCTTAATTTCCTTCACATGCCATGCTAATTTTTTATTAACACTTTATTACACACATAGGTTGGTCTGAGATTAACTTAGGTTCCACCTTATTTCTTTGTCATTGTTCCCATTCATCTTCTCATTTTGTACTTGTTATAGGAGTTCTCTCTATCTTATGTTGATTTCATACCTTGATTCACTTTATAAGCATAGAATTGTTTGTGTTTTACTTAATTATCTTCTTGAATCACATCTTCAAGAACTTCTCTTTTCCTTATTTGTATTCATATTTAGATTTCATGGTGTTGTATCTTTCTCTTATATTTACCAAACATTCAAGTTTTGATAGATAATGATGCAATTCTCATCTTCTTTAAGGTAGGATTGAGATATTCACATCATTATTTCTTATTCGTTATGCTCTTTAGATTGTCTCAAAATAACTACTTGATCATAGTAATTAGAAATATAACAATCTAAGAGTTCCATACTTACCTTTTCTTCAATAATTGAATACTTGGCCAGGGCACCCAAATACTGAGATTAGGCAGTATGCACCATATTTTTATGTCATATTCCTAACTTAGACATCATCCTAGTCCTAAGTCCTAGTGTCCCTATAGACTCAGTGAACCTAAAGATCTGATACCAACTGTGAGAACCTGTTACACTAAACGAGATTACTCAAAGCATAAAACACAATCAATCACTAATTAATCACATACCCAAAAATATGGGTAAAATAAAACTGATTTCAACGTCAGCACCCGCTCAGAAACATTTTCATAAAAGTACAACATCTTTCTTATATCCATACTATGTCAAGAATTTGATACAAATTGTTCTATCATCTTAGCCACCACAGATATACACAGGATAACAATATTCATATATGCCACACAAACAAGCATTAATATGCTAACAAAAGTCTGATTCGTTTGAAACACCATATACAAACTTTTTCTCGCTCGGACCTGAGAGTACAAGGATGACTCTAGGACACATTAGACATCTAATCAACTTTTTCAAAGATTCATTACTATAGATCCTCTTTGCAGCCACATGTTTGATTTTGTCACTTCTGATTACCTAAAAAAATGTGGCGAACCACAAGGGTGAGACCCATGTCCCAACAAGAGATATAACCTCCAACAATGCTTATTGATTACAACATTTTAGGTAATGAGACAGTTTAAGCAGTTTAATCATATATAACAAATAGGCTCAGCAACATTGATGATTAACAAAATACATAAAGGAGCTGATAACAATTATCATCATCAAGCTGACTATCGTCATTTTCCTTATTAACCATATAAGAGATTCAATAGCATATGCATAACTAGCATAAGCAAGTCTAGTAGCATATTATCTCTATTAACATGAATAAGTCTAGCATCATAAGCATATCTAACAACATTAGCATGTCTAACAGTTTGAACAGATCAATATAATAAGCAGAGCTATCAACATAAGCACGAGTATTTGCATAAGCATGATTAACAAAATATGCATTTCTAATTATAGAGGCATGGCTATCATGCTAAACATAACTAACAACATGATATGCTAGCATCCTAATTATAAGCAGCATTAGCAGTATAGATATCAACATAAGCATGACTACTATATGTACACATTTACAATCTTATGCATATCCACAACATAAGTATAATTGCTATCTCTTAATTGCACTAAGCTTCATCTTTATGTAAAGAGAACAAACAAGGGTTATCATCCAATGTGAAGCGTCATGTATAACCCTAAACAAATATGCTATACTGCTATATTACATCTTTTATTATGCCCTCAAGAATTTGAATTGTACCATTCAAAGTCCAACCGACCCCTGCGAAGGGCTATTCAGTTCCGTACAAGATCTAGGAGTGTCGATATCCTAAGATATCTTCCCCTCGGTTAGTATGAGAAAAAAGGCAGTGACATATCAGTCAAAGCTGCCACCACAATGACATATAGTCAAGCTGTTAACCACTAGTCTGCCCTTGGTACAGGTCACGACACTAGAAACTAGGGTATACAAACCCAATCATTGAGGTACAACCGCAGTTGTCCTCTAATCACATCATGTTATAATCACCGAGACATGACCACAGCCATTCTCAATCACATCAGATGTATGAGGCATGACCATAGCCAACCTCCACAATCTGCATTATGGATGACAAGGATATATCCTCAACCTACCATCCCCACATACTCAACAGTATGCGCTCCGAGTTTCCCTTACGAATACTCGTTTCACCATCCAGCAAATTCTGAAACTGAAGATGGTTCTACAACACAGGGTTGCATCAAACAAGTGGACATACAAACCCTAATTCACTTCTAGCAAGCATATAAATATCACAACTTTGAAAAGATATAAAACTTGTGAAACATAATTTCTCATCTCATCATCACATGGTACTATTCACTTGCCATTCATGAGACCACACTAGTCATCATACTATCACAAGATATAAATCCTTTTCACAATATAATAGGGTATCAACCCTTATCAACATAAGAGGATTACACCTCATTTAGGGCTCAACCATGCCCAAAGGTCATTAAGACCATCATACTATTCCCTATAAGATCATCATTATCTTTGCATGCCTTATAACAAGGCTCAACAACATCACTTACATATAATACACCAGATCAACACCATATTGCATTAATGAGCTAGGAGATATTCATAAACAATCGTATCAGGGTTATATTAACATTAAGTACATTCCTTTATTACATCAACATTCAAGGAATCTAGATATGATTAACCCTCATCATATTCATAATGCACATGTTTCACATAAGCAAGTATCAACCTTATGGCTATGACAACCACCAATTAACACATTAAGGTTATAATCATGTTAAGGAGGTTATTTCACCATCATGCCATCATATAAGAATGTTAAACATGAATACTCATCTTTATCTATTTGCATTAGAGTTAGGTTCAACAAGATAAATTATATTAATGTTACTAATCAACACTTATACCCAAACCCTAACTCACGACATCCCCATTGGATCATAGATGCATAAGGTGAAGCATCACCATCACATTCCATACTATTCTCAAGTATGAACCCACACATAAATCAAGGTGTAACCATTGGGTTATAGCATATTAGGGTTTCAACAACATTAACATAGTACTTCATGATTGTATTAGTCATTCAAGGACTATTCATACCCAATTACCATCATTTAGTTATATTAAATCTTGGTATAAAAATCTATACCTCATTAGGGTTACATATCAACATAATATGATTATCATCCCTTCTATTCATATGAGTGAATAGGTAAGACTACCTTATTAAGGGTAACCCTCCATTTGTTCCATCATCATTCAACCCATATCACCATACCACAATGTCACCCAAAACCATCGGATGTTTAAAAAGTAAGACCATTGGTTTTTTAGACAAGTAAACACCTTGGATAAACCACCTATTAAGTCCTTTAATTTGTGCCCTATAAAGGCTCACCATATAACCCTAGACATCCCTTGATTAGCAACACAAAAAGTTCCACTAAGAGTAGGGTAAAACCCACAATCAACTTGTAACATCCCTGACCTGGGTTATGTACTAACCCTAGTTGTTTGGCCTAATAAAGTTGATTAGATGCTTGCTCTTATATTTTCAAAAGTAATTAAGGCTTTTGAGGAACTTATATTTCAATTTTAGTCCTTTTTGAATAATGTTGAAACATTGTTTTGTTAATATTGGACTAAAGTGCAAATTACCCAAGTTTGAGGGGTTAACTTGCACATTGTACATAATAAATGTTCCTCTAATGTTGATACATCATAATAATGAATATGATGTAGTGTTATGGTTTCCACAAGCTTGGGCATCAAGATAAAGCTTGTAGAGCAATCCTTGTACATTAAAACCTAGTTTTGGTGTAATGTGCAATTTACCCAAAACCTAGGGTTCAATATGCAAACTATCACCTCTAGAGGGTCTCTCATGTTTCTTGGCATCAAGTAGATCAAAGAAAATGAGAGGGGCGCCTCATTTGAATTATCATGGAGGAGAGAGAATCTTGACATTAAAATAATCAAGATTTAAGCATATATGGAACTTTAATTTAATTTAATGCAAAAAGAAATAAATTAATTAAGGAGCCCTTCAACCAAAAGTTGAAGGATGTGTTTGCAATAAGTTGGACGAGCTTGTGCCTTGCTTGGTCACAAAAAGATCTTGGTTGAGTGGAAGCCCACTCACATTAGTATAATAAAAAGTAATATCCACTAAAGGTTGGATATTAATATAAAACTCTTTAAGGTGCTTAATTCCTTTTCCATTAATTCTTGGATAATGGAGAGGTTTTGCAAGAAAATTAAGGTGGCTTCGTGGTCAAGGAATGGAGGGGAATTTGGAGGAAATAATTTCTGAATTAAGAGAAAATAAATTATTTTCTCTTTCCTTGAAATCCCTTATGTATATCTTTTTCCAATACACATAAGGATCGTTTCCTTAGTTTTCCTTTTCTCATCTTTGCTTTGGTCGACCAAGGGAGAGCTCAGGATCAGGATAAGTACGACTCTAACCTGTTGGTAAGGTTTTTATCATCTTCTACCTCGGATTCTTGGTGAAAACCCTAAATCAATGCTTGATTATTGGTTTTCTTCACTCGATTTCCAATCCTAGCCAACTTGCACATCCAAAAGCTCAAGGGCGGACCTTGGACAGTTGCTGGAACTCCATCCACCATTAGAGCCGTGGAACTTGGAGTTTGGGATCAGTTCTAGAGGTGGGTTTTATAACTCAAACCCTTAAGCATTAGTATTGCACTCTTTTCTTCAATGATCGTTGGTTACTTTCTTCTTTTTGGTATTCTTTTGATTCATTGCCGAAGTTTCTGTGAAGAACAGCAGCAGTTCTTGGTTGAATGGAGGAATATGATGATAACATCATATTAGATGTTTATCCAAGAAAAATCCCAGATCAAACGGTCTCCTTAGTTTCTCAAACGGTTTCCCAAACCGTTTGGGAGTAAACGGTTTCAAACCGTTTGGAATGAAACAGTTTCACCCAAACCGCATAGAAGCAAATGGTTTAAGATCGTTTGGTGATGTTGACCAGGGTTGACCATTTGGGGATTTGTTCATAATGATCTAGGATAATGATCCACTAATTATATTTGATTATCTCCAATTGGTTCATGAGTTGAAGGTCAATCAATCACCAAAACCCTAATCGGGTTAAGTGTTGATTTCATAATAGTTTGAATTGGAAACTTGGGTTGATTGACCCAAACGGTTTCAAAACCATTTGGGGATCACCCAAACGGCCTCAAGACCGTTTGGTGATCACCCAAGACCGTTTGGAGGTCTAGGGTTAGGTATGGTTGAGCAATTGAAGATCCAAAGGTATTAAGTTGAAGTATAATCAATTGCTAATTTGGTGACCAATCCTAGGATCCAAACCCTAATTGAATGACTTGGTTAATGATGATGTGATGGGAAAACGGTCTCAAGACCGTTTTGAGGTCATACAAACGACCTCAAGATTGTTTGGGGGTCAGGTCATGTTCAATTTGGATGAAGGTTCAATGGTTTCAAAGTAACTAATCTCACATTGGTTAATGTTGAAGGATCATCAATTCCAAACCCTAATCCAATTGATTCAAACCCTAATTGATGATCAATTGAGGGTCAATTGAGGGTCAAATCAGTTGAAGGATGACCTAATTAACTCAATTGAAGTATGGCGATAGGTCTAATTGAAGATTGGTTACATGAATTCAATGATTGAAGGAATCAACATTGAGAACCCTAAATTGATTTGATAGGTTGAGACCACAATTGGTCCATACTGTTTTGAGGAGGTTTGGACCAAACGATCTCAAGACCGTTTGAGTCCAAATGGTCTCAAGAACATTTGGGACCAAATGATCCCAAACCAGTTGAGTTCATGCGGTTTCAAAACTTCACTGTAGCAAACGATCTTGAGGGTCACCTTTAGCAAACGATCTTGAGGGTCACCTTCAGCAAACGATCTTGAGGGTCACCTTTAGCAAACGATCTTGAGGGTCACCTTTAGAAAACAATCTTGAAGGTCACCTTTAGTAAACGGTTTCAAGTGACCACCTTTAGCAAATAGTTTCAAAGACTACCTTTACTAAACAGTTTCAAGTATGTAACTAAGACCGTTTGGAGGTTATTTGTGCAAAACCGTTTGAGATCTGATTTGGTCAAGACTGTTTGGGGTCTAAGTGGCCAAGACCGTTTGGTGGACAATTAACCAAAACCGCATGGATATCTAAAGTGGTTAAAGGACAAATTGATTAATTGACTAATACATGATGTAATCAAAGATGATTATGGTAATTGTATCTTAATGGGATAAGGTGATTACTGCCTTTGCATGAATAAGTTTTAATGATCATGATGATAGTGACATAACTTATGATGTCAATTCTTCTCTTTCATGATGAGTTGACTTAGCCTAATCAAGGCTGATGCAAACATCATCTTATAGAAGATGAGAGAGAAGACTTCCTACATGAATGTTAATCATGTAATGGACTTTTATTATAGATGCATGTCTAATTAGGGTATTATCCATGATAGTGAGATCATGAAACCCTAATTATGAAGGTTAATGAATCACAACCCTAACTGAGGGTATTAATGGAAGTAATCCTAATACATGATGATGGTATGATCTTAATTCATAGTGATGACATGATAAACCTTAATTCAAGGTACTTTGATGATCACTCCTACTTGGGGTGAATAGTAAACCCTAATTGTTGGTCGTTAAACATGAACCCTAATCTAGGGTGATGCAATGTGAATAGTAAACCCTAATCCAGGGTGATACAAAGTGAATAGTAAACCCTAATTGTGGTTCATTGAAAATAAACCCTAATCTAGGGAGATGCAATGTGAATGTGAAACCCTAATTTTTGGTTATATCTTATAGCATGAAGCTCTATGGTTTGATAATGAAATGATGAGTCATTAATCCTAATTGAGCTAAGGGGATGATTAACCCTAATTGAAATGAAAAGGGAAACCCTAACCCTAGTAAGGGCATAGTGGTGCAACCCTTGAATAGTGATGTTATCATTGTTTTGCATTATGCTGATATGAAATTGATGTATCAATTATCATCTGTACTAATCATGCAGGTTGTATGAGATATTGAACATATCCAGGTATGAGCTATGATACTTTGTTTATTGAAAGTACTTTACGAGCTTTGTAAGCAATGATATTGCTATGTTTCCTAGTGAAAGGTGAAAAAAGAAGGTTTATAGGCTTTAAGAGCCATGTGAAATACCTGCACTATAATTATCATGTTTACACTATTAGATAACTTGATGGCATTAAGTTACATGTTAAAGTGGTAACAAGTGTTTTGATGATATAAGGGTTTGAACACCCATATTCTTGAATCATGATGATGAGTTGATAAGGGATTGAGATCCCAATATTAATAAAGCTGTGAAATGAACTTGATAGAAATAGTACTCTTTCTTTATAGAAATTGTTATAAAGGTTTATGTTTGAAAACATGCCTGATGCTAAAAGAATACTGTAATGTACTTAAATAATCAAGTGAAATGATATCATGTAGAGCCCTGACCATAGATCCATCATCGTCAGTAGTTGGGTGATGGTGAAATAGGTTTTCATAAGGGAACTTCCGGAGGGCATACTTTTGAGTATGTGGGGGTTATGGGCGCGAATATCCTTACGCCCTAATGGAGGAATTGATGTGAGATAAACATTAAATCTATCAATCCTTCATTATATGTATATGCCGGGATGATGTATCACTAATCTCCTGATGATGATGTTAATGCCAAATCGATGTGAGATAAACAAGAAATCCCTCGATTGCGAAGAGAGTACAGCATGCCACTGTAACTCTAATAGCGAAGTTGTCAGCATACCCTGGAAAGCTATTATGGCAGAGACACGAGATGTCCTTCATGTTGTTCCTCACACTGACTGAGGAGGATGAGGTCATAGAATTCTGGCTCTTCTAGTGACCTATGTATGGTACCGATTTTGATTTCGCAATGGTCGGTTGGAGTATGAGCGGCATACCTCATCTCCTCAGGGAATAAGTATGTTTGAAAAATGTAATCAGCCGTGTAGTATATTTGTTTAGGGTTGAACTATGAGAAACAATGATTGATGATACATTTTTTATTATGTATTAGATGAATATATGATATACATGTTCTTCATATTCATTATTGAATAAATGACTTGCTTCTTAATCAAGTTATAACTGGAATGAACTGTATAGAGAATGCTACTCTACTTAGCTTTATTAATGATTTACCTACTGTTGAATATTTATAATTCTATTGCTCAGTTTTATTCTATTATCTGCAATAACAATGCTTTTAGCAGAGAGTTATATCTCTCGCTAGGACAATTTTCAATTTTCTCACCCCCGTGTGATTCAACTTTTTAGGTAGACACCGAGGAAGAAGAAACCCTTCAGTGGGTGAGCAGCAACAACAGCCATAGCAGCAGTAGCAATAGCAAGGACAACAGTGATCCTCAGGTGGAGACACTATTTGTTAGGTTCTGTATATAGAGAGTCCTATGTGTCATCTCTGTACTCTCAGGTCCTAGGAGTCAGTAGATGGTTTGATATAGATCTAAGATTTTTGGCTTGATGCCTCGAGATTTTTGTATCCTGCTCATGTACAGTTTAATAGGGCAGTCAATGTTATGACTCTCAAGATGAGATGATACAGAGATGTACTGACGAATCAGAATGTAAATAACTTACTTTGGTTCTTTATGAAAGAGTTCTACAGTTTGTGGATCTCATTGCAAAAAGTTTTAATTTTTAGTGATTTTCAGTAATTGTGCTGCTAATGTTTCACTACTGCTTTAGTTAATATTGTTTTCACGAGACGGACGCCACACAACTATTCATTTAAAACAAGCCATCCATTGTCAACAAGTAAGCTCCTTAAGTTGATCATATAAAGGAAACCATCTAAATCACATTATTAGGACCAAAAAATTACATTAGCCATCATTCCACTTTATTGGAGGAATAAACATTATATCTTGACCATTGGGTCAAGTTCATATATTAAAACCATCAATTTCTGTATAGGTCCGACCATTGCATCAAGTTACCCAACAAACCATTGGTCTAAGGCTTAATTGATGATAAAACTATATAAGTAACTCACCATAGATTTTGGAGACCTGATCCACCATCATTAGTGACCATTAAGTCACCATAGGTTGTTATATCACCACTATATTTGTTAATCAACATCAAATATCAAACTAATATCACCATTGATTGATAGCATCATTAGGGTACTTAGTTGTTAATCACTAGGATTATAATTAGGTCAAAACATGACCTAAGGGGTGAACATCAGTTGACACCCTTGGTTACCACCATCCATTGTCATGAATACAACACCATAGGGTTGTTGCAATCGTACCATCATCGGGTCATGGGTTTATTGAAGAAATCATCTTAAAACCCTAAAATTGACCATTGGTTGATAGGTGCTTAGCACCATAGGTTGTCAAACCAACCTGATCCAAGTCATAGTATACCTTAGGAATAATGTACACATGATCATAGGTTCATCTATAACTGAAATCATAATAGGGAACATTATAAAAATCAAAATCCAAGTCAAGCATAGCTTTTTAGTGCATGGATCATCATTTTCAAGCAAGAACATGATCTAGAAAGCTTATGGTAAGCAATAAACGTGGACCAAGATATAAAAATTGCCTCGAATGAGAAGATGAAACCCCACACAGAAGAAATCTTGAGCAAGTAGGGTAGAAAATTCAAGCATAAGCTATGAACTCGTCCATCCAGTACCTTTCTTCATCAAATCAGCAAACCCTAAGCATAAGGAGCAAGAAAGGTAGGGTTTTAGAGCTTTAGAGCAATTTCTACCATAGAGCAGCAAGGTTTTGATGTGGAGGAAGGTATAAGGAAGGAAAAGAGAAATGGAGAAGGAAGGAAGAAAATAACTTGCCTTGGTCGAAATCCCTAGAAGATGACCTTGGAAACCCTAGGTAGGGCTAAATGGAGCTCTAGGAGACCTTCTTCTCCAAAAAGAGGTTGTATTCTACCTTAGAGCACTTGGTTCTACAGAAAAATAGAGTGGAGTTGTTGCTTCAAGTCAGAGGAAAGAGAAAGCAAGCAAAGTTTTGTACTTGGGAAAGGAAGTGGTAAATATAGCCCATAGATAAGGATGGGAGCAAGCATGAGGTGTAAAAGTAGCTTCCCCATGTGTCTATGGCCTTAAAACTATTAAGAATATACAAGAAGACCCACAAGAAGCTCCCCCACCGTCCTTATGGACCTGCTTAGCTTTCCTTTATTGAATTTCCCAACCAATCACATAATTCATTAGTTGATAGCTACTAAAGGTAGCTCATCCGTGAAGGGGTAAACCCTAAAATACCCTCTTAGAGAAAACACCTTCAGATCAAGGATTAAATAGGTGCCCCATGGCTCAAAAAGCTCAAGAATGATGAGAGAATATCCAAGGAACATAATAAAAGTGATAAATTTCAAATAAAACCTCTCAAATGGGTAAATTGTAGAAAAGTCCAAAATGTGCATAAAATTACATAACTTGTTCAAACAGTGTCCAAATTGGACCAAATTTGAAACTTAAGCTTGTATTATGATTTCAAAGCATATCACAAGGTTAGATTAGGGTTATAAGAATTAAATTATGGTAATTAAGCTTATTCAACTCATTAAGCAAGTTTAGGGGCCTTACACCTCCCATATATCCTACTAAGGTGTGGCAAGGTAAGAGTAGGTTGTATTTGAACAAAGCCAAATTATCCACAAGGTGGGAATATATAGTTCTTGGAACATATTGTGATAGAGATATCACAAACAACAACAAATTATGATATGATGATTCTGAATCTCCAAATATTTTACAGACAACCTTCCTCCTCGCTAGAAATGTCTTCTTGTATGATATTTGAAGGTTTAGTTCAACGTTCACCTTGTCACAAATTTCTCATATGGACATATCCAATCATGACACTAGGATTGGTATTATCATATGAGAAATATAAGATGATGTGCATTGGCGATGGTCCTGATTCAGAACAGTTAGTTGAAAATTGTGGCTCCCACTATAATGTTTTATCATCCACATGCCACCTGCTCTTTTGGACTGGCAAGCGGCCAAACTCCAAGGACATCATTGGTCATGGATACAAACAAATTTGATAAATCAATTATTTGAGCATTGTGTACGATATTGGACAATGTTTTGTACCGACTATTTTTTAATCATCTCAATCATAACAACTTTGGATGCAAATAATGCACCCTCATAAATTCCAGTGCTGGAAGGGTTGTAATTGAGACAAACTTCCTGACAAAAATCTTCCACCCATTCGTCATCTTGAAAAGCTTCATAGTTAGTATCAATGTGGTTGTGTCTGGACCATTCTCTATCAAATATGGATGGGACGAAACTCAATGTTGATACCCATCATCAGTTTCAGTCAATGAGTCACCATCTTCTTCACTATTATCATCACCATCCTATTCACTATTATCATCACCTTCTTGATCACTATTACCATCCCCTTCTTGTTTAAAATTTTGTTCTCCCTCCTCAACCTCAACACTAATATTCTCAATAGTAGGATTTTAAGAGAATTCAAGTGCTTGATTTTGGTGAAATTGATTCAATAAACTCATGTAACTAGAATGTTGGTGGAAAGATATTTTTTCAAGAAACACATCAATATAGGCATCAGATGAAAGTGAGAACAAAGTTCTATATGCATCATCATCGTCAACTTGTATGAGCATATGATCTTCTCCAGGGAAAAGATAGGATATATTGATAGAGAACTGGCTGGGATTGATGTCAAGTGTTGTATGGATATATGATTTTAGTTCAGATAGGGTACTGATAAGTGAAATATTTATGGGTCTAACAGATCGACTAGAATAAGACCCATCAGAGAGAAAATGACCATCATATTGAAGTTTGACAATTCATGAACGTGAACTAGATGCCATGTTCCTATATTGTAAAATAAATAAACTTAATTGGAACAATAATTTGTATTTTAGAACAGTAAATTAATTTAATTGGAACAATAACATCTTTTTTAAAACAATAATTATTATTTTATAACAATAACGTCATTTTAGAACAGTAATTAAGATTGTAGAACAACAAATTAGAATTTGAAATTAAATACTAGGAATAACATTAATTGGAACTAAATGGTAAGAATATCATTTTCGTTGATAACATTTACTTCAAATGTCATTTTCTATAACATTGTTTTAATAATTTGGAATTCAACAGTATCAATATAATTCTTTCATTTTTAATATTGCATAGAACTTTTAGGTTCTAAATTTGGAATTAAATAGTAGCAATACAATTTTTCAATTTTAATATTACATAGTAGTTTTAGGTTCAAAAATTTAGATTTAAACAATAGAAATACAATTATTTCATTTTTAATATTACATAGTAGTTTTAGGTTCAAAATTTTGAATATAAGATGTAGTAGAGAAAATACCTCAAGTGGCGAGTTCTCCCTTGTGAATCAGAATACCAGATCAGAGAAAGAAGAGAAGCAGAATCCCGGCCAGAGAGATAAAGAAGATGAGAACAATAACATCAGAAATTAGCTCCGTCCGAAATCAGCTTCAACTAGAATCCCAACCAGAGAGCTCCAGAGCAATGGAGATCAATGAAGAAGTGAAGAAATGGAGGAAATATGTGTGTTTGAGGAGATGATTTCAGCTCCTATATATAGGAGAGAAATGCATCACCATTGGGGACGTATTGCCCCCACGTGGCACCCGTCGCGCCCCCCAATGGCTATCTAACCATTGGGGGCAAAGTTCGGGTGCTGCATGGTAGCAATACGTCCCTAAGGGAGACACATTATCCCGACTAGCCGTTGGGGCGTCTCAGTGCCCGACGCATTGGTTCCATAATAGGACACTACGTCCTGGAGCAGGACGTATTGCTCTACGGTGGGATTAATGTGTCCGGCTCGGAGACGCATGTTGGCTAAATTGGATATTATTATAATCCCTTTGTTTTGATTATGACAAACATTTCTTTCTTGTGGTTTTAACGTGCTATTTGAGTGTTGCAGGAACTAGGTGGATGACACAACTTTGGAAGATCTAAATGCTCACAATGTGATAAATTCATGATTGTAATCAAATGTAAAACTTGTACAAGTATATAATGTACAAGTACTTAGATATCATGTAAGTCAAGTGTTTAGATCTTTCCTAAGCAATTCACAACACTTAGATAGGTCATCCCCTATAATAGTGTCACAACTGCACACTCATACACACACTTAGTATTCATCTAGAACCACCAAAATAGAGACACTCTCGGTCGAACTCTTTATCGACTGAGACAAGATCGGTCGAACAATTTCTCGACTGAGAGTCTCCCGGGTTATTTCTTCTAATATGTTCTATAGTCGTTAGACACAGCAGACAAGATAGTTGGGAGTTGGAATCGAACGTTATATACACTTTCTCCAGACCGTCCCTCGGTCGACAAAAACTTCGACCGACGGACTCTCGGTCGACAAACTTCTCGACCGAGATTGTCTCTGTCTGCACTTTTCAGAATTAATAAACTAGTCGTTGCTAAAGAAATTAGTGGATACCTAATGGCTAGTTGATCACTTAGAACCCCCTATAAAGTGTCTAGAATGTCCTTAAGCATTCATAGGCCATTCATATAAATACGACATGCCTTAGGACACCCAAAACACACTTGTGCAACACTTGAGCATACATACTTGCAATTGGAAATCTATTCTTGTGAGCAATCGAGCAACTCTAGCATTTGTTAATACTTTCCATTGCTACAAATTCATGTCCTACAGGCTAGCATCTCCTACCCACTGCACTTCCACTTCCATACACATTGGTTAGGAGATAAAAACGCTTGATATAGGAAATCAAGCCTTGTGCTACAACGGTAATTGTAATTTCCATTTTCCCTTCTTGTTCCTTCTTATTTCTTGTACTCTCCTTGCTACTCCTAGGGTTGGAGGTTGCGGAGTGGAGAGGATGCTATCTTCTCAGGTGGATAAGGATCTTCTTGGTGGAGAAGGAGGACTTTGGACTACTTCTAGAAGGTCTCAACGGGAAGCTACTTCAAGGAGGAATGCTACTTCAAGGGGGAGCTTGAAGTTACTTCAAGTGAAGGCTGCTTCATAGTTGGTGAGACAACTTCGGGGTGAAGGTTGTCCAAAGGGTGAGGAAAGTATTTGTAATTTTGTGTAACATCATAAAAAGGTAATAAAATTCAAGTACTTTCAAATCCCAATTGGAAACAATTGGGTAGTGGACTGACTCCCTTAGTTTTTGCTAAGGGTGGAACCACTCTAAACACCTTGCCTCTTTCTCCTTATCTCAATTGTGGTTGCTTGAGTTGAATTATTGTTAAAATATTTATAAAATGCTATTCGCCCCCCTTCTAGTGGGTTTTCAATTGGTATTAGAGCAGGCTTCAAGGAGCTCTAATTGAGTCTTGAAGAATGGAGGGTGGTGGTTTCTACAAATGCAAGAAAAGGAGAAGCTTGGACCAATCCTCAACAAGCTGTAATTGATGCTTAGGAATAAGACACACAACACTTAGCTATCCATGGAGGTTAAAGAAGGAAGATGTGCATAAAGAATGCCTTATTGCTACAACAAGTGAAGAAGAAGAAGAGGTAAGCATTTTTAATTTATCTAAAGAAGAGTTAATTGCTAGCCTTCAAGAAACACATGATAAGTATATTGAGTGCAAGAAGAAATTAAAGAAATCTAATAAAGCAAATGATGAGTTACATGCTAAACTTCTTGCTCTCACATCTGAAAATGAAGATCTTAAGGAGACATTAAACTTAACTATTAAGGACCATGATATTAAGCTAAAATCAATAGAGGCAAATTACAATCTTCTCTCTCTAGAAAAGATAAACTTGCAAGCCGAATTTAATGATCTTCAAAAACAACCAATTTTATGTACTCATCTAGATTATGATACTATTGTGAAAGAAAGAGATTCTTTATTATCTAATCTAGATCAAGCAAAGTTAGATATCAGAAAGAGAATGGATGAGATTGCTAAGTTACAACAAGAAGTTAGTAGCTTAAGAAACAATGATGTTCTTGATAAGATCTTAAATGATTCTCATGGTCAAATTGGAAGGAGAGGACTAGGTTACAAGCCTAAAGGAAAATCCTATCAAAAACCTAGTGGGGGAAGGACACAAGTGCCAAAGACTCATTCTATGTATGTACCTAAAGGCAAGTATACATATGTACCCAAGAACAATCTAGATCAAACTCATAAAAAGAGAAATGAGATTGATTCTATATGTTGCCATTATTGTTTGCGTCTTGGACATTATTCCTTTTCATGTCCTTATAAGAAAAAGGATGTTGAGTTGGTATGGGTTCCAAAACCCCCAAACTAAATAAATTAAATTAAGTTGAGATAAGACCAAAGACTCTAGATTGTATATCTTTATGTCTATCTCAACTTAACATAATGAGATAACAAATTGATTCAAGTAATTAAAATTTCTAACTTGAAAATACACATTTTTAAATAAACCTGCAGAGACACATCTTTAATAACTTTTTTAGTTTGGGCTCCCAAAACCTAGAGATTTGAATATAATTAGTTGAGATTTGACTTAAATGTTACTTTGATACTTAAATGTTTTATCTCAACTAAACTGAGTTTTAAATTGCATAATTGAATTGGAAGTTATCTATGTTTTACTTGGAAATAAATACTGAAAATAGTACAGAAACAATCTCAATTGACAAAATCTTCGACCGAGACAATGTCGGTCGAGAAATTTGTCGACCGGTAGGATTTCTGCCTTAAATCTGTAATTTTTCTGGAGAAAGAGTAACATTCTCGGTTGAGAAAGTTGTCGACCGAGACAATATCGGTCGAGAAATTTGTCGACCGAGGGATACTCTAACAAAATTATTCAGTAAAAACAAAGACACTTCAATTACAATTAACTTAAGTATGTAATGAACTTTATATATTACATATTTGAATGATCATAATTAAAAGGAAGAACATATGAGTATCAAAACTTTATACCTTTCATTGTATCTAAGAAGAAAAGATTGATTTTACTGAAATTATGGATATGCTTCTATTGTCCTATCATGATCATTGTGTTTCATCTTTTACTTGGTTTGTCTAAAATAATCTTTGATCTGTATACACAAACCATGAATGGACATTGTTTTCAAAATGATCATAGTGATTTAGCTCTTTACATATAAATATGATGTTATCATTGAAAATATCATTTTGCATAAAAGTAAAACTCAATGGAAAAAATGCATCTTGACATATTAAGTTAATAATTATCTTGTGCTATGGAAAAAGGATATTATATTTGTGATGTATGATTGGAAGTATATACTCTTACTGCAATTGGACATGCTTCAATACAAATATAGCATAGATTGCAAGTTCATTTTTAATTGCTATGATCTTATACATGGTTTGCCTAAAAATATTTCTTGGCCAAAATAAAAATTATGAACCATGTTGTCTTGAGAAAACTTCATATATTTCTTGCATTAGTGGAATAAGAGGTCTTGCTTAGAATTAAATTATTTCAATATTCTATCTAAAGCCTATTCTAAGTAAATCAAGAGCAAGACACCATTTCAAAATCAAATATTGCTTACATGAATTAGATTTTAAACAAACTTTGATCCAAGCTATAATCTTTCAAATTGATATAAATTCTTTCAAATTGGTATCCACCTGTTACATAAAGGCTTTATATTCAATCAAGTGGATTATTGTGAATACTTAAATTGGAAATCTACAAAAATTGCCTCTCGGTCGAAATCCAAATTGAACAAGGGGCGCCAAGGTCAAAGTCAAGGTCGACCTAAAATAAGCTTGACAAAATGCTTAATTGAAAATCATTTCTTTGCACTCAGCATTAGTATAAACTTGCTCATCATTGATTGACATATCTTTCTTGATTCTAATGTGTTCTTAAATGATCTCATATCATTTTCAGGATTAACATTCCTCATAAATGAATGAGAAATATATGAAAGTCAATCATTGAATAAATTCTATTATTTCTAATGGTTAATACTATAGTATGAAAGAAATTACAAGTTACTCCCCAAAATATACTCCCCTAAACATGGAAATTATATTTTGTAAAATACTCTTAAAATAATGTGCTCCACACTCATAAAATTTTACAATATCTCATTTGCATTCATAACTGTTATTAAAAACTAGCTCAAAATTTCATTCACAATGTTCAATCACAGCAATCTCGTCAGTCTACAAAAATCTCGACCGAGACAAACTCGGTCGACGAGTTTGTCGACCGAAGATATCTCGGTTGGTCACCTTTCTCGACCAACACTTGCCAAGAAAATGCTACACATTCAAACCCAGAAATAGCTCGGTTGACAAAATGTTTGACCGAGTCTATCCCGGTCGACAAAATTATCGACCAAGACCAACTTGGTGAACCCCCAATTTGCATAAATTAAAAGGCAATCTTCCGATTAAAATAATAATAATAATAAAATCGCAATGGCTATTTTTCGATCAACCGTTGGACGACCAAGAGGAGCGTCTGCAGAATCGACCATTGCGGTCCTCGGTCGACGAATTGTCGACCGAGAAGGGTCCTGTTTTGCTATAAATAGACCCCAAAACGGCCCCATTCTTCACCAATTCACATTCTAACTTCTCTACCTCTTGTCTAGTGCCTTCTTGTGTGAATTTTTATCTCTTCTCCACCCCAATCTTGTCTTGCTTCTTCTCCACCTCAAATCTTCAAGATGGCTTCCTCATCCTTGCGTGGAAAGAAGCAGGTTGCGGCTAGGAAGGGAAGGATGGTCTCCCCGGCGCTGGCGATCATCAACGACATTCCATTCAATGATGTAGCTGTCGGAGATCGCTACCTCAGGCTGTCCTCAAAGAATCCTCTTCCTTGATGGCCGGTGGACGTCATGGACTTCATCAACATTGTTGATCTTGAAGAACTCTTTGAGGTGCAACATCTTTCTGAATTCCTAAATCCATCCTTCCGTTCCTACTCCTCCCAAGCCGTCAATGAATTCTATGCCAATCTAACCACACATCCTGACAATGATCATTCTTTCTCTTCTATGGTTAGTGGGTATGGATTTCACTTTTCCGAGGAGGATGTTCTTACTATTCTCAACATTAATGTAGACGAATATAAGGGGTTCATTGATCTCACCACTGGTAATCCTCTCAATAAGCTATCCCAAGATGACACTACCACTAGTTTGAGTGATATCAAGAAAGCCATTTTTCTATCCAATACAATTTTCCATGAAGAAAGGGGTACCTATTATGCCATCAATTTAAAACCCGAAGTTAGGATAGTCAATCTAATTGTTGCCACAAATATCTATCCTAGAGCAAACAAATCTGAAGTACCCACCTTTCACATGTATCTTATTTATGCCATCCTAAATAGCATACCCATCAATTTTATTTGTCTTATTCTTAAGAGCATGGTTGAGTTTTCTAGAAATCCACCCTATGCTGATTTTGTTTGCCAAATTACGCAACATCGTCTTAAGAAAAGCATTGAGGACCTAGGTTTCAAATGTGATAGGAAACCCCAAAAGATCACTAGAAATACGGTAGAGAAGATGGGGATTGATTTTAGACATAAGAGGTCTAGGACTGAAGGGGAGCCATCCACCCAAGATACACCTCCACCACCTCCTCCTTCTAGCCTACCTTATGATCCTATCACATATACATTAACATACATTGCCGGTTCTCAATATCATTTAAGTAGGCAATTAGACTACAATCATCATGCCATGTCTTACTTGAATTAAATGATGCAAGCTTTTTCTCCTGATAGACCTGACGCATATCCTTATTCACTTAATCCTCGCATGCTCTACCCTTACAACCCATCCTACAACTACACTCAAATCCCATCACCACCATCTCATGACCTCAGCCATACTCAATTTTCCCCAATTCAACTCCAAGACATTGCTGCCCACTTTCGATTCGATCGTGTTCCCACCTTCTTGGAGGCTTATGCTTTGACCAAGACAGGTGCCTTGGAGTGGCAGACGTTGGTTAAATACTATGGAGTTGAGCCCTTTCTTGGGAAAGACCCAGAAATTGATGTAATTCTTCGGTATTTTTAGTGAGATCATGAGATTTATGGCTATCTTTGTAATGTTTGTAATGACTATCTTTTTGAGCTAGTATGTCATGATTTATGGGTCTTCTTATGAGTTGAATGAGCACTGAGTTATTATGAATAAAAGTGTTTCCTATGGCTTCAATTGGATATATCCTTGTTAAATAAGAATATTATAGGGGAGCATAACAATCAGGGGGAGTAATATATGCCATGAACCTAAAAGGATCTCATATCATTTCAAGGCTTAACACCCTTTTGCAAATGATTGAAAAATAAATTGTGGCTAAATTTGACAAACATGGTTTGCATTCATACTAAATCCCTTGCTTTTAAAACTGAATATCTTATTAAGGGGGAGCATAGCAATAAAATTAAGGGGGAATGGTAAAATTCATACTTAATGATTATCTTAGTTATCTTTTTGAAATGACAAAGGGGGAGAAATAATATAAAATTAATAACATAAAGTAAAATGAGTTTCATAATCTCTCGGCCAGCACAAGTTTCATAAATTCTTGGCCAGCACACACTTGCAAACACGAGAATGGCTACAAAAGGTAAACTTCAAGTATGAAACTCATATGATTTATATTTCATTGAGTTATATTTTGGGAATGTTTGTCATCTTCAAAAAGGGGGAGATTGTTGGCTAAATTGGACATTATTATAATTCCTTTGTTTTGATGATGACAAACATTTCTTTCTTGTGGTTTTAACGTGCTATTTGAGTGTTGCAGGAACTAGGTGGATGACACAACTTTGGAAGATCTAAATGCTCACAATGTGATAATTTCATGATTGTAATCAAATGTAAAACTTGTACAAGTATATAATGTATAAGTACTTAGATATCATGTAAATCAAGCATTTAGATCTTCCCTAAGCCATTCACAACACTTAGATAAGTCATATCCTATAATAGTGTTACAACTGCACACT
Source organism: Alisma plantago-aquatica (assembly GCA_963693085.1). Classification (NCBI taxonomy): domain Eukaryota; kingdom Viridiplantae; phylum Streptophyta; class Magnoliopsida; order Alismatales; family Alismataceae; genus Alisma; species Alisma plantago-aquatica. The sequence continues at coordinate 380,917,480 of OY856409.1, read as the reverse complement.
CATACACACACTTAGTATTCATCTAGAACTACCAAAATAGAGACACTCTCAGTCGAACTCTTTGTCGACTGAGACAAGCTCGGTCGAACAATTTCTCGACCGAGAGTCTCCCGGGTTATTTCTTCTAATAGGTTCTATAGCCATTAGACACAACAAACAAGGTAGTTGGGAGTTGGAATCAAACGTTATATACAGTTACTCCAGACCGTCCCTCGGTCGGAAAAAACTTCGACTGATGGACTCTCGGTCGACAAACTTCTCGACCGAGATTGTCTCTGTCTACACTTTTCAGAATTAATAAACTAGTCGTTGCTAAAGCAATTAGTGGATACCTAACGGCTAGTTGAGCACTTAGAACCCCCTAGAAAGTGTCTAGAACATCCTTAAGCATTCATAGGCCATTCCTATAAATAGGACATGCCTTAGGACACCCAAAACACACTTGTGCAACACTTGATCATACATACTTGCAATTGGCAATCTATTCTTGTGAGCAATTGAGCAACTCTAACATTTGCTAATCCTTTCCATTACTACAAATTCATGTCCTACAGGCTAGCATCTCCTACCCACTGCACTTCCACTTCCATACACATTGGTTAGGAGATCAAAATGCTTGATATAGGAAATCAAGCCTTGTGCTACAACGGTAATTGTAATTTCCATTTTCTCTTCTTGTTCCTTCTTATTGCTTGTACTCTCCTTGCTACTCCTAGGGTTGGAGGCTGCGGAGTGGAGAGGGTGCTATCTTCTCAGGTGGAGAAGGAGGACTTTGGACTACTTCTAGAATGTCTCAACGGGAAGCTACTTCAAGGAGGAAGGCTACTTCAAGGGGGAGCTTGAAGTTACTTCAAGTGAAGGTTGCTTCATAGTTGGTGAGACGACTTCGGGGTGAAGGTTGTCCAAAGGGTGAGGAAAGTATTTGTAATTTTGTGTAACATCCTAAAAAGATAATAAAATTCAAGTATTTTCAAATTCCAATTGGAAACAATTGGGTAGTGGACTGACTCCCTTAGTTTTTGCTAAGGGTGGAACCACTCTAAACACCTTGCCTCTTTCTCCTTATCTCAATTGTGGTTGCTAGAGTTGAATTATTGTTAAAATATTTATAAAACACTATTCACCCCCCTCTAGTGGTTTTTCATCGCATTGCTCTCTCGCAGAGAAATACGTCCCGCTTCAGGACGTATTGGCCCCACCGCAGGGCAATACGTCATGAGCCGGGACGTATTGCTCTGCAGCGGGGCAATGTATCACCCGCCTAGACGTATTGCCCTCGCACATAGCAATATGTCTCCATTGAGGATGTATTGCCCTGTAAATGTGCCATTTTGGGAATTGAGATGAAGAACGTGTCATTCTGGGCATTAAAATGGCCAAACGTGCCATTTTAGTTTTTTGTCCTAAACAGTTTTCGTAGTTCAGTTTATATGAAGACTTGTTAACCAAGTATATGTTTTGTAGACCAGTAAACCGTTAAATTGCATTACTACGTTTGTCTTTAACAATTAGGATCAGGTCAATATGTTCAAGGATACATCATTTATAGCATACATTAGATGGCCATCACAAGTCATTTATATTATAAAGAATGTTTGGTGTTGCTTCTTCACGATATTACTTCTTTACAGCATCATAGTCGTATTGAAGTAGATGATTGTGGTTGTGTTTAAGACCATTGGAATCTAATGGTGTTTTTGGCTACATCTACAACACATACACACACAAACTTTGTAAAATGAATGATGTTATGTCTGGTAAAAGTTGAAGTACAGTTATAACTAAGGATTGGATCACATTAGATATTCCCCTTGGCACATCGTAATACATGATAGTTTTGAAAAAAAAAACTATACAACACACATTGACCAAAATAATTTCCTTTCTAATACCCCAAGTAAAATATTTACCAGAAAGACACTTTCTGTTGAGCACACCCATAAAATGGCGTTTTTCAATTTAGAACACCGAACATGTCATTGGCATTTCCAATAGAAAATAAAAGAAATGAAAAAAAAATCACCACAAAAAGTGGCACTTTACAGCTTGAATGAAAATTAAATTCAAGTTGAAAAGTGCCACTCTTTGTGTTGTTTTCTTTATTTTATTTTTAAAAAATTAATCAAAAACATCATTCATAGTGGTGCTTTTAGCACCCAAAAATATCATTTTAAGTGGCGTTTTTACATTGAAGTGTGCTATGTTGGGAGTTATTTTTCATGGAGTGTTGAAAAAATCATTATTTTAGTTGAAGTGTGCTAATTTGATCATTTTCCTATTTTACCATAATCATTGGGGTGTCAAAGGGGGGACTAGCGTAACAAAATTGTTAATTGAAGCGTACTTTGGAGGTCTTGTTAAATATGTAGAATCATAGATATTTTTCGAAAAGAAGGAATGTGCATGTTACAGAAGTATCAATCATCGAGGCATGAAAGGTGGACCAAATTTAGGGGGTAGAGGGGCCCTATACAAAACGGGCATGATTGTGCCAGTGGGACCGTTGGAGAGAGAAACCAGGAGCATGCATATACTCAAACAAAGGTGGCGCCTGTGCCAAGTTGTGCGAATCGGAGGGGAACATGCATGTAGTATATACATAGTCTTCTTCTGCAACGCAACAGTATAAACTGCAGTCAGTGCATGTATTGTTTGGCGCCTGTGCCAAGTTGTGCGAATTGGAGGGGAACATGCATGTAGTATATACATGGTCTTCTTCTGCGACGCAACAGGACTGCAGTCTGTGCATGTATCCGGAAGAAAATAACATCACACAGTAAAATATTAATTTTGCCTCGATTGGCAAAATATACAAGCGCCGGCTAATGGCAGTGCCATTATTCATCTTCAGCCCTCTAGATGGCACAGACTGAGCACTGCAACCATTTGGTTGTGCTCGTCGTTTTTGTAGGTTTGAACGAAATCGCTGCTATATAACACAACAAACGAATTGGAATCATCTCCGCTAGATCGAAAGCCCATCACATATCTGGGAGGTGTATCCAACATGATTCTGACTCCAACCGACTCGCATATTTTAGATTGAGAATAATGTATTAGGATACGGATAATTATGTATGTTCTCGATTGTTATTTCAAGACCGGCTTGAAGTAGACGGCTTTGTAATTGTTCGAACTCCACTGGAATTTTAGCTTTAACATACATTTTAATAAGTGGGTTATATTATTATAACGATAATAATGCCAGCGATTTTCAAGCAACCGTTACGAAGCAAAATATCGAATTCAACAGATTTCCATACATGCTATAAAAGCACAATATCGGGCCTGGTTGTAGCAAGATTCGAGGGATATACATTAAATGTAGCAGCATTGAATTTTTCCTCAGTCATCTCGCAGGGGAGTTGAGAGCACGCATGCACCTTAATCCTGTGGGCTCGGCCCTCCCACAGTATGTAAATCAAATCCAAATCTCAATCTCAATCTCAGAAAAAACATTATCACAAAGTAAAATATGCATATTCTTCTCTATTTTCCTCTTTAGAAATATGCATTTGTCGCCTGGATTGCAACCACACCTTTGTCCTTATCCTCGACCCTAAATCCCACGCAGACCTAGCTCTGACAGAAAAGCCATATTTCTTCGTGATGGTGTTGTGCAAAGATTGTCGAGTCTAGAAAGTGAAACGAGGCACTAGTATCTGCCGCAATAAGGGAGTGGATACTACATATTACATTTGCAGCCTATATCAAGCCAGTACATAATTTAACTCCTCAATAATATCATTGTGCAGTGCAACTTTTCAACTATATCATTAATTTTGCATCTTATGTCATGTCATATCAGCCTCTGACTCCTTAATAATCTCATTGTTTAGTATATCTTAACTATATCATATATTATGAAAGTGATCAGTTTCTTCTGATCGAATCCAAACAAAGCCCGCCCCAACAAGCATTGCAGTTGGAAAATATTATCTATCGAGACACTTTTTATATTTATTTTAACTAAAAGGCAGCTGACCTCCTCGGGTCGATCGGTACGTTGGCTCAAATCAACAATTTACTGCTCGTTAGATCCTCAGTCATCCTGCGCGTTAAATCCTCTATATGACCAACTGATAATGCATTATTCCCACATGGATCCGTAAGCCCATCTCCCTCACTTGGTTGGAAACCTACCCCGTTGCTTGCCTTATATTAGAGCAATTGGTTAACAGCGAGGCCGCCACCAGGCAGGCATGCCCAGCGCAAGCATTTTATAGGGCATTTTCGGACAAATAGTTCGCTGGGCACAATGTCAGTGGCAGCCAATTTAACAGCTTGGAACAGCGTGCCGGCGTCTCTATCAACAGGAAGACACTAAACTTCATACTTAGAAACAGAAGATTCCAAGAAATACTGAATCAGTTCCATTAGGGTGCCGACAATCTCCATGATATGATAATTTGATACGTCGAATCAGGTTTTGAGTGTAAGAAAAGAAAAGAAGAAAAAAAAAGGTCATGTAACGTCTCCAGATTCTGCCGTCCCGAGACTTAGAAGGTCCGAGAGGACAAATCCGAAAACATTACACAATCGTTTCAAAGAGCGATGCGGAAGCGACATACGCATACATGAACATTCAAATACAATGCATACACCATAAACAATCCCAACATTCAACATGTATATTACAAAAATGACTTATTACAACATGAATTACAATTACATATTGAAAGATGATTTGACAAGTCTATGAACATGTATGCTAATCAGGATCTACACAATAGGTACAACCTATACAACTTGCTCACTTCATGTTCTTTAATCCCATGCTAGCTCTGAACCTAAAACATACGTGAAACAACAAATCAACACAATGTGTTGTGTACATGGGTAGAAAGATACATATATTTATAGTTTTCATAATTTGAAAAGATTTACAAAAAGAAAGAAGGAAGATCATAGAAACATTTCTTGATTAAGCGAAATACGCCAATTTTTGTCACTTTTCTAGATGAGTTGCATTATCAAGGTGGACTAGTACCAAAACATATATATTAGGTCCATCCCCATGTACCGAGTACTCTAGGAAAACTCCCCGTACACCGTGTGCTCTAGGGAGGTGTACTAGTCAACATTAATTCATTCCCTCGTAAGGGGGATAATGAACACCTTAAATAACTACAAAACATCTACTCATCATTTATATTTTCAAGTGATAAAACATCGAGTACTATATAGCAATACTACATCCAATATTTGCAAATAGAAGAGGGCATACATATGTATCATGATTGCAAGCAAGAAAATCATAGTCATATACTTAAATAAAACCCACATACCTGAGTTCAGAGATTCATATATATATTCTGGATCATCTACATCTCAAGTCATCACCTGATTAATAACAAATATTCATCATTAATACAAGGTTCACCATTATTAATGGTATTTAGGTCCCGATTAGGGTTTAGCCAAACCTAGGTTTCATCTGATCTTAGGATGGTATCTGATATTTTTCTACTGATCATGAGGTCATTTTAGAGGTCTGGTTCAATTTTCATATTTTTCTGATGCTTTATCTATTTTCTATATTTAAAATGAGACTAAAAGCATATCATTATACATTAATTAGAAAAGGCCTAATAATTAGTCATAATAATCAAATCGTTTACTTCCATATGAAACTAGGGTTCAGGAGTATTTTTCTCAGGTTTAATGTCAAGTATATGCTAATTACACTATTTAAATCATCTTAAAATGAAGCATTTGCATCTAAACAAGTTGTCATTAAAATTAATCACCAAATGAATGATTTACAAGTTCAGTATTAAAGTGGGATTTTTTCTGAGCCTATAGCTATTTTTGGGGCATTTATTGGCCAATTGATCTATTTTCTACGCATTTTCTAAGATCTATATACTACTTAAGATATTTACCTTTCAAGATTTTCTGGAGTCGTCTGATCTCTCTTCTAGGCTCCCTAGATCACGCCACGTAGCTCACTGGAAGGGGCGCGGTTCATGCTCCTGGTTTGGTTGAGTCGTCCGGTTACTAGGCTTGTTGGACCGAGCCCCAACCCATCTCCTCTCGTGTGACTCGTTCTCAGGGGATGCAAGGTGTGATGTGTCGTCTGGCTCAATGCACCCTCTTTGAGTGCTAGACCTGAGCAGAGTCACGACTGCAGATCTCGGTGAGCTCCAGCCCACAAACTGTGTCCTTCGGTGATATCTTGAGAGTTCTAACAGCTCCTGCATAGCCTGGATATTTGAGGCGACTTCTATGCTAGGGGAGGGGACGCTTCTGCATCAATCTCTAGCTTCAAGTGCAGATCTTTTCTTGGTGTGCGAGGGTGCTCTGATGGCTAGAGAGTGATCTATCTTCTCTGCCTCCTGCCACGATTGATCAAAACCTCCATTTGGATCGGCTCTAACAACGAGTCCTCCATGCCCTCTTCTCTGAAATAGCACCGCCGATGAATCTATTTGCTCATGGAATCCTTGCAAAGGGCCACAAAAGAAGGTAGGGTTTGTATCTCTGCCGAGTCGAGAGGCACACCTATGACTCCCCTATATCACGAAGGGAAAACTAGCACTCCCGATGTTGAAGGGTTGATGAGGTAGTGGCTCAGATCGACAAACTAAGGGTGCAAGAAGGTAGGTTTGAATCTCCATACTCCAGTGTTCATCTTCCCCGCTAAAGCTCACTGCTGTTGGATCCACGAGGTCCACAAGCTGGGCCGTTCTTAGCAAGAACAGAAGGCATTGAGATCCTTTCCTCCAACCTAACTTGAACCTACAGCAAGGCAGAGGAAGAAGATGACCTTTGCTTCAGTTTCCCCCATGATCAAGTCACTCCAAGGCCCGTATATATCTGGTGGAGATTCTTACCCCAACATAACAAGGCTTTAAGGCTTCTTCACTCACTTCCCGACACCACCAGGGAACAACATTAAAGAAGTCCAAAGAATGGAGTTCTTGTATCTCTATTCATGAGGCTACATAGCCTATCCCCAAGGTCTTTCAAATAAACACGCTCCCTCATGCATGTCTGCCTCTTCTTGGGCCATCTACTAGCTCTCGTCGCCGGCAGCGATAGAGATCGGAACTTGGGCAGGGTTTGCTTCTCCCCAAATACACCAACTCGTCTCCGAATCCGGAGGTTGTTGGAGAGATCCATGTCTATCGGATCTAAAAACAAAGTCATTTTTTTTAAATTGTGTGACACACCATTGTCACGGCCGCTAGGACATATAAATCAAAAGATGATCAAAGTCCTTCTTGCATATATCAAAGAGTCAAATACACCTTATAATACTCAATGCTTCTCGTAGGACCATTCAATCCAAGTGAAATTTGAACCATGGCTCTCTCTCTTTCTCACCACCTAAAGCCTCTTAAATTGGTTTGATATCATTCCAATGTGCCAATAAATCATTTGATCACCAATTTATATCAAAATCATAATGGGTATCAAAACCCTAAAATATGGGTTATCACAGGTCACCTTCCATATGTATACGGACTACACAATTCAACATTCACTAAATAGGAAGCACAATTAAATTCAACATGAATCCGACAGCAGCCACCTACAATTGCAAAGCAGCTGTCATCGCTTCCGAATAACAGGACCTAGGTAGTCTCCCCTCAGGATGACGAAGTTATCAGGGAGTTGGAACTCTTCCAACCAAGTAACATCACTGCCGATATATGTTTGACCCAGTTGCTCGTTGCCTGCAAGAAAACCTATTTAAAAAGGAAATTATTCACTTCACACGACTGCTGAATGATCGCATATATAAGCTTCCAATGTACAAACTGTAGGAACCTACAGGGGAAGTCCGTTCTGCAGAATATCCGGAAGTAAGAGCAGTGCCGCCCGTCTTTTGTAGAATAAGGCGGGGCTAATATGTCGAACAAAGCACAGGGGGTCAATGCTTCAAACGAGTGTATATTTCCACCACTCCTGGGGTACAGGACTGTTGCACCAAATGGAGCACACATCTCCGCATCTTTGACGAGTTTTGCTGGCCTAGCTGAAGAATCCAACAGATAAATAAAAACTGGATTTGAAGTAAAAAGCAGCTGACCACAAAATAAGAAATTCCATATATTCAAATCCGGAATTTGGAGTATAACTCCACCGCCCCACCCAGAAGATAAGAATAAAAAGATATCGAAAATGAGCATTTTTGTGCTGAAAGAGTTCAAAATGAGGAACCGTGCAGCGGTACAATGTGGTAGTCGATATGGTTCCAATTGATATTTTTAGATATTTCAGAAAACTCCTCTGGCCTCGCTCACTTGTGGAGAAGATGTCTCTTATCTAGATGTGAGCCTTGGGACATGGGACACCTTTATGTTTCGTGTTTTCTATAAAAAAAAATATCACACATGCACGTACGTCACTTCCCCAACCTGAACGAGAGCAATTCATGTCGCTTTATCTTTTAAAAAAATCAATTTTATTTCTCAGGCTTATGTTATTTTTGTCATAATGGAATTTCATAATGCAATGCTTCCTGGATTTGAAACTTGTGTACTAACTAAGACAACCTCCTTGTCTCGAGTAATTTCAACTTCTCCATCATACGTTCAGGTTGAGACAATTACCTGACTCTTGCCAAGGTGTGACCATAGCTATACTCTATTCCGTTTTTGAGCAAGATATGTTTTCTACCCTACCTTGTAACCAAGTAGTTAGTTAACTCTATTTGTGTCACAATCAAGATTGTCCTTGTGAATTCTAACCAAGATGGTCCTTGCGAGCTATGTTGCATTCAAAACGATATACCTTAATATCAATTCGTTTTTATTATGCCATGAACACTAACAGATATCTTCCCGCTTTTTGGAACTTCAAACACTACTAAAAAATAGAGAATAGGTGACATTCAAGCATGTGAAGTATAAGCAAAAGGGTGACATGGCTACCTATCACCCTAAAAATGTATGTCACCTATAGAGTGTGGGCTTTGTGCTATGTCACCTATCCGAATAAACGTCACCTATTGGTAGTTTCCAGATTCTAAGACATGACAATAAGTGACATCATTGACCATCACCCACCCCAAAAACATAACAACAACACATGTCACCCATTTCATAAAAGATGGTTATAGGTGGCATGCATGCACGTCATGTATGTAATGCCTAACAAACGACTCAAGAACTATCTTATATCTACCACCACATCAGAAAAAAGTACATATGCATGTCACAACTCATTTTCAACATGAAAAAATAAACTATTTATAAAACGTCAGAATTGCAATTGCATAAAGAACAATCTCATTTATTATAAAAGGTAATGTCATACATAATAAATTTGCCAACTTTTCTCATATCTAACACATACATATGACCCATCCCCAACGCAACACAGTGTAGTGAAACCTGAAGATAACCCGAGCTTGAAACCCATTTTTACTATAAGGTAGGTAGAAAATTCATTTTACGATACTTTTGTATGCACGTTGATGGACATGACATGGCAGGAAATCCTCTACCTGCCTGGAAAACATTTGCACAACAAAGTTCTCTATAACAAACATATTGTCTCCTTTTCTTAATTTACTGCATGACTTCTATTAGTATGCTCCTCTTGAGTTGTAGAAGCTGGGATAGTGTTTTACTTCAAATTGTATGCCTTTGTGGCTTGTTGCAGAGAGAATTTGTCCACCAAATATTCCCCATATGCACGTTTTCTCCACTATGGCCATTGCTTCCATCACAATTTATAATTTCCAACTCACCTGAAACAATAATAATGTACACATTCTAACGTCAAATGAGATACATATTATGTCCATCTACTTGTTGGAATGAAGGATCAAGATATTACCATTTCTACATAGAATAACTAATGATATATAGTATACAATTAGTTTTAGTAGTTATAATGTTCCCTATATTGTCAACTTGGTACTATAAATGATAAAGGTACAAAGCATATAGTAACTCTTTTTACAAATTACCATGCCTCATGGACAAATGATCATATTCAAAGCTTACAACATTATTATGTAGTTGCATGTATTCTATAGTTGCACTAAAAACAGACAGCCGTCTCATGTGCTAACAACATATAATGGGTGCACTAAAAGCTAACAACAGTCTCTAGTGACTATAACTGTTATTTTATGTCTTGTGCAACCATACTAGTAAACTAAATGGTAAATTGACACTTGCAACACTTTTGCAGGAAGTGGGTTTGTACACTTGCGGGATTGTAAATGGAGTCCCATATGTTAGCCAGCAATTCCAGATGGATTTTACTTGCACATCATTCTAACCGAGACGTACCTTACTATATTCTTCGTTGTTGTTTTGAGTTTGTCAATGGTCCCAATGACTAATAATTTATGTTGTTTAATAGAAATACTTGAAATCTAATACAAATAACGTGGGAGTTAAATAATCTCAACAACAACAACAATGTACTAGCATTATCTATAATCATTGTTGGGCTTGTGGCTGTCACAAGTTTCATACATTAAATTCTACCCTGCAAAATAATATACCACAACAACATTCAAATAAAAAAAACCCATGGCTTTTGGAAGAACAAGCGTGGATCAATAAACAATCATCACCAAGGAGCTCGTACTAACCCCACCTCTGTACTTATTTATTGATTAAGATACAACAGATACAATCATCATCAATAATAAAAACTTACCCACTTAAGCTAATTGAAAAACTGAACTAGTTTCATTGATCTCATGATCTTCATGCTAACCTAAAAGGCCATTTGTAGATACAAAATACAAATTAATAGCACAAAAGGAGACATTCACAGGTGGAGCGGAGAATTCATTGGGTCCTCCACCACAAAACCATCCCCCTCACTTGATCCCTCTCCTCCAAACATCCATCTCCATCACAATTACAGACTTTCCATCTTCCCACATCCACACCAGCCTTTAATATAGTGTCGGTGTTCTTGTTTGTTACATGTAACAGGACACCAAAAATATACCCCATAAATATGTATGTAAAATATCCACAGACGGATCTCAACAAGTTGAGAGAGAGATAGAAGTGAGGTGGGTGGGAAATTGTGAGAGAGACAGAGAGAGGAACCAATGTGAGCTAGGGGTGGGTAAGAAGTATTTTCTCTTCTTATTCAAAATGGCAACCCCTCATCTCATCTCCTTTTCAATTTCCCCCCAAACAAGTTAAAATTCTTATGTCTCATACCCACCTACTTGAAATCATGATATGGGGGAATTATAAATGGAGCCTCATATGTTTGGATATCCTCCAGGTTTCCACGGCAAGTGACTCACCAACATCCATGAGTCAGCAAATGGGTCTCATGTGAATCTTTTTTACACTTGAGTCTATATTCTATCGCAACAACATGGTAATTCATATATATTTTGCAGCACGATAGGCAAGCACTACCAGAGTACATAGCTATAAGAGTAAGTAGTTTAGGACCTGGTCATAGTGTTGAGGACTTACTTGAGATGATGCATAACTTGTAGTCACTGGATGGGGAAAGAGAGCCCAGTGTGGCTTCTAGTGGATGGAACATGATTAGGGTGCAACCTACACATTGGGATAGATCCCGAGTAACTTTTGTCGCATGTCTTGCTAAATTGTAGCTCAACTCAGAAGATGTCTGAGGAAACTACAATGAGAATTTCTTTCGATCACTAAAGAGCACATGTACAAAATGTTGAAATATTTATGTATGGAGATAGAATGATGAAGCAAGTAGTGTAGTTGGCACACCCACAAGCTAGGTCAGTGACCATCAATGAAGGATGCACGTACAAGCGATGTGCCTCTATGTATAGAAGCATATGCAAAATGATCCAAACTCTCATTAGCCTCTTACTTATCCCCTTCATCTATCTGGATCCTATGATTGATGTCTCTCACACTCGTATCTCCCTGTCAACCCCAATATAATACTCAGAATATAGACAAACTTATAGTTTTATGCTAGGAAGGACAAACACTTCCCTAGGGAAGTTGTGGCCATCCTAGACACGTGTCAGACACAGACAAGGCGTGGACACAGATGGACATGCCTAAACACGGCTTAGAAGTGTCTGCTTTTTTTAAAGCCCGGGAAGGGCATGGACACGGCTTGGACAACTTGGACACGGCTTGGACACGACAAGCTCAAACTAATACCCTATGTAAAAGAAATATAAATTACATATCTTCTCTCTCTCCTCTTATTCCATCATCACTACCATATGTCTCCTCCCCATCCTTTTCCTAAGGATTATTACATATTTATCTATTGCACATCATACTTATATATATAATTCACCATTATATAACAAGTATTCCAAGAATTTGACATCCAAATTGATTATATTCATCATTCTTCATTCATACTTACATGATTTGATATTGCAAATGTATTCTAGATTAATCTACATTGATCATTTATTATCTCATAATGGAAATATACTAGTGTTTTCTTATAAAGTCTGCATTCATATTGTAAGTGAATTTTGTGTTTGATTTAGATTTCTTTTAAGTTTATTTCTTTAAATCTCACGTAATCAGTTGTTCTACAAATTTTCATAGACAGACATTATATGTATTAACTTAATGTTATGTGTATGTACACGTATGTATACATACGTGTACATCATAAGTATATATTTGTCTATATATGTATACAACTACATTATACTTATACATTTATATGTATTTATGTATATATATAATTATATGTATGTATGTATGTATATGTATATGTATATGTATATGTATATGTATATGTATATGTATATGTATATGTATATGTATATGTATATGTATATGTATGTGTGTATGTCGTCTCTAACATCATGTCTGTGTCCTATATTTTTGAAAATTGTCGTGTCTCGTGTCTCGTATCCGTGTATGTGTTCGTGTCATTTCCCATTTTCATGTGAGTATAGTCAAACATAAAATGAAAAGCAAGATCAGAATAACATATATACGAGTTGTGTTTAGGTCAACAACCAGTACAAATTGGCTACAAATAAGAAAGAGGTGAAATTTGACTTGAAGAATACAGAAACTGTGTACTAGCATTAGGAAACATGAGATTTGACTTGGCAGAGTCAATAACATAAGAACTATGAGTCTATGACATGTATCATCGTCTGGGAATCACCTAAATATATTCAACACCGAAGTGGATACTTCAAAATTGCAAAGAAGTTGTTGTAACTGAATCAAGAGAAAAAGCTTGTCCTTTAAACAGTCTACTAATAGTTAGATGGTTACAACTTGCACCATTTACACATGTTCCTTCGAGGCTTCATGTATATGATAAGGTTACTTGTAGGTAAACTATAGAGTATATAGTGGTGACATATTTTATCTTATTGTTGTATCTATAAATATAATTGTATCACAGTGAAGGCTACACTACCTTCCCTAGAAGGATATACATTGAGCCCTTTCAATTTGGTTAGATGAGAACCTCTAAATGATGATGGCACTAGGTGATAACATGAAGGAGGAAGGTTTCATTTGGATTTCAATCACCATTATGTAATTACAATTTTTTTTATGTTGTGTAGTTTACCTAATGCATATACTAGACTACAAATTACTACAGAAAGAATTCCTAGGCTTGATCATGCAAAAAAAGAAATTGTTTAATATTGTGCTAATCAAGACTATGAATGACCATTATAAAGCACTGAATATTTCTCACCACTAATTACAAATGGTGGTTTCTATACATAACTAAATTACATACGTGAACTGATGAGCTAGATCGGTGTAAAGAGATTTCACATACTTACATATCATGTGCATGAGAAGTGTGACTACGATGCCGATGCTCTCTAGCTAGCAAAAGTTAAAAAAAACCCATGGAATAAGTTTACTTCTAATATGAAGGGGATCATATTAATTAACAACATTCTAATATGTATAAACAATTAACTTCAGCTTCAGACCCACCATTTTGGTACTTGTCCTGATTTGTAATATCTTTTTTAAGGTGATGCGATGAACACAATTGCATACAATAATGGGAAACAAAAGCATGGTGTAGTGACGACTTAGTTATTGTACCAAAAAATGAACTATGAAAAGTGTAATTGTATAAGTAAGCTAGTAATTCTTACCAAGTATAAGGGGTTACCTACAAGTATTGACGAAGATGTCCTGCCTGGCCTAACCTTTCCAGGTGCTTTAACCAACCTTCACATACTAATTGCACATGAATACAATAACACAATTGTGGCATCCAACTTATAAAAACGAGATTTACTTAAGCAAAAGTGAATCATTTGCAGCGGATTACTAAAAATCAGTAAAAATTAAAACTTTTTGCAAAGAGATCCAAACATAGGAAATCTCTTACATCAAGAACCATTGCATAACATTATATACATCCTGATTTAAAGGTACATGACTTGTACTATCTCTTCTCGAGGATTACAACATTAGTTGTCCTATAACTTTATATACAGACATCACAAAAACCTCGAGGCACCAAGCCAAAATCTCGAGTCGATGATAAAAGCACTATCTATAAATCCCGAGGACCTGAGAGTACAGAGATGACACATAGGACTACTATATATACAACTAGACAGGCAGTATCTCCACCTGAGATATTAATGTTGTCCTCGATGCTGCTGCTTTTCCTTCTCTGCTAAAGGTTTCCTGCCTTTTTGTCCAAGTCCACCTAAAAACATTGTATCCCACGGGGGTGAGACAATTATAAATTGCCCCAGCGGCAGATATAACTCTCTGCCAAAACATTATTATTGTAGATATATATATAAAACTGGACAAAGGATATGCAGTTTAAAGCATTCTCATCTTAAAGCATTGTATCTATTTATGATAGAACAATAGATCAACTATTCTCTTAATGAGGAATAGGAAGAACATGTATATCATTTATTCTCCATATTATACCATCATGTCAAACTTCTCTTGTGACACTCATTATCTTGATATGTCACTCATGAGACATTCTTGTTTCAACTTATTGGCCTTAGCCAATCTGCTAAACATATTTTGGTAATATTGGACATGAGAGTGTACATCATCATGTCTTATTCAGGCATTGGTCTATACCAATCTTATATAAATATCACAGGCATTGGACTACACCAATCCTATGCAACTAGTACAAACATTATACTTATATTATTCCTGTGTATCCATTCCAGGTATTGAACTATGCCAATCATGTGTAACCATTCCAGGTATTGATCTATGTCAATCCTATGCAACTATTCCAGGTATTGGGAGCTAACCAATCCTGTGATATCATTCCAGGTATTAGGATTTAACCAATCATGTGTTATTATTCTAGGTATTGGGATTTAGCCAATCCTGTGATATTATTCCAGGTATTGGAATTTAACCAATCCTGTGCATTCCAGGTATTGGGAGTTAGCCAATCCTGTGTTATTATTCTAGGTATTTGGAGTTAGCCAATCATGTGCATTCTAGGTATTGGGAGTTAGCCAATCCTATGTTATTATTCCAGGTATTGGGATTTAGCCAATCATGTGCATTCCAGGTATTGGGAGTTAGCCAATCCTGTGTTATTATTCCAGGTATTGAGATTTAGCCAATCCTGTACATTCCAGGTATTGGGAGTTAGCCAATCCTGTGTTATTATTCCAGGTATTGGGATTTAGCCAATCCTGTGCATTCCAGGTATTGGGAGTTAGCCAATCCTGTGTTATTATTCTAGGTATTGGGATTTAGCCAATCATGTGCATTCCAGGTATTGGGAGTTAGCCAATCCTGTGTTATTATTCCAGGTATTGGGATTTAGCCAATCTTGTGCATTCCAGGTATTGGGAGTTAGCCAATCATGTGTTATTATTCCAGGTATTGGGAGTTAACCAATCATGTGTTATCATTTCAAGTACTGAACTAAGTCAATCCTGTGACATTATTCCAGGTATTGGGTTATTACCAATCCTGTGTTATTATTACAGGCATGTAGCCTCTGCCAGGTATTGGACTCTTCCAAACCTGATTACACTGCCAGGCATTGGACACTACCAATCCAGATTTCACAGCCAGGCATTAGACTTTAACCAATCCTGATTACAGGCATTACACCGCTTCCAGGTATTGGACTTTAACCAAACCTGATTACACAGCCAGGCATTGGACTCTGACCAATCCTGATTACATAGTTCATGGAATTTAATTCCTTTAACTCATCATTGATCATCACATACTACTTCAGGCTCTGAACCCTGAGGTTAGCCTGCATAGCTTTACACATTCTTTATTGTATACAGTTGTTACTCTTATTAAGTTTATTAAAACATTATTCTTTCTTATAATAAACTTTTATAATCATTTTGGTACCTCACACTATGCCATAATTGCTATTATGGCTCATAAGGCCCATAAAGCATCTTGTCACCTCTCACTAGGCAACATCTAACCATATGGCTCACATGGCCATTAAACATCGTGTCACCTCTCACTAGGCAATGATTACATATTACTTCATGTAATACAATAGTCACACCTCTATTCCCTCAATAGGTTTAGGGCTTACTATTCATATCATATTATGATTTCTCATGTCCCATTACCCAATTTAGGGTTAGGGTTTCCCATCTCACATTAGGATTTCATAGTTATCAAAGTATATCAACTTTGAGATGCTAACTGTGAAGTATTTCATATCTTGATGTATCACTTACCTCATTACTTCCAACTTTCTTAAGTTGTCAGCTTATCTTGGATTAAGGTATTTCCCATCTTAATCCTTTCATCCACTAACCTATCACTCTTACCATGAAGTGCATAGGTTACACATAAGAATGGTCCAATTATCTTTAATGATATGGACTCATCTCAGGTTAAGGCATTGCTTACAATAAGTTTGCCTATAATCAACCATTTATGATATAATCAAACTTAATTAGGGATTCTCATTGAATCAACCTCAATTAGGGTTTCACATTTTATTATCTTGGTTTAGAGTCACAACATTACCCTGGGTTTGGGTTACATCTGATATTGCTCTAAATTTAGGTTAGGGCTCAACAACCTTCTTGATTAGGGTTTCATGATATCTTTATTAAGGATCATACCCTATTCATCACATGATCAATACTCATGTATGAATTCCTTTCCATCATCCTCTCAACTTGATTAGGTTACATCAACCCTTCAATCAAGTACATACAATTATGATTAACATAATGTACCAAGTCATTGTTCTTATAGGCAATTAGGATTTATCCCTTAATTGGAACTAATCACTTAGGTACTATTAGAGTTTCAACCTTTGTATCTTCATTGATTATCATTACTAATCATCATTGGATCAATGGATCATTCATCATCTTAATTCTCAAGAGATTCAATTACATTGGACCTCCATTACATAAGGTATCCAATTGAATTGACCAATTGAATCTTCAATTACAATAGGTGTCCGAGTGGATTAACCAATTGAGTCCTCAATTACATTATGACTACTTGAGCCCCAAACGGTGTTGGTCTTTCAAAGTTCAAACGGTTTGAAACTGTTTGGTAAAGGTGGTGCTTGAGACCGTTTGCTAGAGTACTTGAAACCGTTTGCTAAAGCACCTTTTTGAAACCACATAAACTCAACTGGTTTGGGATCGTTTGGTCCCAAACAGTCTTGAGACCATTTGGTCCAAACCTCCTCAAAACTGCATGGACCAAATATGGTCTCAACTAATCAAATTGAATTAGGGTTTCCAATGTTGATTCCTTCAATCATTGAATTCATGTAACCAATCATCAATTGGACCTATCGTCATACTTCAATTGAGTTAAATGGGTCAACCTTCAACTAATTTGACCCTCAATTGACCCTCAATTGGTCATAAATATGGGTTTGAATCAATTTATTTAGGGTTTGGAATCGATGATCCTTCAACATTAATCAATGTAAGATTAGTTACTTTGAAACCATTGAACCATCATCCAAATTGAACATGACCTGACCCCAAACGGTCTTGAGGTCGTTTGGATGACCTCCAAACGGTCTTAAGACCGTTTTCCCATGTCAACATCAAAATCCAAGTCAATCAATCAAAGTTTGGACCATTGGATTGATCACCAAATCAGCATTTGATTGCACTTCAACTTAGTACCTTTAGATCTTCAACCACCTAAACATAGTCAACCCTAGACCTCCAAACGGTCTTGGGTGACCCCCAAATGGTCTTGGGATTGTTTGGATGACCTCCAAACGGTCTTGAGACCGTTTTCCAATCATATCATCATCAACCATGTCATTCAATTAGGGTTTGGATCCTAGGATTGGTCACCAAATCAGCACTTAATTGTATTTCAATTTGGTATCTTTGGACCTTCAAACACATGACCAAACTTAACCCTAGACCTCCAAACGGTCTTGGGTGACCCCCAAACGGTCTTTAGACCGTTTGGGTGATCTCCAAATGGTTTTGAAACCGTTTGGGTCAATCAACCCAAAGCATCAACTCATTCAATTTCAAAATAAGCACTTAGCCGATTAGGGTTTATACCATATGTTTGAATTTTCAAATACCTAACCATACTCAACCATAGACCTACAAACGGTCTTGGTTGATCTCCAAACGGTCTTGAGACCGTTTGGGTGATTCCCAAATGGTTTTGAAACCGTTTGGGTCAATCAACCCAAGTTTCAAACTCAATCACTTATGAAATCAGCACTCAACCCGATTAGGGTTTAGGTGATTGATGGACCTTCAACTCATGAACCAATTGGAGTTAATCAATAATAATTGGTGGGTCATTAACCTAGATCATTATGAACAAGTCCCCAAATGGTCAACCCTGGTCAACATCACCAAACGGTCTTAAACCGTTTGCTTCTATGCGGTTTAGTGAAACCGTTTCATTCCAAACGGTTTGAAATTGTTTGCTCCCAAAACACAAATTGTTTGGACATTTGATTGAAACCGTTTGATCTATATATTTGGGGAGGTGTGTTCTTATAATTATGTCATCATCATCAAGCTCTAGACCCACGAAACCTTCTGTGATTTCCATGGAAATTGCATCAATCAACCAAATCAATAATTCTAAATAGAGAAATGATCATTATTTGATGGGGAATTGAATGCAATAACAAAGTTAGGGTTTCAAGTTATAAAACTCGCCTCCAATTGAGCTCAAAAGCTCCAAGATCATGGAAACAATGGTGGATGCAAATCCTTTCACCATTCCAAGGCTCGTACTCAAGGTTTGAGTGAAAAGGAATGGTTAGAATTGAAGAGGAGATCGAAATAGGAAGAAATCATGCATTGATTTGTGATTTCCACCATGAAATCGTGGTGAACCAAGGTCAAGAAGCTTACCAACAGGTAGTGAGTCGTCCTCCTGATGCTCCCAAGCTCTCTTGGTCGTTTCCCAAGCAAGGAGAAGAAGTGGGGTCGTAAAAGCCTTTCATTTGGCTTGTAAAAGGTCTTTTTATAAAAATTTCAATGAGAGAGAATATGCTTTGTAAAAATCTATTTAATCCCAAAAATATGGCCGCCTCTTCCCCCTCATCTTCCTTAGGAACGAGGATATATGTTTGCCTCTTATTCCTCTCAATTATCCATGATTTAAAGAAAAGCAAATTAAGCACCTTAAATCATATAATATTAATATCCATATGTGAGTGGATATTTCTTTTTCTTATAAAATTGTGAGTGAGTTATCCATTCCCTTGGATATTTTCGTGGTCCTTGCAAGGCTCAAAGATATCCACGCACATCTGAATCCAACTATTTTAATTTTGGTTGAAGAACCTTTAATTAATACATTCATTTTTGTCCTAAATTGAATTAGGGTTTCAATTAGGATTAAATCTTGATTATTTTAATATTAAGATTCTCTCTCCTCCAACTTAATTCAAATGAGGAGCCCCTCTCATTTAATTTGCTCTACATGGTGACAAGAAATATTAGGGACCTTATTGAAGTGGTAATTTGCATATTGAACCCTAGGTTTTGGGTAAATTGCACTTTACACCAAAACTAGGTTTTAATGCACAAACCTTGCTTTATCAGCTCTTCCTTGGTACTCAAGCTACCAAAAGCCATACATCTGCATCATCTTCATTCTCATGATGATTCAACACATGAGTAACATCTTATCATGCAACATTTGCAATTTAACCCCTCAACTTGGGTAATTTGCACTTTAGTCCAAAATAAGCAAACATTGCTTCAACATTGTTTAAACAGGACCAAAATTGAAACATAAGTTTCTCAAGAGCCCTAATTACTTTTCACAAGATAAGATTAATCACATAATCATCTTTCTTAATCAAAACACCTAGGGTTAAGTATAACCCAGGTCAGGGATGTTACAAATTATAAACCCTTAACAAGGATTTCGTCCCTGAAATCCCTGATAAAGAGAAACAGATATTATCCATGCATCATATCATCATGTCCTCACATAACACCTCATTTTTATGGAGACACCATAGATTTTTGATCAACAAAAGTTTATTTCACACAAATTTATCATGGAATGGTTCACATGGAACACATACTCCCATGTTCCTTAGTTGGTTCAATATTTCTCTTTCAAGATCACCATTATATTCTGTCATCCACTTGAGACTATAAGTCTTTTCATACCTTGATTGTGTCATCTCACCTCATAACACCATACTATCTTTCCTTATTACCTGCACTAACTATCTCATTAGTTATACATTCTCTTATCATAAGGAAAGGTTGCTTATCAATTAAGAACTTATCTCAAAGATATCTTCAATTGTTATGTTTATGAAAAACATAAACCCCTAACATGTGATGTTCATATTATTTTACATGATTAATTTGATTTCATAATTGACCATTTCACATATTCAACATAAACCATCTATTATTTCTTAGATACCAGAATCTCTTACCTTGGTATCTATCACATGTATTAAAAACATATCACTTATTTATCTTCCTCTCATCTTAGGACATTACTTGTTACATATATCTTCATCTTGGAGCCAAAGTCCAAGATAAACTGATACCTTTCTAAGTATCCATCACATAAACATCTTTATATTATGCACATAAAGTGTCCTATGACCCACTTGATTGCCATGTCCCTGAGAGAAAAGAAAACAAGGAATCATATTCCTCATTCTAATCTTATGAGGATTATGCTTTTAATTCCTCATACAAACATGCTCATCTGAGGTTATCTCAGATTTCTCTTTTTTATGCTTAGAACAGGACACATTTATTCATTCCATGCTTCTTATTTCATGATACTCATTAGATTGTATCAGAATGACTGCTTGATCAGGGCAATCAAAAAGATTACAATCTAAGAGTTTCCATACTCACTTTATCATCAATAGTTGTATACCTGGCCAGGGTATATAAATACTGAGATTAAGTAGTATGCACTTTTTATACTATCATATTCCTTCCTTTTCATATTATCACAAGTATAAGATTTAACATTACTGGATTTTATCCAGGCATCTCTTCAATACCTCATCTTCTTCTCATAGAGGTAAGAGCAACATGAAACATCTATAATGTTTATTATGCAAATATAAGTCCTCATAGGACTGATCAAAGAAAGCTCAATCAATTACATTCTCAAATTAACTCAGGAATCCATAAAAAGACATATAAGGATGACATTATTTTGTCCAACCAATCATGATTTGTGGGTTATTCACTGCCTCAGGCTGATTCTGCCTCAGAGGTTGATTCACCATAACATTTCTGGCTGAGCAATCTCTTGCCAGATGTCCAACCTGTCTACACATGTAGCAAATTCTGGGTGTCAGGTATGGTCTAGAGGGTTCTTTACCCTTTCTAGATGACCATTGCCTTGGTGCACTAGGTCCTGGTTGTATTGGTGGTACCAAAATCTTTCCCTTTTTGGAACTATTAGGCCTCTGTCCCTGGATTTGGATAGGCCTTTTCTCAATTCTCTCTTCCTTGTTCTTTGTTGGACAATTCTTTACAATATGTCCAAGCTTTCTACACCTATAGCAAATTCTGCTTTTGGGTTGAAACCTATTCCTTCCTTCACTATTTATTGATTCAATAGGCTGAGGTTGAGCACAGACTTGTTCTAAGTCCAGAAGTTCATCAATTCCCATTGCTTCCACCTTTTGATGTGGATTACATATCCTGTTGATGTCCAAAACATCATCACTAGGGGCTGGTAATCTAGGTTGCACTGCTAGTGCTCGATCCACTAAATACATCATGGTTGCCCTAAATTCCCCAATAGTGATTCCTAAGGAAGGATTTCTTCTCACAATTGGATTAGCTAGGAGGTTCTCAGGCAATTGTCCCTCTCTTGCCTGCCTCCCTGCACCTCTTCTTGGTGCAGCATTGCTTATTTATGCAGCAAACTCCTCATGTGACCCAGTCATCTTCAAGTTCTTCTTCTCCTATATGAGCAGAAGACACTATCATATACATTGGATGACACTAGAACAGACTCTACTACCTTAGTCCTATGTCTCTGTAGACTCAGCAAACCTAGAGCTCTGATACCACTAAATTGCGACATCCAACTTATAAAAACAAGATTTACTTAAGCGGAAGCGAATCATTTGCAGCGGATTACTAAAAATCACTAAAAATTAAAACTTTTTGCAAAGAGATCCAAACATAGGAAATCTCTTACATCAAGAACCATTGCATAACATTATATACATCCTAATTTAAAGGTACATGACTTGTACTATCTCTTCTCAAGGATTACAACATTAGTTGTCCTATAACTTTATATACAGACAGCACAAAAACCTCGAGGCATCAAGCCAAAATCTCGAGTCGATGATAAAAGCACTATCTATAAATCCTGAGGACCTGAGAGTACAGAGACGACACATAGGACTACTATCTATACAACTAGACAAGCAGTATCTCCACCTGAGATATTACTACTGTCCTCGATGCTGCTGTTATTCCTTCTCTGCTAAAGGTTTCCTGCCTTTTTGTCCGCATCCACCTAAAAACATTGGATCCCATGGGGGTGAGAAAATTATAAAATTGCCCCAGCGGGAGATATAACTCTCCTCCAAAACATTATTATTGTAGATATATATATATAAAATTGGACAAAGGATATGCAGTTTATAGCATTCTCATCTTAAAGCATTGTATCTATTTATGATAGAACAATAGATCAACTATTCTCTTAATGAGGAATAGGAAGAACATGTATATCATTTATATCCATATTATACCATCATGTCAAACTTCTCTTGTGACACTCATTATCTTGATATGTCACTCATGAGACATTCTTGTTTCAACTTATTGGCCTTAGCCAATCTGCTAAACATATTTTGGTTATATTGGACATGAGAGTTTACATCATCATGTCTTATTCAGGCATTGGTCTATACCAATCTTATATAAATATTCCAGGCATTGGACTACACCAATCCTATGCAACCAGTACAAGCATTAGACTTATATTATTCCTGTGTATCCATTCCAGGTATTGAACTATGTCAATCCTGTGTAACCATTCCAGGTATTCATCTATGTCAATCATGTGCAACTATTCCAGGTATTGGGAGTTAACCAATCATGTGATATCATTCCAGGTATTGGGATTTAACCAATCTTGTGTTATTATTCCAGGTATTGGGATTTAGCCAATCCTATGATATTATTCCAAGTATTGGGATTTAACCAATCATGTGCATTTCAGGTATTGGGAGTTAGCCTATCTTGTGTTATTATTCCAGGTATTGGGAGTTAGCCAATCTTGTGCATTCCAGGTATTGGGAGTTAGCCAATTCTGTGTTATTATTCCATTTATTGGGATTTAGCCAATCCTGTGCATTCCAGGTATTGGGAGTTAGCCAATCCTGTGTTATTATTCCAGGTATTGGGATTTAGTCAATCCTGTGCATTCCAGGTATTGGGAGTTAGCCAATCCTGTGTTATTATTCCAGGTGTTGGGATTTAGCCAATCCTGTGCATTCCAGGTATTGGGAATTAGCCAATCATGTGTTATTATTCCAGGTATTGGGATTTAGCCAATCCTGTGCATTCCTGGTATTGGGAGTTAGCCAATCCTGTGTTATTATTATAGGTATTGGGATTTAGTCAATCCTGTGCATTCCAAGTATTGGGAGTTAGCCAATCATGTGTTATTATTCCAGGTATTTGGAGTTAACCAATCATGTGTTATCATTCCAGGTATTGAACTAAGTCAATCCTGTGACATTATTCTAGGTATTGGGTTATTACCAATCATGTGTTATTATTATATGCATTTAGCCTCTACCAGGTATTGGACTCTTCCAAACATGATTACACCGCCAGGCATTGGACACTACCAATCTTGATTTCACAGCCAGGCATTGGACTTTAACCAATCCTGATTACAGGCATTACACCTCTGCCAGGTATTGGACTTTAACCAAACCTGATTACACAGCCAGGCATTGGACTCTGACCAATCTTGATTACATAGTTCATGGAATTTAATTCCTTTAACTCATCATTGATCATCACATACTACTTTAGGCTCTGAACCCTGAGGTTAGCCTGCATAGCTTTACACATTCTTTATTGTATACAGTTGTTACTCTTATTAAGTTTATTAAAACATTATTCTTTCTTATAATAAACTTTTATAATCATTTTGGTACCTCACACTATTCCATAATTGCTCTTATGGCTCATAAGTCCCATAAAGCATCTTGTCACCTCTCACTAGGCAACATCTAACCATATGGCTCACAAGGCCATTAAACATCTTGTCACCTCTCACTAGGCAACGATTACATATTACTTCATGTAATACAATAGTAACACCTCTATTCCCTCAATAGGTTTAGGGCTTACTATTCATATCATATTATGATTTCTCATGTCCCATTACCCAATTTAGGGTTAGGGTTTCCCATCTCACATTAGGATTTCATAGTTATCAAAGTATATCAACTTTGAGATGCTAACTGTGAAGTCTTTCATATCTTGATGTATCACTTACCTCATTACTTCCAACTTTCTTAACTTGTCAGGTTATCTTGGATTAAGGTATTTCCCATCTTAATCCTTTCATCCACTAACCTATCACTCTTACCATGAAGTGCATAGGTTACACATAAGAATGGTCCAATTATCTTTAATGATATGGACTCATCTCAGGTTAAGGCATTGCTTACAATAAGTTTGCCTATAATCAACCATTTATGATATAATCAAACTTAATTAGTGATTCACATTGAATCAACTTCAATTAGGGTTTCACATTTTATTATCTTGATTTAGAGTCACAACATTACCCTGGGTTTGGGTTACATCTGATATTGTTCTAAATTTAGGTTAGGGCTCAACAACCTTATTGATTAGGGTTTCATGATCTCTTTATTAAGGATCATAACCTATTCATCACATGATCAATACTCATGTATGAATTCCTTTCCATCATCCTCTCAACTTGATTAGGTTACATCAACCCTTCAATCAAGTACATACAATTATGATTAACATAATGTACCAAGTCATTGTTCTTATAGGAAATTAGGGTTTATCCCTTAATTGGCACTAATCACTTAGGTACTATTAGGGTTTCAACCTTTTTACCTTCATTGATTATCATTACTAATAATCATTGGATCAATGGATCATTCATCATCTTAATTCTCAAGATATTCAATTACATTGGACCTCCATTACATAAGGTATCCAATTGAATTGACCAATTGAATCTTCAATTACAATAGGTGTCCAAGTGGATTGACCAATTGAGTCCTCAATTACATTATGACTACTTGAGCCCCAAACGGTCTTGGTCTTTCAATGTTCAAACGGTTTGAAACCGTTTGGTAAAGGTGGTGCTTGAGACCGTTTTCTAAAGCAAGTACTTGAAACCATTTGCTAAAGCACCTTTTTGAAACCGTATAAACTCAACCGGTTTGGGATCGTTTGGTCCCAAACTGTCTTGAGACCGTTTGGTCCAAACCTCCTCAAAACCGCATGGACCAAATATGGTCTCAACTAATCAAATTGAATTAGGGTTTCCAATGTTGATTCCTTCAATCATTGAATTCATGTAACCAATCATCAATTGGAGCTATCGTCATACTTCAATTGAGTTAAATGGGTCAACCTTCAACTAATTTGACCCTCAATTGACCCTCAATTGGTCATCAATTAGGGTTTTAATCAATTTATTTATGGTTTGGAATCGATGATCCTTCAACATTAATCAATGTAAGATTAGTTACTTTGAAACCATTGAACCATCATCCAAATTGAACATGATCTGACCCCAAACGGTCTTGAGGTCGTTTGGATGACCTCCAAATGGTCTTAAGACCTTTTTCCCATGTCAACATCAAAATCCAAGTCAATCAATCAAAGTTTTGATCATTGGATTGATCACCAAATTAGCATTTGATTGCAATTCAACTTAGTACCTTTAGATCATCAACCACCTAACCATAGTCAACCCTAGACCTCCAAACGGTCTTGGGTGACCCCCAAACGGTCTTGGGATCGTTTGGATGACCTCCAAACGGTCTTGAGACCGTTTGCCCATCATATCATCTTCAACCATGTCATTCGATTGGGGTTTGGATCCTAGGATTGGTCACCAAATCAGCACTTAATTGTATTTCAATTTGGTATCTTTGGACCTTCAAATACTTGACCAAACTTAACCCTAGACCTCCAAACGGTCTTGGGTGACCCCCAAATGGTCTTAAGACCGTTTGGGTGATCCCCAAACGGTTTTGAAACCGTTTGGGTCAATCAACCCAAAGCATCAACTCATTCAATTGCAAAATCAGCATTTAGCCGATTAGGGTTTATACCATATGTTTGAATCTTAAAATACCTAACCATACTCAACCATAGACCTCCAAATGGTCTTGGTTGACCTCCAAACGTTCTTGAGACCGTTTGGGTGATTCCCAAATGGTTTTGAAACCGTTTGGGTCAATCAACCCAAGTTTCAAACTCAATCACTTATGAAATCAGCACTCAACCCGATTAGGGTTTAGGTGATTGATGGACCTTCAACTCATGAACCAATTAGAGTTAATCAATAATAATTGGTGGGTCATTAACCTAGATCATTATGAACAAGTCCCCAAACGGTCAACCCTGTTCAACATCACCAAACGGTCTTAAACCATTTGCTTCTATGCAGTTTAGTGAAACTGTTTCATTCCAAACGGTTTGAAACTGTTTGCTCCCAAAACACAAATCATTTGGACATTTGTTTGAAACCGTTTGATCTATAAATTTGGGGAGGTGTGTGATTATGATGATGTCATCATCATAAAGCTCTAGACCCATGAAACCTATTGTGATTTCCATGGAAATTGCATCAATCAACCAAATCAATAATTGTAAATAGAGAAATGATCATTATTTGATGGGGAATTGAATGCAATAACAAAGTTAGGGTTTCAAGTTATAAAACCCACCTCCAATTGAGCTCCAAAGCTCCAAGATCACGGAAAAAATGGTGGATGCAACTCCTTTCACCATTCCAAGGCTCGTCCTCAAGGTTTGAGTGAAAATGAATGGTTAGAATTGAAGAGGAGATTGAAATAGGAAGAAATCATGCATTGATTTGTGATTTCCACCATGAAATCGTGGTGAACCAAGGTCAAGAAGCTTAACAACAGGTAGGGAGTCGTCCTCCTGATCCTACCAAGCTCTCTTGGTCGTTTTCCAAGCAAGGAGAAGAAGTGGGGTCGTAAAATCCTTTCATTTGGCTTGTAAAAGGTCTTTTTATAAAAATTTCAATGAGAGAGAATATGCTTTGTAAAAATCTATTTAATCCCAAAAATATGGCCGCCTCTTCCCCCTAATCTTCCTTAGGAACGAGGCTATATTGTTTTCCTCTTATTCCTCTCAATTATCCATGATTTAAAGAAAAGCAAATCAAGCACCTTAAATCATATAATATTAATATCCATATGTGAGTGGATATTTCTTTTTCTTATAAAATTGTTAGTGAGTTATCCATTCCCTTGGATATTTTCGTGGTCCTTGCAAGGATCAAGGATTTCCACGCACATCTGAATCCAACCATTTTAATTTTGGTTGAAGTCCCTTTAATTAATACATTCATTTTTGCCCTAAATTGAATTAGGGTTTCAATTAGGATTAAATCTTGATTATTTTAATATCAAGATTCTCTCTCCTCCAACTTAATTCAAATGAGGCTCCCCTCTCATTTTATTTTCTCTAAATGGTTCCAAGAAACATTAGGGACCTTATTGAAGTGGTAATTTGCATATTGAACCCTAGGTTTTGGGTAAATTGCACTTTACACCAAAACTAGGTTTTAATGCACAAACCTTGCTTTATCAGCTCTTCCTTGGTACTCAGGCTGCCACGAGCCATACCTCTGCATCATCTTCATTCTCATGATGCTTCAACACATGAGGAATATATTATCATGCAACATTTGCAATTTAACCCCTCAACTTGGGTAATTTGCACTTTAGTCCAAAATAAGCAAACATTGCTTCAACATTGTTTAAACATGACCAAAATTGAAACATAAGTTTCTCAAGAGCCCTAATTGCTTTTTACAAGATAAGATTAAGCATATAATCATATTTCTTAATCAAAACACCTAGGGTTAAGTATAACCCAGGTCAGGGATGTTACAACAACATTCCAATTAGTCTCACATGAATAATCACTTATTTGACATTCCAATCATACCAAATTCCATAGACAAGTAAGACTACACCTACTAGATATGATATGCAGACTCGTTGGAACCTCCTTTGTCGACTCTGGCATGGCACATAGAAATATTCGATCTGTTGTTCTCCTGCAACCCATGATGTTTGACAGTTGGTCCTCATGCCATCGTTGGTGTCGGCAGCTAGGCAACGCCAGAAGACATTGAAAAGAAGCAAAAAGGAAATCCCATTAGATTTAGTTTTGAAAAAGAGGGGCTAATTGGAGACGAGAAGTTGCTAACAAATGCTAGATCGAAAGGCCTTGATAGAAAGCCAGCAGAAAAAGAATTCCCAGACTTCCTACCGCTTCATTCCCGTACCTGGAGGAGATCTCTTGTGACGTACATGGTTGCAGAGGCATCTCGGGCTAACCACAACTGCTTATCAAGGTCGCCACCCTCGCTAGTGGTGGGTTCTTCTTTGCTATTTGATTTCAACATTATGATAAATGACGACGCCGCTCATTATAGTCATGCCTATAGAGGCGGATTTTATCGTTGGAGATCTGGAGGTCGACATCCCCCTCAGTGGCCCTCGGAGGAAGGCGAGTAGGAAGGCCGGCGGAGGAATCAAATTTTGAGTGTAGGTCGTACATCTGGAAGTGAGGTGGTGGCATAGAGGACACGGGGTCTGAATCGGAGTGGGAGGCGGAGGAAGCGAGGTCAGAAAGGGGGGTGGGGGCAGGAGCGGGGCAGAGAAGGAAGAGTCGGGGGCAAGGGTTTGTGGGTAATCGCGCGACTCGAATGAGTGGGGAGAGCGAGTTCAATTCTTTGATTTTTTGTTATGTAAGGATCCTAAATTTCTAAAATACTATTTCCTACCGAGTCAAAATTTATATAGAGGTCACAATTTCCCCATCGTCTTGATGGACCTACTAAGTCAGAAGCTGTATATTACATTACATTGCATAATACTGGTCGATTCTTTGATGTATTGATATTGTGATGATTAGAAAATCCACACACTACCTTTCTTTTTTATGCATTTGTAGAACACACATGTATCTAAGTCTGTGAGGAAAGTTCTAATACCTAGGTCCAAACGTTTTAGATTATTGTACAAGTTCCAAGAGACCTAAACAACAAAAGCACAATTTTCATTTACTTGATATATACTTTGGATTAGATATATATTTATTTATTGACTACTAATCTTCCTACCCCTTCCATTTGTCGATGATAAGTCAAGATGTTGATAAGGGAGTTCTTCATAATGAAAAAATTGCATAGGGGTGAGCTTAGGCCCTCATCATGAGAATGCCCTTTCATGACAAGTGATAGAAATTGCATGGAGAGGAACAATATGCCAAGGTGACCCAGATGAGGAATATTCATCTACCCAAAGCTCCTAAAACCATGCGGTGAAGGTATACATGATCTTGGTGCATGTGATTCACACTGGAGAGGTGGAATAATTACAAGAACTAGAGGATAAGAGATTAGGAGGTTACCTATAGAATGGACGATGATGCCCTTTGAAGATTTCTTAGATTTGGTGAGTGATGTTGCCAACACCCTTAGGATCTCATCTAGACTAGTTTGTAATGACAAAATCATAACAAGGACATAACACTACAAAGAAAAGAAACCTGAATTCATAAGGAAGGCGTGTGGACTATAAAAAACTTGTTTAAAAAAAGATGAGAATTTGGAGATAGAGAAAAAGGGAGTTTAAATCACTATGGATTCATGAGAATGTCCCTTTATAGCAAGTCTCTTAAAATACAATTTTTGAGGAGTTACAGCCAGCATTTTGACAATATCATCTCACCACAAGTCTCTAAAAATGTATTTTTGAGGAGTCAGGACCTATATCGTGAGAGTGTCCTCACATAGAAGTCCCCCAAAATGTATTTATAAGGATCTAGGTCCCATACAATGACATTCTCCTCTTACAGCAAGTCCATGAAAACACTTCTAGGAGGAGCTAGAGCCCATATCATGATAGTGTTCTCTCACAGTAAGTCCCTATAAATGTTTTAATAAGACATGTGTTTATATGTATTGTCATCTTAACTATTCATAAAGGGACGTATATGAATTTTGGGGACTATCAGGGTACGGTCAATCAAATATTTATGAATTTTGAGTAATCTTATTTTGTGTGACTACGGGTGTCACATCATGTGTCACAACTACCTAATCATCACCATTATGGAAATCCTTATTCAAGGTTATGTTGGATGATGTCAAATTATAACCAAATGACATGTGATGAGTGTAGTGACTTCAGGTCTAAGAACCACAATCACCACCTTCACTATGAGCGATGAATATGACCAACTATTATGGTTTCCATGTGTCACTCTCAAGGCGGGTTTGTCCAATACATTGTTCCCTAAAAAGTATCAATGTGTTTGGTTTGATATCACATATCATGACTGGTGAAATTCTATCATCAATCTACACACAATATATTCTTATATGTTATTCTTTTCTATCTGTGTTCCACAGTAACATCCAGATAGGGACATAATAATAATTTACATACTCTTAAAGATATGCATGATCTCAATGTTCAAGTTGCATCCTTGAAGACATACGTCTTTGAGTAATATCATTCTTTAGACATTCACCATGTTTCTTCATTATCTCATGACTGAGTTAAACAAAATGGATTGGAAGCTTGCCTTTATTATTATTAATTACATCCTTTATGTCATATGCCATGTAAATCATTATCTGATTGGCTCTCTGGGCATACATACCAACACTGCCTTGGTCACCCCATTGATTAGGGAGAAAGGAGTGAACCATCTTGGCCACCCCGTTGAAGCGGAACAAGAGTTGTCAATGTGCTAGCGAACCGGGAACTCCCTTTCTTCTCTTTTCTTGGGCAGCACCCTTAGGGTTTCTCTTTCTCTTAGAGAGAGATATGATGGCCATCTTGTTTCAAAAGTTGTTGATAAAGATATATGCAACCATTTGATACATGCCCCCTGTATATGAGAGAGGAATGGTCTTGAAAAAACCTATCTCATAGGTTCCTAGTAAATATCTCAACATAAATTAGGGATCCCAGTTGTAAGACCCCTGACCTAGATTAGTTCTTGATCTTGCTTGATTTTCTTAATGAGATGCTTAAACCATAATCTAATCATGTGATGCACATGTGACATGCTCTTTTTATCAGCTTGGTCCAGTTTAGTTGATGTTTGAGCTAGTTATGCTATATGTATGTTTCTTTTGGACCAAGTTGCAATTTACCCATGTTGAGGGTTTATCTTATAATTTGTCACATGTTGGCCTTGAGCATTAGAAGAGAATGATTCTTAGGGGCACCTTGTTGGACCTTGGATGATGAGGTGGCATCATGTGTATCAATCTGGGGTTTGCATGGTTTTGCATGGATGGTGTATCGACCATGTTGTGTTCCTTGAGTGTAGCGACCATGTGTTTTGTGCCTTGAGAGTGCTTCAACTGAAAAACCTTGCTTTGGTTGGTTTGTACTATACCAACCAAATTGCTAGAATGAAAGGCCTTCTCATGTTTTGGTTGAGTGTTTGTGACAGCCACCACCCATTTGCAACAATTGTTATTGGGGATGGGTGGTGTATGCAATGCCCTACCACCACAACTGATACCATGACAATGTCCTCTTACAACAACTCCCTAAAAATTATTTTGTGAGGATATGGGGCCCATATCATGAGAGTTTCCTCACACAAAAGCTCCATGTAAATACTTTTGCGAGGAGTCGAGACCCATATCATGAGAATATCCTCTCACAATAAGTTTTGCAAAATGCATATCTGAGCAGCCAGTGCCTATATCATGGTATTGTCATCTCACAAAAACTCTATGAAAAATATTGTATGAGGATTCAAACCCCATTTCATATAGTGTCCTCTTTTGTGGAGTCCTTGAAAATTCATTTTTGAGGAGTTGAAGCCCATTTTATTAGAATGTCCTCTCACATCAAGTCTCACAAAATGTATTTTCAAGGAGCCAGGGCCCATATGATAGCAGTGTCCTCTAAAAAATAGTTTGTGAAAATGCTTTTGGGAGGATCTAAGAACCATATATTGACAGTTTTCTCACATAGAAAATCCCTAAAAATGTTTTGTCAGTGTCCTGGCAAGACAAAGAAACCAGAATGTCAGTTGTTGTTCTCACTTGTGGGACTTGCAACACACTCCAGATGGGCTAGTAGCTCTTTCTTGTTGGGATGATAACTCTTAGATATAGTGCTTACATCACTTGCATACAGGGTTAGGAACACTCAGTTGCAGGTCTTGCAGTACTCACATGCGGGGCATGCAACTTTTTCCAGCTGGGGGTGCAACATTTTCTTATAGGGCCTGCAGGTTTTGCTTTGTGGGGTGTTCAGGTCTAGCTTGTGAGGCAGGTCTTGATTTTATGGCTTAAAGGTATCACTTTCTTGTCTTATAGTAATCGCTACACTCATATCATGACAATGTCCTCTCACATGAACTCCCTAAAAATGCATTTACGATAAGTTGCACCCACATCATGGAGTAGCTTCTCATAGTAGAGATCGTGCAACTGAGGAAGAACAACAGAAAGAATAGTAGAAGATAAGGTTGGATGTGCTGCTAGTCTTTTGGTATAGAGTCCTAGAGTCGTTCTTGTACACTCAGGTCTTGGAATGGTTTTTGGGTGTGTTTTGTAGACATGCTATCCATACATGGTTTTGGCTTGTGTGCCCTTTTGATGTGAGGATATGGCATATGTTCCGGTACATATGTATATATACATGACATGTATATCTTGTAGTAGGGTGATGGCATATGTAATATGAACATGATTATGTAAGCACATTGTGATCTATGATATCCGATGCAATTGTCCTGTGAGGAAGTATATGTAAAGCATTCTACAGTTTTTGTACTTAACGAAATTGATTTTAATTTTTAGTATTTTTCGGTAACACGCTTGTTGTTAATGTTAATTCTTCTTTCGGTTTTGAGTAATCTCACTTGTGTGGAAGAAGGTGTCATAGCTTGTTTGTAGCGATTGGTTCTTGGGGTGTGATTGTTTCTTGGGTTGTGTGGTCTACACATTTTACTGCCAAGTCGAAATATATTTGTGAGGATCTATGGCCCATATTATGACACTTTCCTCAGTGTTGATGACACGCTAGTTAGTAGTACTGACTTCAACACTCAAATCACATATCATGACAACGTCCTCTCACAACAAGACCATGAAAATGCATTTGGGAGGTGTTAGTACCCATATCATGACAAATGTTATCTCACATCAAGACCCTAAATGTAACATCCCTGACCTGGGTTATACTTTAACCCTAGGTGTTTTGATTAAGAAAGGTGATTAAATGCTTAATCTCATCTTGTGAAAAGTAATTAGGGCTCAAGAGGAACTTATGTTGCTTTCTAGTCCTTTTTGAACATTGTTGAAATCAATGTTTGCTTGTTTTGGACTAAAGTGCAAATTACCCAAGCTGAGGGGTTTAAGTGCAAATTGTGCATGATAATATGTTCCTCATGTGTTGAAGCATCATGAGAGTGAAAATGATGTTGAGTTATGGCTTATGGAATCCTGAATACCAAGAAAGAGCTGATAAAGCAATGTATGTGCATGAAAACCTAGTTTTGGTGTAATGTGCAATTTACCCAAAACTTAGGGTGTAATATGTAATTTACCACTTCATTAAGGTCCATAATGTTTCTTGGAATCATGTAGAGTAAATAAAATGAGAAGGGCGCCTCATTTGAATTAAGTTGGAGGAGAGAGAATCTTGATATTAAAATAATCAAGATTTAATCCTAATTGAAACCCTAATTCAATTTAGGGCAAAAATAAATGTATTAATTAAAGGGCCTTCAACCAAAATTATAATGGTTGGATTCATATGTGCGTGGACATCCTTGAGCCTTGCAAGGACCACGAAAATATCCAAGGGAGTGGATAACTCATTCACAATTTTATAAGAAAAAGAAATATCCACTCACATATGGATATTAATATAATATGATTTAAGGTGCTTGATTTGCTTTTCTTTAAATCATGGATAATTGAGAGGAATTGGAGGCAAACAAGATTTCCTCGGACCCAAGGAAGTTGAGAGGGAAGAGTCGGCCACATTTTTGAGATTATAATTGGATTTTTACAAAGTACATTCTCTCTCATTGAATTTTTATAAAAGAACCTTTTACAAGCCAAATGGAAGGCTTTTTCGACCCCACTTCTTCTCCTTGCTTGGGAAACGACCAAGGGATCTTGGGAGGGTCAGGAGGACGACCCCAAACCTTTTGGTAAGCTTCTTGACCTTGTTTCACCTTGATTTCATGGTGGAAATCGAAAATAAATTATGGATTTATTCCTATTTCAATCTCCTCTTCAATTCTGACCATTCCTTTTCACTCAAACCTTGAGGACGAGCCTTGTAATGGTGAAAGGAGTTGCATCCACCTTTTTTCTGTGGACATGGAACTTTGTAGCTCAATTGGAGGCGGGTTTTATAACTTGAAACCCTAACTTTACTATTGCATTCAATTCCATGTTAAATAATGATCATTTCTACATTTACAATAATTGATTCGGTTGATTGATGCAATCTCCATGGAAATCACAGAAGGTTTCGTGGGTTTAGAGCTTGATGATGATGAAATTATCATAAGAAAGCACCTCACCAAATATCAAAGCCAATCGGTTTCATTGAGTTGCTCAAACGGTTTCCCAAACTGTTTGGGAGCAAACGGTTTCAAACCGTTTAGAAGCAAACAGTTTCACCAAACGGTTTCAAAACCATTTTGGGGAGTTTACCAAGGGTTTACCGTTTTATAATCCTGTTCCTTATTATGTTGGTTGATAACCCACCAAATTTTATGGATTAATATCAAAGGAATCATGATTTGAAGGCTAATCAATTAGGTAAACCCTAATTTATTTAAGTGCTGATTTTCAACTTGATTGATTTGACTTTTTGGGTTAATTAGCCCAAACGGTTTCAAAAACATTTGGGGATTACCCAAACGGTCTCAAAACCGTTTGGGGGTCACCCAAGACCGTTTTGAGGTCTAGGGTTGAGTATGGTTAAGTGTTTGAAGACCCAAAGTTATGGCATGAACCCTAATCGGCTAAGTGCTGATTTTGTAAGTGATTGAGATGATGGTTTGGGTTGATTGACCCAAACGGTTTCAAAACTGTTTGGGGATTACCAAAACGGTCTCAAGACCATTTGGAGGTCACCCAATAAATTTGGAGGTCTAGGGGTGAGTATGGTTAAGCAATTGATGATCCAATGTTACTAAGTTAATGTGTAATCAATTGCTGATTTGGTGATCAATCCAATGATCCAAACCCTAATTGGTTGACTTGGATTTTGATGATATGATGGGAAAACGGTCTCAATACCATTTGGTGGTCATCCAAACGACCTCAAGACCGTTTGGGGTCCGGTCATGTTCAATTTGGATGATGGTTCAATAGTTTCAAAGTAACTAATCTTGCATTGATTAGTGTTGAAGGATCATCGATTCCAAACCCTAATTCAATTGATTCAAACCCTAATTGATGACCAATTGAGGGTCAAATTAGTTTAAGGTTGACTATTAAACTCAATTGAAGTATGAGTATAGGTCCAATTGATGATTGGTTCCATGAATTCGATGATTGAAGGAATCAACATTGGAAACCCTAATCCAATTTGATTGGTTGAGACCATATTTGGTCCATGCGGTTTTGAGGAGGTTTGGACCAAACGGTCTCAAGAACATTTGGGGCCAAATGGTCTCAAGACCATTTGGGACCAAACGATCCCAAACCATTTGTGCCCATGCGGTTTCAAAAGTCAAACTTGGGCAAACGGTCTTCACCTACTTGCTTGGGAAAACGGTCTCAAGCACCACCTTTACCAAACGGTTTCAAACCATTTGAACCTTGAAGGACCAAGACCGTTTGGGGCTCAAGTAGCCAAGGTTGATTGAGGATTCAATTGATAAGTCTACTTGGACACCTATTGTAATTGAAGATTCGATTGGTCAATTCAATTGGATACCTTATGTAATGGAGGTCTAATGTGATTGAATCTCGTAAGAATTAAGATGATGAATGATCCATTGATCCAATGATGATTAGTTATGATAATCAATGAAGGTACAAAGGTTGAAACCCTAGTAGTACCTAATTGGTTAGTGTCAATTAAGGGATGAACCCTAATTTCTTATAGGATCAATGACTTGGTATACTATGTTAATCATAGTTGTATGTACTTGATTGAAGGGTTGATATGACCTAATCAAGTTGAGAAGATGATAGCATGAATTCATACATGAATATGATTCATGTGGTGATTAAGGGTATGATCCTTAAGTAAAGAGATCATGAAACCCTAATCATGAACATAAACCCTAATTGACAGGGTTATTGAATTCTAACCCTAATTGAGGGCAATTCTAGATGTAACCCTAATTCAGGGTGAGGATGTAACCCTAATCTAGGGTAGTGATGTGTGGAACTCCAATTTAGGGAAATGAGATGTAAAACCCTAATTGGGATGAATAGTGAATCTCTAATTATGGACAATTGAATGAATTCCTAATGGAGATGAATAGTAAACCCAAATTGTGGGAAACTATGGTGGAAACCCTAGTTGAGGGTGATTCCATGTGAAACCTTAGTTGAGGGTGATTCCATGTGAAACCCTAGTTGAGGGTGATTCCATGAGAAACCCTAGTTGAGGGTGATTCCATGAGAAACCCTAGTTGATGGTGATTCCATGAGAAGCCCTAGTTGAGGGTGATTCCATGTGAAACCCTAGTTGAGGGTGATTCCATGTGAAACCCTAGTTGAGAGTGATTCCATGAGAAACCCTAACTAAGTATTAACATCACATGATGCTCTAATGCTATGTTGTGATGAGAGGCCCTAAGAAGGGTGAAGGTATGTGAGACTCTAATGTGGAGTCATAATGCATAAATCACTAATCCTGGGCACTATGACAATGAATCATAATCCTCATTTTAAGTAAGGGTATAAAGAAACCCTAATAATGAGATAGAAGGAATTACCTTGTAAAGATGAAACATTTCATATGGTTGATTATATGCAACCTAATTGTAAGCAATGTATTTAGCATTAGACAAGTCCATATCATTAAAGATAGTTGGACAATTCTAATGTGTGGCCCATGCATTATAAGCTAAGAGTGAGTGTTTAGAGATGGAATGTATTAAGAAGGGAAATACCTTAATACAAGATAAGATGTGCTTTGGCCTGGTATGCCAATATGCTATTGTTGCTTATTGAGAAGTAACACAATGTGCAGTGGCATTGTAAGCCATGTGAATAAGTTGTTGCCTAGTGAAAGGTGGACAAACAATTAATGGCCTTGTGAGCCATGTGATATGCTTGTGTAATAAGCTTCTTGTATACCTTGGTCTGAGGACCTAGAGGTGATAGTTACCCAACAAGTGGTAACAATGTTCAATGATGAACTAAGGGTTTGAATACCCAGATTTGATAAGCATGGCAATGATGTGATTAAGGGATGAGAATTCCCAGTTTTGAAATGAGGGACTGAGATCCCAATGCCTCATAAAGAATGAGAAATGAATGATGAATGTAGTACATATTTCTTTTAGCAATTGGCTTAAAATGTTATGTTTGAGAACTTGGCTGATGCTAAAAGAATATGATAATGTACTTAATTAGTCAAGAGAAATCTCTTCATGTAGAAGCCCTGACCATAGATCCATCATCGTCAGGAACAGGTGATGGTGAAACGGGTGCTCCGCGGCAAAACCCAGAACACATATTTTTTAGTATGTGGGGGTAATTGGGCAAATATATCCTTATGCCGCATAGGAATGGCTACGGGCTATGTCCTATGTACGGGATTGGTTACGGGCCATACCCCAATAAGAGTATGGCTACGGGCCATAACTCCAAAAAATAATACCAGGCATTGGCTACGGTCCATATCCTGAAGAGAGTATATGCTACGGGCTATAACTCTGATAGCGATGTTTCCAGTATACCCTGGAAAGCTATCTAGCAGAGACACAAGATGTCATGCATGTTATCTCGTACTGACTGAGAAAGTTGAGGTCTTAGATTCTGGCTCTTCCATTAACCAATATATGGTACCGATTCTAACTTCGCAGTGGTCGGTTGGAACATGAGCAGTATACCTCATCTCCTCAGGGCATAAGTGTGTTTGTAAAATGAAATCATCCGTTTAGCATGTTTTCTTAAGGATTGAATACAGAAATTCATTGGTTGATGTTACATTTCTGTTATATATCCGTAGTTCATTGATGTTATTCATATCTGTTGTATTCATTACAAGTAGATGGATGAACTAAGAGTCTACCATGAGTAGATGCAATGTTATCCTTGAAAAAGGAGATTACTTCACTTTGTTCATACAAGTGACTTACCTGCTATTGATTAAATATATAAATCCTTCTGTTCAGTTTATTTTAATAAGTTGCTATAATAATGTTTTGGCGGAGAGTCATATCTCCCGCTGGGGCAATTTACAATTGTCTCACCCCCGTGGGATTCAAAATTTTTAGGTGGACGAGCACGGAGGAAAGTGAGAACATCTTGCAGGAATGGACAACAACAGTAACAACAGGGACAGCAGTGAGATCTCAGGTGGAGATACTGCCTGTCAAGTTATGTAGTTAGAAGTCCTATGTGTCGTCTCTGTACTCTTAGGTCCTTGGAGTTTTTAGTCAGTGTTTTATGAATCGATCTGAGGTTTTGGCTTGATGCCTCGAGATTCGTATACTGTCTGTATATAATGTTTATAAGGCAATTGTGGATGTAGTATCTGAAAAGAAATGGTACAGGTTATGTACGTTTGAACTAGAATGTAAATGTTATACATTGGTTCTTGATGGAAAGATTTCCTGTGTGTGGATCTCTTTGCAAAAAGTTTTAATTTTTAGTGATTTTTAGTAATCCACTACAAATAATTCGCTTCCGGTTAAGTTAATCTTGTTTTTGTGAGTTGGATGCCACAAATTATTGGTATCAGAGATCTAGGTTCGCTGAGTCTACAGAGACATAGGACTAAGGTAGTAGAGTCTGTTCTGGTGTCATCCAGTGTATCTGATAGTGTCTTTTGCTCATGAGAGAGAAGAAGAAGTTAAAGATGATTGGGTCACATGAGGAGGTTGCTGCTGAAAGCAGCAATGTTGCACCCAGAAGGGGTGCATGGGAACAGGCAAGAGAGAGAGAGTTGCCTAAGAATCTCCTATCTGATCCATCTATGATAAGAAAATCCTTCTTTAAGTATTACTATTGGAGAATTTAGGGCAACAATAATGTATATAGTGGATCAAGCATTGGTAGTGTAACTTAGATTACCAGCCCCAATGATGATGTTTTAGATATCAACAGGATTTGTAATTAGCATCAGCAGGTTGAAGCAAAGGAAATGATGAATTTCTGGACTTAAATTGAGTCTGTGCTCAACCTTAGTCTGTTGAATCAACCTTTGAGGCAGAGTTAGCCTGAGGCAGTGAATAATCCATGAATTATGACAAGTTAGATAAGATAATGTCATTTAAATATGTCATTTTATGAATTCCTGGATTAACTGAGAAAGGAAATGATTGAGATTTCCTTGATTAGCCCTATGAGGACTTATGTTTTGCATGGTAAAACATTATAAATGTTTTATGTTTTTCTTACCTCTATAAGAAAAGATGAGGTTTATAAGAGAGGCCTGAATGAAATTCAGGGATGTTAAGCCTTATGCTTGTGATAATATGAAAAGAAGGAATATGATAGTATACAAAATGCATACCACTTAATCTCAGTATTTATATACCCTGGCCAGGTATACAACTATTGATGATAAAGTGGGTATGGAAACTCTTAGATTGTTGTCTTTTTTATTGCTCTGATCAAGTAGTCATTCTGAGACAATCTAATGAGTATCATGAATCAGAAATATAGAATGAATGAATGTGTCATATCCTAAGCATAAGAAAGAGAAGTCTGAGATAATATCATATGAGCATTTTGTATGAGGAATTAAAAGTGTACTCCTCATAAGGAAAGAAAGAATAAGGGAGATGAACCCTGTTCAATAAAGATCTTTCCCATAATGAGGAAATGGGAAATGTGATGAAATCATGAGATGATCATAAACATGCTAGATAATAATAAAGAAAGGGATAATGACATGCAATCATCCTTACAAATTCCTATGTTGAAGGCAAGGAACTAGAGGATGAGATGAGGAGGAAATATCCTACTCTTTTCTCTTAATGTTTTGTTGATGATTTTGGGGATGAAATCATTGTAAGGGGTGGATAACTTGTAACATCTCTGACCTGGGTTATACTTTAACCCTAGGTGTTTTGATTAAGAAAGGTGATTAAATACTTAATCTCATCTTGTGAAAAGTAGTTAGGGCTCAAGAGGAACTTATGTTGCTTTCTAGTCCGTTTTGAACATTGTTGAAATCAATGTTTGCTTGTTTTGGACTAAAGTGCAAATTATCCAAGTTGAGGGGTTTAAGTGCAAATTGTGCATGATAATATGTTCCTCATGTGTTGAATCATCATGAGAGTGAAAATGATGTTGAGGTATGGCTTATGGAATCCTTAACACCAAGAAAGAGCTGATAAAGCAATGTATGTGCATGAAAACCTAGTTTTGGTGTAATGTGCAATTTACCCAAAACCTAGGGTGCAATATGTAATTTACCACTTCATTAAGGTCCCTAATGTTTCTTGGCATCATGTAGCGCAAAGAAAATTAGAAGGGTGCCTCATTTGAATTAAGTTGGAGGAGAGAGAATCTTGATATTAAAATAATCAAGATTTAATCCTAATTGAAACCCTAATTCAATTTAGGGAAAAAATAAATGTATTAATTAAATGGCCTTCAACCAAAATTATAATGGTTGGATTCAGATGTGCGTGCACATCCTTGAGCCTTGCAAGGACCACGAAAATATCCAAGGGAGTGGATAACTCATTCACAATTTTATAAGAAAAAGAAATATCCACTCACATATGGATATTAATATAATATGATTTAAGGTGCTTGATTTACTTTTCTTTAAATCATGGATAATTGAGAGGAATTGGAGGCAAACAATATTTCCTCGGACCCAAGGAAGTTGAGGGGGAAGAGGCGGCCACATTTTTGGGATTAATTGGATTTTTACAAAGTACATTCTCTCTCATTGAATTTTTATAAAAGAACCTTTTACAAGCCAAATGGAAGGCTTTTTCGACCCCACTTCTTCTCCTTGCTTGGGAAACGACCAAGGGAGCTTGGGAGGGTCAGTATGACGACCCCCAACCTGTTGGTAAGCTTCTTGACCTTGGTTCACCTTGATTTCATGGTGGAAATCAAAAATAAATTATGGATTTCTTCCTATTTCAATCTCCTCTTCAATTCTGACCATTCCTTTTCACTCAAACCTTGAGGACGAGCCTTGGAATGGTGAAAGGAGTTGCATCCACCATTGTTTCCGTGGACATGGAGCTTTGGAGCTCAATTGGAGGCGGGTTTTATAACTTGAAACCCTAACTTTGCTATTGCATTCAATTCCATGTCAAATAATGATCATTTCTACATTTACAATAATTGATTCGGTTGATTGATGCAATCTCCATGGAAATCACAGCAGGTTTCGTGGATTTAGAGCTTGATTATGATGACATCATCATAAGCAAGCACCTCACCAAATATCAAATCCAAACGGTTTCATTGAGTTTCTCAAACGGTTTCCCAAACCGTTTGGGAGCAAACGGTTTCAAACCGTTTAGAAGCAAATGGGTTCACCAAATGGTTTCAAAACCATTTGGGGGAGTTTACCAAGGGTTGACCGTTGATAATCCTGTTCCTAATTATGTTGGTTGATAACCCACCAAATTTGATGGATTAGTTCCAAAGGAATCATGAGTTGAAGGCTAATCAATTAGGTAAACCCTAATTGGATTAAGTGCTGATTTTCAACTTGATTCATTTGACTTTTTGGGTTAATTAGCTCAAACGGTTTCAAAACCGTTTGGGTATTACCCAAATGGTCTCAAAACCTTTTGGGGGTCACCCAAGACCGTTTGGAGGTCTAGGGTTGAGTATGTTTAAGTGTTTGAAGACCCAAAGGTATGGCATGAACCCTAATCGGCTAAGTGTTGATTTTGTAAGTGATTGAGATGATGGTTTGGGTTGACTGATCCATACTGTTTCAAAAAAGTTTGGGGATTACCCAAACAGTCTCAAGACCGTTTGGAGGTAACCCAACACTGTTTGGAGGTCTAGGGGTGAGTATGGTTAAGCAATTGATGATCCAATGTTACTAAGTTAAAGTGTAATCAATTGCTGATTTGGTGATCAATCCAATGATCCAAACCCTGATTGGTTGACTTGGATTTTGATGATATGATGGGAAAACAGTCTCAAGACCGTTTGGTGGTCATCCAAACGACCTCAATACCGTTTGGGGTCAGGTCATGTTCAATTTGGATGATGGTTCAATAGTTTCAAAGTAACTAATCTTGCATTGATTAGTGTTGAAGGATCATCGATTCCAAACCCTAATTCAATTGATTCAAACCCTGATTGATGACCAATTGAGGGTCAAATCAGTTGAAGGTTTACCTATTAAACTAAATTGAAGTATGATGATAGGTCCAATTGATGATTGGTTCCATGAATTCGATGATTGAAGGAATCAACATTGGAAACCCTAATCCAATTTGATTGGTTGAGACCATATTTGGTCCATGAAGTTTTGAGGAGGTTTGGACCAAACGGTCTCAAGACCATTTGAGTACAAATGGTCTCAAGACCGTTTGGGACCAAACGATCCCAAAACGTTTGTTCCCATGCGGTTTCAAAAGTCATACTTGGGCAAACGGTCTTCACCTACTTGCTTGGGAAAACGGTCTCAAGCACCACCTTTACCAAACAGTTTCAAACCGTTTGAACCTTGAAGGACCAAGACCGTTTGGGGCTCAAGTAGTCAAGGTTGATTGAGGATTCAATTGGTTAGTCCACTTGGACACCTATTGTAATTGAAGATTCAATTGGTCAATTCAATTGGATACCTTATGTAATAGAGGTCCAATGTGATTGAATCTCTTAAGAATTAAGATGATGAATGATCCATTGATCCAATGATGATTAGTAATGATAATCAATGAAGGTACAAAGGTTGAAACCCTAGTAGTACCTAATTGGTTAGTGCCAATTAAGGGATGAACCCTAATTGCTTATAGGATCAATGACTTGGTACACTATGTTAATCATAGTTGTATGTACTTGATTGAAGGGTTGATATGACCTAATCAAGTTGAGAATATGATAGCATGAATTCATACATGAATATGATTCATGTGGTGATTAAGGGTATGATCCTTAAGTAAAGAGATCATGAAACCCTAATCATGAACATAAACCCTAATTGACAGGGTTATTGAATTCTAACCCTAATTGAGGGCAATTCTAGATGTAACCCTAATCCAGGGTGAGGATGTAACCCTAATCTAGGGCAGTGATGTGTGGAACTCCAATTTAGGGAAATGAGATGTAAAACCCTAATTGGGATGAATAGTGAATATCTAATTATGGACAATTGAATGAAATCCTAATGGAGATGAATAGTAAACCCAAATTGTGGGAAACTATGGTGGAAACCCTAGTTGAGGGTGATTCCATGTGAAACCCTAGTTGAGGGCGATTCTATGTGAAACCCTAGTTGAGGGTGATTCCATGTGAAACCCTAGTTGAGGGCGATTCCATGTGGAACCCTAGTTGAGGGTGATTCCATCAGAAACCCTAGTTGAGGGTGATTCCATGAGAAACCCTAGTTGATGGTGATTCCATGAGAAACCCTAGTTGAGGGTGATTCCATGAGAAGCCCTAGTTGAGGGTGATTCCATGTGAAACCCTAGTTGAAGGTGATTCAATGTGAAACCCTAGTTGAGAGTGATTCCATGAGAAACCCTAACTAAGTATAAACATCACGTGATGCTCTAATGCTATGT
The DNA here is from genome assembly GCA_963693085.1 of Alisma plantago-aquatica. Taxonomy (NCBI): domain Eukaryota; kingdom Viridiplantae; phylum Streptophyta; class Magnoliopsida; order Alismatales; family Alismataceae; genus Alisma; species Alisma plantago-aquatica. Next base: position 380,872,923 of record OY856409.1, on the reverse strand, counting down.
TGTTATGTGAGGCCCTAAGAATGGTGAAGGTATGTGAGACTCTAATGTGGTGTCATAATGCATAAAGCCCTAATCATGGACACTATGACAATGAATCATAATCCTCATTTTAAGTAAGGGTATAAAGAAACCCTAATAATGAGATAGAAGGAATTACCTTGTAAAGATGAAAACATTTCATATGATCGATTATATGCAACCTAATTGTAAGAAATGTCTTTAGCATTAAACAAGTCCATATCATTAAAGATAGTTGGACAATTCTAATGTGTGGCCCATGCATTATAAGCTAAGAGTTAGTGTTTAGAAATGGAATGTATTAAGAAGGGAAATACCTTAACACAAGATAAGATGTGCTTTGGCATGGCACTACTAGAATTCCCATTTTAAATGGCACATTGGGACGACAAAATTGTAAACAATGCCACAATATTCATCAGTGATCCCGTTTACTTATCAAAATCTAACGACAACTTAAGTTAATTGCTGTAAAAAGAAAATACAATGAAAAGTGCATTCTCCGGCCGCCCAATCCCACTACCCGCCCGCGCGCGACACACATCTTCTCTGTAGTCCGCCAAAAAGAGGGCAACTGCTTCCCCACTTCTCACTGGCCCTCATCTGTGCTCGTCTACAAAGGCGCAGGATTGAGATATCTTTGGCGTGCGCGGCACTCAATTAGTTCCCTAAATCCGGTCCTTCTGTGTACCAGATTTTGTTGCCAACAGAAACACTTCCGGGAGTACTCTGACGGACGGTGCACACGGCTGCCATCATCGACGATGCATACAATGATCGGTTGGCACCTATACTGGTATGTGTCCCTTCGTCTTCCTTTTCTTCCCAATTCCTTTCAGCAATCAGCATCTGTTGTCTTCCTTTCAAGTTCCCTTTCTAATTTTATCTGATTGGTTTAATAGAAGTCCGGAAGTCCACTTGGACATCCAATTTATATAGGAAACCAGCCTGAAAACAAGTTCCTCTCCGTGTTGGAGTCGGACCTCCTCTTTTGTTCCTCTCGTTGAGTGGCAACTCACCAAGCGACAAGAGAAGGCAGAGCTATTAGTGCTTCTTCATGTCCCGGATGCTCTTACAGCTTCTAGTGGCTTCCTAGGGACCAGGCGCGGTTCTGCTAGCAGCCGAGAATGTCCGGATCGTATTTGTAAGGAATCTCTCCGGCCACGGTCTCAGCCAACCCATCCGCTTCCAGAAAGCGTGAAGCAAAGGGTTAAAGTTAAAGTCTTAATCTGTGTTTCCAGCAAGCATGAGTATCAAGATGTAGATCAAATCTTGCCGCATGTTACATGTATCTTTCTGGTTTAGGGAAGCATAAACAGATCCCACACATCCACATCGACGGCGCGGAAAACTCACTAGAGCCGGATAAACTTTCCCCCAATATTTGCCGTAATCTTTCTTACAAATCTGGATCAGTCCTCTTATTTTTAAGAAAATACAAATCTCAAACCAATCATTAAGAACTTGTTTTCGAGGAACTCAATTTCAGCTTTAGAAAAATGAATTCCATGAAAATTATACTTACACCAAACCAGTCAAACTCTTAGTTCTGATTAGTTCACAGTAACTGGGAAGATAACAAGAGGAACTGCAGTTCCTAAACTCTGACTGGTTCTATGTAAATGTCTTGGAAAACAAGGAAAATGGAGTTCCAGATGTAATTTTATCTGACTGGTACCACGGAACTCCAGAAGTTCAGTTCCCCGATTTTTCCTTGAGTTCACAGGATATAAATAGTCCGTGTTTCCCAACTTCCATAAGAAATCATACGGAAACCAGTTCCGTGCGGCGCCGCAACACCTCTGTTCTTGGTGCTTCTCGTCTGCCCTATTCCTGTACTGTGTGTCACGTCGTCCAGAAAAGGTTTCCAAACCAAGTTGCCGTTGCATCGATATCCTTCCTTCAATTGCAGATTTTCCTTCATAATGAACCATGTCGTCACAGATCGGATGACAACTGACTTTGTTTTGCAGTCAGATTTTGATCTAGAGAGATGTGGCATATGAGGACTTTTGGGATTTACTGCTTTGACGAAGCAGATTGCAATAGGAACAATTAAGCAAGATTAAAATCAAATAAGCAATTGAAAGTGTTGGACAACTTCCGATTTGGATTTGTAATGGATCTTATCAGATTTGTCATGCGTATGACAGCCTATTGAAAGTTTTCCTAAATCGTCTGATAAAAGCCATATGAACCCCTAATGTATTAAAAGTTTCTTAAATCTTGAGTTCTAAACCAATCGCTATGAACTCGATTTCCTGGAAGTCAGTTTATTTTCCAGTAAAATGAGTTACAGTAAAACATCATTTACACCAAACCAATCAAAGCCTATAAAAAAATATGGTGATTGGTTTTCAATAACCAACGAAAATCGTAACTGGACTTTCGTGTGTATATATACGCTCGAGTTTCCGAGTTTCGGCTAAAATAGAGGGAAAATGACTTCCGTTTCTCGCTTCTCGTGAAACATCAAGGCTAACGAGGATCCATCGTCGTCAGAGGTCTACTTCGCCTCTATGAGTATGGCAAATCATCGCAAAAATCTTGATTACTACTGACGGCTTCGACTAGATAATGCTGAAGTCACACAGCAACTCAGGGCCTTCGACGTCGACTTCCCCGGAATGCCATTGCCCAAGCAATTCCACTATGAAATTTCACATGTTTGAAAAGATCTATGTCGTGGTGGATGATCCATGCGACTGTCAAGAAGTAGCTCCATACCAACTCTTTTGAAAACAATAAATTCAACAAAAACATTCCGCTTTGCAGATGGATTGTGAATTAGGTGGGCGGAGAAAGTAACATCATAGTTGTGTTTTCGTCCTATTGCACTCCTTCTATTCGATAAAATGTCATATATAATAGCACATCATGCATGCGTGTGCTGTGTATCTTAGAATCAAATAGATGGAAACAGGCCAGCTCACTCTGTGATTCTAGACGTCCCTCCAGAGTGCAGGTAGCTAGATTGGGGCATTGAAGTCCGTGTGTTCTGAAATCATTAAGAAAATGACTTGCACATCATCCTTTTTCTATCATATGAAAATAGTTATTATCGTGTGTTGTAGCATAATTACAATTATGTGCTAAAGCATGTTGAAGTTATGTAGCCATTGTTCAACAATGGTTTAATTATATCATTTAGTTTGGTACATACAAAACATATTTTATTGAACATGAATGTGGATATATATATATATATATATATATATATATATATATATATATATATATATATATATATTATAGGGCCCATCTTTATTGCCCGCGCGGGTAGCTACCCGCCCCCCATTTCGGTTACTTTTTTTCAAGTTGGTTACTTTTGACATGTAGAGGGTTACTTTACCTTGCAAATTACTAAGTTTGGTGCATAGATAGTTACGTTTGCAACAGCAGATTTTAAAACATGGGTACATATATATCTGTTGTGTATTTTGTACGGGATTACTTTTTTAGTCGTATAGTTACTTTTTGATCAATATAGTTACTTTTGTTGATAGCAGGGTTACTTTTCTGACCAAAATAGTTACTTTTTTAGCTGCCGGGTAGCGAAATTCAGGCTACCCGCGCGGGCAATGAATGAACGGCCATATATATATATATATATATATATATATATATATATATATATATATTGTAGTTAGATACACAACAAACAAATCACATGGAAACTATCTTTTTTGAAAAAAATAAACCAATCACCCGAACCCATTTTCCAGAAAGTGAACTTAAGTTCCTGAAAAATGAGTTCCTTAAAAACTATACTTACATGAAACCAATCGGAGCCTTACTGTTCTGAGCCCTCCCTACATTGCCCTAAATTTCGTGTCCCCCAACCTCAAAAATTCACTTCTGATACTATATTGTGTCTGACTCCTCATGATTTGGGTAGCAATATAAGATTTGTTCCATGTTGTGTGTGTCTTCTGTCCACTACATTTGCTTTTTGTGGTGGCAGAGTGTGCTTTCCAGGCAGATGTTTAAATTTTCCATCGGTGTGCAACCCTTTTATATATCTAAATCTGCGATTAGGGCCAATTTGGTACGGCTGCATTCAAGAACACGATTTGCAACTGCACTGTGTTTTTCAACTAAGACGTTTGGTTCTGCACAGCTGCAAACCATACCCATAAAATCAACTACACGGCTACTGCCAGACCTATAGAAATTTGTGAAAACTAACCACGCATGATTTGGGTGTGGTTGATTTTTCGTGGCCCTCCTACTGCAACGAAATGACTGTATTCACTGTAGCTCTGCTTGTTAGACAGTCTCAGAAGAGAGTTGGACCTGAACTGCACGATACCAAATTAAAACAAGCCAATAAGACTAGTACAAAGTGTATACAACCACACCATTGTTGTGTAATCCATTTTCCTGGTTTCGTATTCCTGTTTTGAAAACCAGACGTGGAAATTAAACCACGCACAACCAAATTAGCCCTTAATGGATTAGCAAGGAACACTGACAACTAACAACCTTTCTACATGATTAATTCATCCTTTAAGAAAGTTCGTCACACCATTGATCAATCTGCAGACTGAAAACGTGCCACTCAATCTGTTAACTAAATTTGATTTAGATGTTTGACTTTGTATTTCTTTCTTCTTAGTTGACAACAAGGAATTGATCATTTTTCATCTGAAATTCTATCATAATATAATTGATGAGTGTCCATTACATTCTATATTATTATTTTATCATTATATAATCTTGCAAATTCTTGTCAAATTTATGGATGATTACGTGTTCTTATTCACCTCTTCAAATGTGTACTCCATGTTGCATTTAACAACAAGCAATCTCATATGACTATTGACGACCTGTATTTTTGTTGATGTTAATTTATAACTACCTTCTTACTATGTCTCTTTTATGATATAGTGATCATTTCACTATTTTTATTCACTACTGTATGATATAAACTATTCTTCTTCTAGACTATTAGAACATCAGGATTATAGAGTTTAGATTATGTGAAGTAATACTTTCTCCTTTAGAATATGTGCTAAGTGTTATTACAAAAGATTGCCATGAACAAAATGTTGTTACTTTGTTAGTTATGATTTTTTGGTTTTTATTTGAGTATGCTTTTATTTTGGTGACGTTAAAGGACTATGAAATTTTTCGAAGTACATGTAGTTTATAATATTAATATATAGATGCTAAATTTACAACAACCAATCACATGGAAGTAATCTTTCAAAAAAAGTAAGTATTAAACCAATTACCTGAGCTCAACTTGTTGGAGTTGAACTTCACTTCCTCGAAACTGAGTTCCTTAAAACCTCTAGTTATAGGGAACCAATTAGACCCTATTTGTTGATTCTTATATTCTTCTGATATTGGAAGATGACAACATGTCAAAGATAACACAAAACTTCCAATTAGATCTTTTTGCTTCTGTGATTATGTATGCACATGAGAAATAAAATCAAGCACAACAATTTCTTAGATGTTGGAAGGTTCTCCTATTTTTTGATCTTTATGCTACTTCTTGAACATGTTGGGTAGTACATTTACCTAATTTGGGTCAAAATATACGGTGTATATTTTTGTAATAAACATGAAGTTTTAATAACATTTGACATTGAATCCAATGCCCTAAAAGGAAACTGATCTTCCTATCTTACTCATCTACCACACAAACTCTCAAACTCAACCTTTGTCACTGCCCTTTCTAATCTTATACAATGAACCAAACACACCCCAAGACTAATGGGAGATGTGCTACATGGTCCAGTCATAATCACACTAGGTGGACTTGGATGTAGACATTCTAAGCATGCAAAATGAGTTTGAGAGATTGAAGATGGAAAGTTCAGTTTTCTGCAAGAAACAAAGAACCCTCGAGACATTCCTCAAGTTAACCTATTAGCACAACCTCATAGGAACCTTCGTGTTTTACAAAACCTCAAGTTACATAATATGTGCCTAGTTTTTCCCGAGAAATCAATAATTATATGGGTAATTGCAAGAACACCATTGTATGTGTCGATGCAGACTTTTACTGACTTCTAGGATCTGCTTGCATTTGAGACTCTAAATTTTTATTTTCAGAGAAATTATGATGCATTTATAAATTTCTTATCATTATAGATCATGCGTTTATTAGAGTAGTAATGAATATTTGACATACAAAACAATGAATTTCCTCAAAGAAGTACACAAAATCCTAAAATTTGCACTTATTAATGTATATAAATTGATAACTCTTTTTCAAATCATTGTGAGTATATTCTTTTACTAAAGCATAATGGGACATTATCCATAGACCACAACTTAGAGTATTATAATTTCATCTCCTAATGATTAGGAGAAATGAATGTGAATATAACGTGTGGAATATGTATTATGTAGTACTCACCCTGTCCATCTTGGCAAGTAGTACATTTATATAAGTTTATTACGGAAGAAACTAAAACTATACGGGTATATAATTGATACTGGTTATTTTCATATCATAATTATGATCATATATTCTAGAATTTAGAATCTTACACAGTTAAGGTGTAAGGAGTTATGTATGGATAACCCCTTAACCACCATGATACCTAATTGTATGTCCACATGTTGAATGGAGTATGATCAAGAAATGTAATCACCCTCACATAACAAAACCCTACCCAAATGTATTTTACCCAATAGGTAAACTAGAAGGTAAATGTGGTCCTTGGTCATGTTAAAGAAGGACAAAAGTGTAGACTAGAGTGGTAGTGTCTCCAAAAATGTCTTGCTACACTCTTGGTTACTAGGGCATTGTCATGTAGGCTTATTAAGTTCATTTTTGTTCAATCCGATGTAAGTACACATTGATGATTCATGCTAAATGACGTGATTATTTTATGATCCGAGATTCACACTTTCAATTACTTATTATTCAGTTATAGGATACACCAAACTGATATGAACTGATTGGTCATATAGTCGACTAAAGTAAATGGACTACCACGTTGATTATGAATTATCATAGGATGCGTCTCTATATCAAATTCCCTTAAAATATTATAGAGTCAAATTCAAGTCTAATAAAACATACAATTTTCAATGTTTAAGAGATCATTTGAGGTCTAATTGCATGATGTAGAAAATTCTTGAGCATTAACACCCATTGTGACATAAAGGATAGGATCAAGCATAAATTAAAGTTTAAAGGGTATGAAATGCCCACATAGAGGGTATGATGACCCAAAAGGAGTATGAAAATGCCAGTTGGAGGTGGTTAATGTTCCTATCACCATAAATCACATAACAGGAGCTTGCTTCCAATAAATTTATGTTTCACACTCCCCACACTGCCATCGATTATTTTTATTAATTTGGAGTGCTTGGAGATGTTTATTTTGAGTGGTCTCAATGAAGTATAGCACATATTTTATGTATGTTTCCATTACATCCCTCATATCCCATTTTTTATAATATTTTGTTTTGAATTGAGATTTGTTTTATGTTGGATAGGTTGTTGTACACATATACAATAACCCGTATTAACCTTCTGCTACAAGGTTGTAAATGATGGATGCACCTTTCCGTTAGTCGTGGTCATAATAAGGTGTCTGACAATATGATTCTTCCTCATGGTCCTTTAGACTTTGCACACCTATCACTTGGTTTTAAATTTTGTTGAAATATTATACATACTTTGACCAATCTCAATTTAATGTACTTTGGTACCTATTATATGACCGATTAACATCATAATTTGAAGAGGGCCTGACGTGCATGCCACTACATACTCATCATAGGAAATCTATTTGAAGAGCTTCCATGAAGATCAATTATAATTTTCTAGTGGAAGTTTTCTGGAGATATATTTCAAAATATCTGAAAGGAGGTAATCAATTACTCATTTAGTTTATGCTTACTTCTAGTTTTCTGTTTTTTTTTTTTGGATTATAGAAGACTGATTTAAAGATAAAGATCATATTTAATGTAATGAGTCTCTTCTCTATGAATCATGGCATCCATACACTAAACAAAATGTATTTTTCAATTGCCATTTTAGATATCTTAATGCAAAGTGGAATCCCCCCCTTACATATAGGTGTTTAGGTCAAATATCACATATATTTAACTTCATAATGAACTAAATTTGTGAAACATGTGTCATTTTTTTAGCCTAGACAATCTATCTTTCACATTTTCTAATTGATTTATTGATAAAGCTATGGAATGTATTCTGCAACTAGAAAAACTATGTTATAGAGATAGGATGCACAAAGGGATTGGAGTTCTTATGTAATATAATAGTAACCATATACAAGTGATAAAATATTTCCTTTACTGTAAAAGTAAAAAGGTATTAAACACATCCTTCTCATCACCATGTGATGGTTCAAATTCTCTCATAAGGTGTGATACATGTGTTAAGCTTTACAGTTGTAGGAAATTGTGGTTTAGATCCTTTTAGATCCATGTCTGATTTTGCACCACCTTAAATATATCATAGATATTTATCTAATATTTAAAATAAAATGATGTTGGATCGAGGAAGGCTGGAAGTATCCAATATATGCCCATGATTATTGAGAATTGTCTTTGTCCAATTTTATTATATATGGATTTGTGGACTGCTTCACCATGACAGTGCTTCATAGGCCAAAAGAAACTGACCGTGTACTCATGAACAACATCTTTATCTAAGACAGTTTATGTAATCATGAATGACTAGACCAAATTATTTGATATGGTTCCTAGAGAAGATGCACTTAGTCAGTTAGCTTCTTGGATATGTTGATTACCAACGGCTAATTGAGAAAGAATCTTAGGGATTGCTTGTTAGGTGTAACCACCAAGTAAAAATAACATATGGGAATTAAATTGACAATCTTATAATTTTATTGCAATATGAATTATTTTACTATCTTAAAATATATAGTTATGATGAAATTCCATGAACAAAGAGGTAATGGAGGTGGAAGAGAAGTAGGAAGGGGAGGAGGGACGTGGAGAAAGAGGATGGGAAAAGGTAGGATGAGAAAAAAAATAGGGCCAAAAATGAACACATGGATGTGCATAACAACTTAAAATTTATTGAAGAGGAAACAAAGAAGTAAGAAATGGAGAGAAGGAGAAAAAGTCTCTGATGAGGAAGATGAATGGGTGTAGGATAAGAAGATATGGAGTAGGTTAGAAGGCTATCTTGGAGGAGGAATAGTGGAACTATTAAGGATAACAGGGGAATAGGTGGTGCAGTAAGAAGGGGACAAGAACTGTCATCTAAAAAGAATGAAAAAGGTGAAGAAAGCAAGGAAAGCACTTAGGAGAAAAAGAAATACCAATTGCAATTACTTATGACATGTGTGAAAGGTCTTATGTGATGGCCATCTTGTACTCCAGTCTACAAGTCTCAGTGTCCTTTTTCCTTTGTTGTTTTCTTGAAGATTTAGATAGTTTTTTTGCTTAGATATTTTAATATAGGTAACAAAGGCATGTAGCATGTATACAGTTAGGTAAAATGTATGTAGAGGCTTAAAATTAATAAAACATGCAGAACAATACTTGCTAATTTTATCTATTTTTATAGCTCTAATGGAAGTACTTACATGTGCTAAATTGAAAGTGTGTTGTCCAAATCAGTTGATGTCAGACCACACCAATAATTGTTTGCATAATTTACCTATCTATATCATGAGACTATATTAATTTTTTAGATACCATATACACCTATTTAGAGCAGTGTTTTTATGAAATCATCAAATAGACACCATGAAATTTAACCTGAATTACAAGTAAAAATTCATACATTAAAACATCAACTAATAGTCATTCTCCTAAGTTCCCATAACTAAATTCACTTACTGTATAAGTTTTAAATATATCATAACTGTTAGTTTGTTCTCTTGAATAATAGTCACTCTTTTTTTATTTATATATATTAAAAAAATCTCTTATAACAATTTTCTAACATAGGATCTAGTCATTTTCATAATATGTGGTGCATGATTCAAAATGAAAAGGAGCTCCATTCAACCCAGGGAATTGAGTGAGTACTGTTTTCTAATATTTTCATGTTAATTTACATATGAGCACAAATGACTGTTCTAATATAAGTATTAATCATATGTCCATCTCGAATCATGAAGTAAAACATTTATTCATTATTTTGAGAATTGATATTCACTATTTATGGACTTGTAATGATTTATTCACTATCATTAGCGTTTACATCTGCTATAAATTCCCTTCCTATTTTATGCCAACTACAGTTTCTGTTTCTTTTATTTATTGGGTTGTCATTGACTTATGTATCTTGTTATATTTTTATATAACTCATTTAATGATAATGGTTTCTACCTTGTAGGATTTGATGGCTGGAATAGATAAGAGCTGGATGAAAATTAGGAATAGGCTATCAGTAGAATACATTAATGGTGTCACAGAATTTATTAAATTTGCATCTGCAAATACAGAAGTTGATGGTTTGATAACATGCCCCTGTGTTAAATGTAATAACTCATGTTTCAAGAAAATGGATGAGGTTTCATCTGATCTCATAGTGAATGGCATAATTGAGCAGTATACATGTTGGGTAGCACACGGTGAATCGGTTGAAGAGACAAATTCTAATACTAGTGTTGATGTTGATGTTGATGTTGATGTTGATGTTGATGTTGATGTTGATGTTGATGTTGATGTTGATGTTGATGTTGATGTTGATGTTGATGTTGATGTTGATGTTGATGTTGATGTTGATGTTGATGTTGATGTTGATGTTGATGTTGATGTTGATGTTGATGTTGATGTTGATGTTGATGTTGATGTTGATGTTGATGTTGATGTTGATGTTGATGTTGATGTTAATGATGACGTTAATGATGATGTTAATGACATAGAGGGAATGATAAGGGATGGGCTAGGGTTTCCTGAGAGCTTTATTCCTACACTAGATGAAATGGGTGTAATTGATGAGGATAATGGTTTGAGTAATGACATTTTGAAATTTACTAAGCTGATGAAAGATGCAAAGCAGCCACTTTATGATGGTTCTGAAGAATTCTCAAAACTATCATTCACAATGTCATTGTTGCAGCTCAAAGGGTTTCATGGTTGAGCAATAGTTGTTTTGACAATTTGATTACATTGTTATCAAAGACATTCAAGGGTTGCCATTTGCCAGAATCATTCTATGAAGCAAAAAAATATGTTACTGACTTGGGCCTAGATTATATGAAGATAGATGTTTGTGTTAACCATTGTATGTTGTTTTGGAAGGATCAAATGAATGAAGATAAATGTTTAAAATGTAATTCCTCTAGGTGGAAGTACACTTCTTTTGATGACATAGTTAAAGATAAGTCTCCTACAAAGATTAGGAGGAAGTTTAAGATGGGGAAAAAAATTCCTGCTAAGACTTTATGGTATTTTCCACTAATACCACGTCTGAAGAGATTATACATGTGCTATCAAACAACTTTAGAAATGAGGTGGCATAAGGAGAAGTGAATCGATGATGGTATATTAAGGCACCCGGTTGATGCTGCTGAGTGGAAAAGATTTGATGAGAGCTATCCACTTTTTTCTAGTGACCCTCGCAATGTCAGGCTAGGTTTAGCATCTGATGGCTTTAATCCATTTGGAAATATGAGCCTTTCCTATAGCATATGGCCTGTTATACTCATACCATATAACTTACCTCCCTGGCTCTATATGAAGCAAGATTATTTTATTTTATCAATTTTGATTCCTGGGAAGAAGTCTCCAACGTATCAGATTGATGTTTACTTGCAGCCATTGATTGATGAGTTAAAAGAGTTATGGGATGTAGGTGTCCAAACATATGATGTTGTTTCAAAAAAATGCTTTGAAATGCATGCTGTATTGTTATGGACAATAAATGATTTCCCTGCTTATGGGTACTTGTCTGGATGGTCTACCTAAGGTCAATTAGCATGTCCTTCTTGTCATAAGGATACATGGTCTCTTAGATTAAAATATGGGGGAAAATTTTGTTACATGGGGCATCGTAGATTCTTACCACAAGATCATAGATGGAGGCATAATGGACATGCATTTGATGGGAAAGAAGAAGCACGTCCTCCTCCTCAGGAGCTATCTGGAGAAGATGCTTTGAGTCAATTGAATGAAATATTTGTATCTAACCTTGGAAAGAGAAGGAAGAGATCTAAAAAAAAAAGCTGTCTCATGCTTGGAAGAAGAAAAGCATTTTCTTTGAGCTTCCTTACTGGAAAACTCTTCGGCTGCGCCACAATCTTGATGTAATGCACATTGAGAAAAATATATGTGACAGTTTGATTAGCACAATCATGGACGTTGATGAGAAAACAAAAGACAATTCAAAAACTCGTAAAGATTTGAAAGCTATGAATATAAGGCAAGAACTTCTTCCTAGAGTTGTAGATGGAAAATTAGAAGTTCCAGTTTCCTGTTTCACTTTATCTCAAGAGGAGAAAAGGATTCTTTGTGAATTCTTGAAGAAAATCAAGTTTCCTGATGGACTTTGCTCTAATATGTCTAGATATGTGAATGTTAATGAGAACAAGATTTCTGGCATGAAATCTCATGATTTTCATGTATTTTTGCACAAAATCCTTCCTCTTGCAGCACATGGGTTATTTCCAAAAGATATATCTGAGGCATTAACTGAGCTAAGTATATTTTTTAAGGAGTTGTGCTCTAAAGTTCTAAGTGTAGAAGATCTACAAAGATTGGATAAACATATCACCATTACTTTATGCAAAATGGAGCAAATTTTCGTACCGTCATTCTTCGATGTGATGATGCACTTGCCCATTCACTTGGAAAAACAAGCAATTCTTGGAGGTCCTGTGCAATATAGGTGGATTTACCCAATAGAAAGATACTTTTGAAATTTGTCAATTTCTTTTTAAAAATTATATTTCTAAAAAATACTTATCTTGTGTAGGTTTCTTAGAACTTTAAAATCATATGTGCGCAATAAAAATCGACCGGAGGGCTCAATAGATGAGATGTACATCACTAATGAATGTTTGATATTTTACTCACGATATATGAAGGAGAATGAAATGAGATCTTGCCAACCAAGGTACAATGATATTAGAGAGACTTCAACATCATCACAACTGTCAATTTTTAAACAAATTGGGAGACCACTATCAGTAGGAACCATCAATTCCCTTAGTATTACTGAATGGCTACAAGTGCACAAGTATGTTCTAGAAAACTCTGATGAAATATTACCCTTTATAAGGTAAATCTACAGATTTTTATATATGATTTAGATTGTTTGTTGTTAGATTATAATTTATAACAATTATTTATGTTATTTTAGTGATCACAAACAAATTATTCATGACATGGGGGTTGACAATATTGAGGCAGTGCATGATACATTCTTTTTGAAATGGTTGGAAAGCCGTGTGAGTATTTAATTACTCTAACTACTTCTATGACAATTAATATGCTTAATGTTATTGCACAATTTCTATCTTAATAGGTGTTCCAATTGCATAAAGAAGGTCAAGTGGATGATGAACTTCTAAGCTTAGTTCGTGGACCTGATAAGGAGGCATCATTTTATACGGGTTTAGACATTAATGGATTCAGGTTTCACAATCAATATCGTGACCAAAGGTTGACAACACAAAATAGTGGTGTTGTAGTAAAAGTGGAGACAACAAATGGACCATTTTTATATTATGGTGTTTTAAGTGAAATTCTAGAGTTGAACTACATTGGTGGAAGGCGAGTTCACATTTTTAGGTGTGAATGGTGGGACATGCATTACAAAGAAAGAGGCTTCATGCGAGATAAATATGGATTTGTTAGTGTAAACACAAAGCGTAACTTAAAAACTAGCGAGCCATTTATTCTAGCATCTCAAGTAGAACAATGCTTCTATGTTCATGATCTTTCTAAGAAGATCTGGGCCATTGTTGTTGGATCACCACCACGAGACTTACAACATGTCACAAGAGAAAGAAAGAGATGAAGATGTTCTTAATGATGAAAGTGCATTTCAAGAACATGAGTCTAATCCAACTATGATTCATTGTTTTTATCAGATGCATTTGATATTCGTAATTGGAGGAGGCTTGATCTCATGAAATCTTTATCCATGGAAGCTGCTAAGAAAGAAGGATGGCTAGACAAAGATGGAAGTCATTTATGGGAATCAATCAACTGAATGCTCTATGTTTGATTTGGTTGTAGTTGATTATGTAATTAAACATTTATTGAAATTGATGGAATTTGTTATGTTTTTCCTTTTTTCTCTACCAAATTGGAAATGATTTCATTAGGCAAGTGAATAATAATACTGCCTTATTTGTCATTATGAACTTTTAATATGATATTGCATTATAATTGACATTTGTTTGCATATGCTTCTGCATAACTATGCAAAATGAATATAGGAAACATGGTCAATCGATATAGTACACAAAATAATGTTACAGGTAACTGTGAGGAACTTGTGGCTAACCATTGCAGCAACAACCAAGGTAAGTATTCTAAAATTCTTATACTGATAAGTGTTTTTAATAGACAAGAAATGACACTTGCTAATATTTTGATGTATAGAGCAATCAAAGGAAATCTCCAATAAAATAGTGGCGCAATGTGGTGGCAGGCCGGAACAATGACTAACTGGGGAACATGGTAAATGCGTTAGCTATAGCAATTTATGTATCCAACTATACTATTATTTTTCCTATTATCTGTTTTCAAATTTTAATTTGAATTTTTATGTAAAATGTATTGTAATTTAGAGGTTCAACACAAGGGGAAAAATTCCATTGAACTATGTCAAGATGAACATCAAGATGTCACGAAGGGAGATGACTTCCTGCTGTACTTACAAAACTATGGAAATTTTCTAAAGCAACAAATAAATGAGTGTAATGACAAATTTGTTTTTGTGTAGCAGTTAATTCTCTTTTTATTTTACTTTTTCCTTTCACTCTACACTCTAGCACAAATAATCTGTATTTTTAAATGACTACCTTTTGTTATTTAGAACCAAGCCATGTCACTCATGAGAAACAGTCTCAAATGACAAGTCCAAGAAATCATCTTGAAGAAGCTCATGGTGATAGTTAGACTTTGTACTTTTAAGCAATTGATAAATACTAAATATCCTTTACAATGTGCAATCTTGAATAATTATTTTCACAAAATGCAGTGAATTTCAGCAACAAAACTTGTTATTCAAACCCAGTTGATAGTATTGGTGTTGTGAAAGAAAGCATAGGGGAAATTAATCATGAGAACCTTTATCTAAATGGCATAAATAACTACTCACAGCAGTCCAATGAACCAATACAAAATCAGCCAAATGAGAACCATGGTAAAAGTCATTTTTGATGTCCTTAACTAATAAAAATACCATTTTATTCCTTCAACTTAATATCATTTTCATCATTGAGCAGATCCGTCAAAGAAGGAAAAGTCTATCAGAATGGCGGCGCAATGTGGACATAGAACAGAAGGACGATTAGTTGGGAAATATGGCAAATGCTTCAGTTGTAGCAATCTAAGTATCCGGCTGAAATATTATTTTATTCTAGAATCCATTTCTATATTTTATTTTAATTTTGAACAAAATCTAATATAATCTAGAGGTTCAAAAAGTTAATCTTTCTACTTTACTGTATACTCCAACACAAAAATATGTATGTTTCTAAATGATTACTTACTGTTATTTAGGATCGAGCCATGTCGCTCATGAGAAACAATCTCAAATGCCAAATTCAAGAAATTGCCCAGAAGCAAATAATGGTGATACTTACACTTCAGATTTTTAAGCAATAGATAAATACTAAATGCCCTTTACACTATGAAATCTTTAATCATTATTTTCACAAAATGCAGTGTATTTCACCAAAAAAAATTATCATTCAAACCAAGTTGAATGTGTTGGTGTTGAGAAAGAAAGAAGAGGGGAAATTAATCATGATGACCTTTATTTAAATGGCATGCAAAGTGAAGCACCTCCGCATATACATGCTCGAAAGGATCATGGTAAATATTGTTATTTTAATTTTCCATAGATGTGTTTAGTTGTGTTTATACTTTCATGTAGTGATAATATTCCTAATCTATAGTATGCACTGCAAATAATTATTTTGAAGGCTATATGGAGGATAACAATGTTTCAATATGGAGGACAAATACTGGAAAGAGGGTCTCGAGGCCTCAAACTATACATGATTGCTCACAACAGTCCGATGAACCAATTCAAAATCACCCCAATGAGAATCCTGGTAAAGTTATTTTTTTTTTCCTCAACTAATAAGCATATCCTTTATACACTGCACTACTTTAGCAATTTGTTTTCACCTAGTGCAGTTAGCTTGAACAAAAGTTTTTTAGTTCATATCAACATGATCATTTTGGTGTTGTACAAGAAACAATCGGGGCACAAATTTGTGACGATGTCCATCTATATGACTTGCACTATGAAGCCACTCCTTATGTACATCCTACAGAGGACCAATGTAAAATTGAAATATTATTTTTTTCCATGTGTTACATTATATGTTTAATATATAGTGTTAAAGTTCCTTTTGCATGATAGTTGTTCAACATGATGAGCATGATTTCCCCACAGATACACACCATGAAATATCTCTAGATGATGATGATTCTGTAGTAAGGCAGGTAAACATTTGCAAGAGGTCTTTAGTGCCACAGACCATCCAGAATCATTCACAACAGGCTAATGAAATGATTCATGCCATGGAAAAAGAGAATGATAAGAATGGTAAAACATGTACTTTATTATCATGTATTCATCATGCGTACACGTTTTCTAAATTATGAGTATTAATTCACCAAAATACACTTCCTGAAGGTTCTATGGTTAATGATGGTGTTGTATTAAGGAGCATGCACATCCGTAACAAAACTTTAAGGAAATAAACCATCCTCAACAACTCGCAACAGACTGAACCAATTTATGCCATGGAAGGAGAGAATAACAATAATGGTAAAAATATTAACCTTGTCTCATATGTAGAAATCTTGATATAAATAAAACTACTAATTAGTTATTTTCATGCTTTAGAACGATCCAAGAAATGAAGAGTTAGAGGAAAAACTAAAAATCTACATTTAAGGAGCTTCAGAAATGGTGGCAAAATAAAGGTTGAATTCAATTCTGATGGTGATCCAATAAGTAAAATTGAAAGTCCACTTTTAGCTAGTCGGATTGGAGTTATTTCTCGTAATTCTTTAAATGCTCCACTTAGTTATTCAAGGTGGAACCGCGTTCCAGCTGAAAAGAAGGAAAAGATGCTCGAAATGATCCAGGTTTTATTTGATTTGTCTAACTTTTATTATGTATTATTGGAATCCTATTTACAATATTTTGTTGAAAATTTTCTAGGATGATTTCATTATTTATGATGAAAATTTATTACCTGAGGAAAATAACTTAAGGATGTGTTACATATATCGATCTTTGGGAAAGGCGTGGCGTGAATTTAAGATTGCATTGTGTGCTCTTTATGACACTTACTCCAGTGATGATGAAGCTCTAAAAAATTGTCCTTCATATGTGACAAAATCTGATTGGGAATTTCTTATTAAAAAATATTGGAAAAGTAACTACTATAAGGTAAACATAAAATAAATATGGGCATACCTTCAAGATTTTGAATACCTTTTTCATTTCTACATTAATACTCCTTTCTGTTCAAAATTTTTTAGGCTGCTAGTGCTCGTAACAAAGTTAGTCGTGCCAAGCAATCAATGCTTCATTGCACTGGAAGAACTCGATTTAGTGTTGTAGAACACGAATATGTAAGATATATTATATAGGAGTCACATTTACTTTAATGTGTTGGCCTATCTATGATTACATAATCCGAAATTCCATCAAATTGTAGATCACCAATAACAATGGCGTTGTACCAAGTCGAATGAGGATGTTTGAGTTGACTCGAACAAGAAAAGACAAGAAGCTCGTTGATGTAGTTGCTGAAGAGAAAATGGTATGAATATTTTATTATGATAATGATTGTTTTAACTACTTATTAAAGACTATATGAATATTTATATGAATAACATCATTGTTTTTTAGTCACAAATTGCAGATTTGGTGTCTCAGCGTGAAGAAGGAAGGATTGATATAAGTGACAATGAAATATGTACGAGGATCTTTGGACCTGACAGATCAAGCTACATACGTATGCATGGCCCTTCTCTTCCTAGAAATCTGACTCATATCAAAGAAATACAGAAATACAAGCAACAAGCAGAGGATGCACGGGTTAGACTAGAACATGCAGAAAAGGTAGCACATGATGCATGGGCTAGGGCTGAAGAAGCCAATGAGAACGCTAAGAAAGCACACACATGCATAAAAAATTTATACACTATTCTGCATTCTAGAAAGGATGGAAATCATATAGATCTTAACAACCTTGAAGATGAGGTACTATATGCTTCAACTAAACATTTACGAGGACAAGTTTTGATCATTCAAACTAAAGTTATTTTTTTGTTAGGTTATAATGAAATTTCTTACTAGGCTATGTTTATATTGTATATATAAGGTTCTTGACTAGCATAACAATGGCTTATCCATCCAGGTTTTGGAGTATGATGGGACTGCATGAATATCATATTTGGACTGAAGACATATTTCATATTCGTGCAACATTCAAGCATTCAGATTCATTGATTATTAAGTTTTTTAGTTATTTGTTTATATGAATTTTAGGGAAGAAAGTCATATTTTTATTTTGTATAGGTAATGGATCAAATGCATTATGTGCTCAAACATCAAGATGTTTGTTTATTTTTCCATGTTAAGTCAGAATGGTGTCAAAAAGTTACATGGTTTCTTGAATCTTGTTGTTGGAAATCGTTTCAATGCATTCTTAGATCTGCTTTAAGTTTTTGATAATATTATGTCATTGTCATGTATTATTTATCACAAATTGGGCATTGGACGCATGTAGTAGGAAAATAAGAAACAAAATTATCTAGGGGATAAAAAGGAAAGGGTACTACTACATCAATGATAAGGAATGATTACATTCTTCTTTTAGTTGAAGCAACATGTGCTATGAATGTTGAATCTTAATAGGTGTGCTAATCACTACAATGAGAACTAAAGAACACGACTACAAGGATTTTTCTAATCACCTAAGAAATGTGAGGTATGCAAAGACTATTGCAGTCATCCAATGATTGTCCATTATGTAGAAAGGTATGTGGTTAAATGCTATCTTCATCATCAATATTTCTCCCGAGAACTTGTAGAAATATTCCATCTTGCATGATGTTTACTTGTTTGTTTGATTTATAGCTAATAATTCTCCTTGCATAAAGTTTACTTGTTTGTTTGTAACTTCCATAAGCTCTGCAACAGTTGCATAAAGTTTTTTCCATCTCTAAACACACTTGTTGAGGCCCTTGACTAGGTGCCCAATGAGGTGTTTCTCAATCGCTCCTGGGGGGGGATCACATAGCATCACGCCTACAAATAGGCATGACTAGGCACCCGTTGTGACGTCTTATGGCCTCTTGGAACAGCTAAATGAATCTCAGAGGTTGGAATGTCCTCTTATTTTGCTACTGAATTGAGTTAGTGTCATAGTTTCCCTTTTATTTGTTAGAATTAGTGTATTAAATATTATTTTAAGGATGGGATTGTACTTTGTTTAATAGTATTATGCATTTTTTTAAGATATGGGAATAGTAATATAGTTTATCATGCCTCCACATATTAGTGGAAGAAAATAGTTGGAGGAGTGCATAATGGAATGCGAAGAAAAACAAGACACATCAATTAACAACTGCTTCCATCATGCAATGATTGCTCATTCGCCCCTGCCGACAACCTCACACTCTCATAGTCTCATAAATACATAAATATATATCCTCCTTTGCCACGCCATAATTCCTTGCCCTCGTGCCATCATGCTCATTTCGGATTACACACAAAAGAATATCCAATTATAATGATGAGAGATAACACAGAGTTTACCTCAAAAGAAAGCTAACACGGAGTTAGTAGATCCATCAATCATAGTGTCATCCCAGCTTCCTCACATGCACAATAATTTCCACTTGTAAACCAATTCTTTAACTTGTAATTTAATTGTACATTTAAATAATGTTGTTTAAGATTAATATCCTTCATTGGTGATTTCCTCTCTTTGTCTGACAGCAGGGATTTCTGAAGCTGGTTTTTCTATTTGATTCTTTGTTGCCTTTGTACCTCTGAGCTAATCTTCATATGTTGTTGTTTCACTGGTGGTGTCCATTTTTCCTGATTGATGAGGTTTTTTTCTTGAAGTCTGAAATGTGGCATTGAGTTGGTGCCTCTTGAGTTGTTTACTTTTTCATTAGGCTCTCATATGAAACATAATGGCCTTTTTGATAGCTCTTGAGATGGAGATCGTTTTCTTACTGGTTTGAGCCTTGCTCTGCAGGTGAAGTGTTAAGAGCTTGGACTCCTTTAGGAAATTGATGCATGTTGTACATAACTATTGTTGGTCTAGTTGCTAATGGAGTTTTATTCTTTCTTATTTATCCTTACTGAGGATCCAGGGATTAAATTAATCGATGACTCTATTGTTAGGAAGTTTGTTGGATGCTATCTAAAAATTGGTCAGTGATTCCATAGGTCTATGGATAACCCTTATGTTCTTTTTTAGTTCATGTTTGTGTGGTTGTGCTATAGTTTGTTTTTGGATAGCAGTGAGTCATATACTAAGTTAACTGCTTACAGAAACTGAGTCATGTATAACTGTATACAATAATATATAAATAGAAAGGTGAGATTTTACATCAAAAAGAAAAGATTAAGATCCATCAACACATGCATTTTTTTTTTATGATTGATGCATTATCTTTATATGAATCTTATAGGGTGCACAAGTAGGCTACAATGTTTTTGCAGTGTTAACTTATGTATCATACTTTATGATGATGTAATGCCAACCATTGCTTTATATCTTCGAGGTCTAAATCTATGAAGGAAAAGGAGGACCTCAACTGTTTGTCTATATGGGTGTGCCTACTCGAGAAATTCAATATCAATGACTTTGTTAATACACTGGTCACTTGTCTTGCTGCATGAAAGTGTCGTGATGAAGTTTTTTTCAACCAAAAGAAACCTGTTGCTGCTTTGATGAAAACCAATATGTTTAAATGGGTATTTTTGTATAAAGACCCCAATAGCTACATCAAATAGATTCAATCCCAACTCTAGGGAGAACTTATGCATGAAGTGGTTGCTGCAACACGCTAATTTTTACAAAAATCAACACAGATGCAACTTTTGTCAAGAATAGAGGTGTTTGCTGTGGGTTCTACTTTTAGATATGAAAATGGGATGATAATAGCCTTGGCAATGAAGGCCATTCTTGGGGATTGGACATCTTTTTCTACTGAATGTTATGCTCTGTTTCTTAAGCACTTTTTTGCATATTATATTGTTCTCTTCTTGTGGTTTACATTGAGATTTGCAGGGTATTTGAGCTGGGATGATTGCAGGGATCGTCTGGTAGACTGCGATTTGGATCACTGGCTGGGATATCGAGGTAAAGTAATTAGACACACAATAGTTAACTCTATCATTGCTTGGTTGACTCAGTACCTTCAGTTATTACTAAACTTTGTATTGCTAACTAGTTTGTATCTTGCAATGTACATATACCTATTTCTTTGCACCAGGTTTTGAAAGTCGTCAGCAGGAAACCAAGAAGAAACTGCAAGGCATGGGTTACAGATAAAGAACAAGAACCTTCGTTAAGTCATCTTGTTGAGAAAAATGCAACTGGAGAATAATGAATTTTGTGGTCCAAGTGGAGCTTCCAGAATTATGCAGATCTCCCGTGAGGTTTATTGACTTGCTGCTGGATGGAAGATTCAAAGAGGATGGATTTGTAACATTAATCACAATGTTGTACATGTATGTGACTAACGTATACACGTGTGTGGAATGATGTATGTGAAGCAAAGATCTGTAGAAACAATATAAATTCAATAATGTCTATCACATAAAACCCTATACGTATTCCAAGAATGGATGTTTAAATTAAAGTGTACTACCCAACAAATGTGACCTTTAATTTTTAGAATAAGTTTATCTAATGATTTCTATTTAGTTGTGGGAGTTTCTAATGGTCACATGTTATTTTGAATATAGGAAGAATACATGATATGCTGCGCCACAAACCAATTCGAACCATGGTATGGAGAAAGTGGGCGCATATAATGTGATCGCTCACTTGATTCAAGACTCATTTCTAGGTTAATTTCTCGCCACTCAAATCTTGCAAATGTTATCCTTGTTATAAATTCTACTTAATTCTTTTATTGGTGTAAGAGTAGACCTTTACCATCATAAATTTGTACATACAGAGACTTGAATAGATAGTTCATTGAGATTAGTCAATCAATCAATATTGCAAGAACTATAGGTAAACCACAATCATTTCTTCTTTTTTTGATACATCTATCTACTTGACATATTGGTACGTTGGATCTTAACTTACAAAATTTTTGTTGCTCTGTAGTTTGACTCCTACCATACATATTTACAAGTATTCATGAATACCATTTGAAAATGAGATATGGGTCTGAAGAAGAAAATTGAAGCCAAATCAGGTTTCTGCTTGGCCTTTGTGATGACTTCTCTATCGATCCGGTATATTTATATAAAGTAAAGACTGATGGCCATTTTCACTGAGCTTTTACCAAGATCTTGTAACATCCTGGACATTTTTGGTACAGCTATTTTGAACATTAGATACTCTATTGGGAAGGAAAATGACTTGCAACTCAAGACAAGGATCGAACTACATGTCACCACCGTCGACACAAAATTCCAACGAAAAGAAGGTACTCTATATTCCTTATTTCTGTGACATAACACTAAGCATTCTGATTGCTAACGGCAACTGTCACTTTTTTATTTAACCCACGTGCCTCAACATAGAGTTTCAGATCATGAAGGTCGGACATGTTGCAGAATAGTTTTCATATGAATATGGCTATTGGATCCCAGGTTGAACAATTTATGCTATGTGATGAGTAAGTATAGTATTGAAATACTATCTTATCCTATTGTGTTGTTCAACTCATCTAAGTTCAAACTGATGATGACATCCACAATACTCTAACATAAACATTGTTGCAGATATGCTAGAGTAGGTGGATGGCATGGTGGAGACTATTAAGGAGATGCATAGCCGAGAAGGCAAATCACATCTCCAAAGTGATAGTGGATGACATTCCTGATGAGTGGAAAGAATGCTAGAGGCCTGCGAACCAAGGTACTCCCACGATTAATGAAAATAGATGCATCTCGGAGACCAATCAAGTTGGCAGTACTTGGGAACTCAATGCTTAGAGATGAAAATGGTAGGATCATCCTCACAATACAAAGAAGTTATACATGACCTTATGCATGTGCTAAATCTTAGGCGATTAGGTGGAGTTTGAACTCATCATGTTAGCAGTAGACTACATAAGGCTGGTGATGATCCTGCTATTGCAGACAGAAAGCCACCATCCACAACAACACTACCACAATGGTGCTGCCCCACTATCAAATCAATAATCAGCACATCCACTCCATTTACAGATCGCCTACCACCGTCAGCTGCAATACCAATCAGCCACAACTCAGCTGCTTGACACCACTAATCTATACTCCTCCGCAGTTAGTTAGTGATCCTATGAAATGCAGGAGAAATTATTAATGAGAAAGCTATCGCTTATGACGGTGAGGTTGATAAGGTGTGGGAGCAGATTCCTCAATCTCTGCTACTTTTCTAAACCTCTGTGATGTTAGCCTAATTCTTTAGTCATAAGATATGTTTAATTCTTTAGTCAGAATATATGTTGAACCTTTCATGTTGGGGCCGTGAAGCAGAGCTGCTATGTCCTGTGAAAGCTCAAACAGAATCAAAGACTCGTATTATGGGAAAATATACTTCAATGGCAAGGGCATGCAATGTCTTGGTTACACAAGATCTGGACTTAAAGATGAGCGAATGGTGTTGTTGATACTATCCACCTTGCTACCTGAACACAGAGCAGGAAGAAATGTGCACAGTGAAGACATTCACTACAAACAATCGGCTGCACTATATTGATCTAGGGGAAAAGTTGGAAAATGCATTGAATATAAAGAGTACAACATTGGGATCTCTAGATTGCACACACATCCTAATCGATAAGTTTAGATCTCATTGGACGACGTGCTGTTAACATTTTCTGTTGATACGAGTTTACTGTAATGTGGCATTGCTTTGTTTTTCATTATTCATGTGCCAGTCGGCTTGTAATTTGATATTATGGTGAAAAAGCCATGCAACTCATTGTACAAATACTCATTAATCAATGGAAATATAGTATCTTTTAGTGTTGTGAAAAAGTCATGAATCATTGTACAAATCTCATTAATCGATGCGAATACAATATCTTTGAGTGTATTATGCGACATGAATAAACTGTATTATTATTGTGATGTAAAATTAAGTCAAATCATATTTGTAAAGAAAATAATATACATTAAAAGGCATAGATATTGTTGTGATTTCATTTAAATACTAGTGATGCCGTAAAAGTCACAAAAACAACCATTTGGTATCATTGTTCGGCGTGTAAGTCATGTCGTATAATACATAAAATGTCGTTATGGTATCATTTTCCAGTATCTTAATAAAGCCATTAAAGGCAAACAAAATGCCGCCATGGTACGATTTTCCGGCATTGTTGTGATGTTGTTATTGTATTTGCTTCCTGCATTTTCAAAGACGCCAGAAATCATTTCCCGACATGTGATTAAACGACGTTCATACGGCATCTCAAAATATGACGTAAATGAACATAGCCGGCATTGTTTTGGTTTTTTTGCAGCATACTATCGTGCCGTTAAAAATGAGATTTGTTGCAGTGTGGTATGCCAATATGCTATTGTTGCTTATTGAGAAGTAACACAATGTGCAGTGGCATTGTAAGCCATGTGAATACGTTATTTCCTAGTGAAAGGTGGACAAACAATTAGTGGCCTTGTGAGCCATGTGATATGCTTGTGTAACAAGCTTCTTGTATACCTTGGTCTGAGGACCTAGAGGTGATAGTTACCCAACAAGTGGTAACAATGTTCAATGATGAACTAAGGGTTTGAATACCCAGATTTGATAAGCATGGCAATGATGTGATTGAGGGATGAGAATTCCCAGTTTTGAAATGAGGGACTGAGATCCCAATGCCTCATAAAGAATGAGAAATGAATGATGAATGTAGTACATATTTCTTTGTAGCAATTGTCTTAAAATGTTATGTTTGAGAACTTGGCTGATGCTAAGAGAATATGATAATGTACTTAATTAATCAAGTGAAATCTGTTCATGTAGAAGCCCTGACCATAGATCCATCATCTTCAAGAATAGGTGATGGTGAAACGGGTGCTCCGCGGCAAAACCCGGAACTCATATTTTTTAATATGTGGGGGTAATTGGGCAAATATATCCTTATGCCCCATAGGAATGGCTACAGGCTATGTCCTATGTACGGGATTGGTTACGGACCATACCCTAATAATAGTATGGCTATGGGCCATGACTCCACAAAATAATACCAGGCATTGTCTATGGGCCATATCCTGAAGAGAGTATATGCTACGGGCTATAACTCTAATAGTGATGTTTCCAGTATACCCTGGAAAGCTATCTAGCAGAGACACAAGATGTCCTATATGTTATCTCGTACTGACCGAGAAAGTTGAGGTCTTGGATTCCGGCTCTTCCATTGACCTATGTATGGTACCGATTCTGACTTCGCAGTGGTCGGTTGGAAGATGAGTGATATATCTCATCTCCTCAGGGCATAAGTGTGTTTGTAAAATGAAATCAGCCATTTAGCATGTTTTCTTAAGGATTGAATATGGAAATTCATTGGCTGATGTTACATTTCTATTATATATCTGTAGTTCATTGATGTTATTCATATCTGATGTATTCATTACAAGTAGATGGATGAACTAAGAGTCTACCATGAGTAGATGCAATGTTATCCTTGAAAAAGGAGATTACTTCACTTTGTTCATACAAGTGACTTACCTGCTGCTGATTAAATATATAAATCCTTCTATTCAGTTTATTTTAATAAGATGCTATAACAATGTTTTGGCGGAGAGTTATATCTCCCACTGGGGCAATTTGCAATTGTCTCACCCCTGTGGGATCCAACATTTTTAGGTGGACGAGCACGGAGGAAAGTGAGAACATCTTGCAGGAATGGATAGCAGCAGTAACAATAGGGACAGCAGTGAGATCTCAGGTGGAGATACTGCCTGTCAAGTTATGTAGTTAGAAGTCCTATGTGTCGTCTCTGTACTCTCAGGTCCTCGGAGTTTTTAGTCAGTGTTTTATGAATCGATATGAGGTTTTGGCTTGATGCCTCGAGATTCGTATACTGTCTATATATAATGTTTATAAGGCAGTTTGGATGTAGTCTCTGAAAAGAGATGGTACAGGTTATGTACGTTTGAACTAGAATGTAAATGTTATACATTGGTTCTTAATGGAAAGATTTCCTATGTGTGGATCACTTTGCAAAAAGTTTTAATTTTTAGTGATTTTCAGAAATCCGCTGCAAATAATTCGATTCCGCTTAAGTTAATCTTATTTTTGTGAGTTGGATGCCACACTAAAAATGTGATTGGGATGTTCCAGCACCCATATCATGATAGTGTCCTTTCACAACATGTCCCTTCAAATGCATTAAGGAGGATTCAGGTCCCATATATTGATAATGTCCTCTCACAATAAGTTCTTGAAAATGCATTTGGGTAGAGTTTGGGCCATATCATGACAATGTCCTCTCACACAAAGTCCTTGAAAATACATTTGAGAGGAGCCCTCGCGATATGATGATAATGTCATCTCACATTAAGTCCTTAAAATGCATTTGGGTGGTGTCAGGTCCCATATCATGACAACGTCCTCTCATAACAAGTCCATCAAAATGCATTTGGGAGGTTCCAGGGCCTATATCATGACAAATGTTATATCACATCAAGTCCCTAAAAGTGCATTATGGAGGTGCCACGACCAATATCGTAATAGTGTCCTTTCACAACATGTCCCTTCAAATGCATTAAGGAGGATATATGGCCCATATATTGGCAGTGTTCTCTCATAATAAGTCCCTAAAAATGCATTTCGATGAAGTTTAGGCCTGTATCATGACAATGTCCTCTCATGCCAAGTCCTTGAAAATACATCTGGGAGGTTCCATCGCACGCATGATGACAATGTCATCTCACAAAGTCCTTAAAAATGCATTTGGGTGGCGTTAGTTCCCATATCATGACAACTTCCTCTCATAACAAGTCCATCAAAATTCATTTGGGGGGTGTCAGGGACCATATCATGACAAATGTTATCTCACATCGAGTCCCAAAAAATGCAGTTGAGAGGTGTCATGACCCATATCGTGAGAGTGTCCTTTCACAACATGTCCCTTCAAATGCATTAAGTAGGATACATGGCCCATATATTGGCTGCGTCCTCTCATAATAAGTCCTTGAATATGCATTTGGGTGAAGTTTGGGCCCATATCATAACAATGTCCTCTCACGCCAAGCCCTTGAAAATACATTTGGGTCGTGCCATGGCGCATATGATGGCAATGTCATCTCATAGTAAGTCCTTCAAAATTCAATCGGGAGGTGTTAGGTCCCATATCACGATAACATCCTCTCACAACAACTCCATGAAAATATATTTGGGAGGTGTTAGGGTCCATATCATGATAAATGCTATCTCACATCAACTCCCCAAAAATACAATTGGGAGATGCCATGTTATGACCGCATATGAGCTTAATTGGTAGACTAGGGTTTACTTGGATGATTGTATGCTTAACTAAGTTGATCATTATTTAAAGCTTGATTGGTGATGGTTTTTAAGTTTTTATGTTTTAAATATAATTAGAATATTTAATCATACTTTTATTCACATAATTAGGGTTTAAGATGTGGAAACCCTAATCGGCCCAAATTAGGGTTTTGATGACATATGAATACAAAATTTGATAAGTATAGTGTCTCACTAAATGATTTTTAGTATTTTATTTGTAACTCTTATTAAATTAAAATTTGAATATGATTTGGATATCTCAAATTTGAACACTATAGAAAAATATAAGAATTTTTTAAGAATTTTCTGACCTATTTGTCAGTCAAGTTTTAAAGTCAACTGATCATATTTTGATATTGATATAGAAGTGTGGTAATTGACTTTTATCTTTTTATTGTTATATCCAATTGATCTAAAATTTTAACTGTACTTGATAAACTCAATTATAGATACCCTATTAAATTTTAGTAATTTTTGGATGACTTTTGATCTCTACAGAGAGGGTGTTGTTCGATTTTTGTGAAGGACAAACTCGACCGACCATGATGTTGACTGCAATATAGTAGTGTAGTATTTGATTTTTATTTATTTATTATTAACTCCAAATGATTTGAAATTTTTACTGGAGATCGGAAACTCAATATTAAAGAACATGTAAAATTTTCATAATTTTTGAAAGATCGATTAGCTATTCAGTAGATGAATTACAGTAATATTTATATGACAAAAAATTCAGCTGAAATAAGAGAAAGTATAGTGAGGGGTCAATGTGCAATTGATCCAAGCAGCTCAATTGCTCTATATGGTCAACCTAACACACTAGTAGCTCACATAATTCGTGATTCAATCCACAGAAATGAAATCCTAGAGAGAGAGGGAGAGTTAGGGTTTGAGAGGAGAAAGTGGTGGAATTGCTGATCTAGGGTTTCTCTATCCGAGATATGATGAAATCAAGTAAGTTTAGCTTCTTTGCATAGACTTTAATGGTGAATCTTCTCTCACATGTCAAGATTCCGTCCCTCCTCTTATTTGATCCAAAATGGTATAAAACTTCCCCTTTTCTCACTCTTTCTTCATAATCCCTCATTTTAGGGTTTCCGAGTTGAAAGGAAGAAGAATCGGGTGAATTGCTAGGGATTTGATATGAGATCGAGATTTTTAGGGATGAGCTGCGTTTGTAAGGTTTTTTCACACCTTAGGGTGAATGGGAACTTACTTTAAACAATATATTGCACGAAAATTGGTTAAATCATCCATAATCCTTAATTACTTAGTATGCAACTACAAACCCCGAATTGTCTGTTTGATCTGAGTTGTTGCAAAATGATATGAAATGGAATCTTCCTCTATTTGGATGAATTTCAGATGATAAAATCATATTAGAAATGTATACACTACATCCTAATGAGAATTCCCCTTGGTTATGAATGATTGTTTATCTGAATGCATAATACATATATGCCAGATACTATCTTGGATTTCGTTTAAGGTGAATAGTGTTTGTTTGATATCTCAGTAAAGAGGGTGAAACCCTAGATGCGAGGAAAGTTAGATATTTATGAATAGATATCTTGAAATCCATTTGAAGGGATTTTCTTGACATGATAGACTTTATTTATTCAATTTCATTCTTGACGCATGACATCTCAGTGAATGGCATGGAAACCTAAATCCAGCTTAGTTCTAAGGTTTCATACATATATTGATTGTATATAATTTGTTGAAAGCAGTCTTTATTCAGTGAATGTTTATGTGGGATCACCGTTCAAACAAAAAATCATTAACTAAGCGGAAGCGATCATTAACAGTGGATTACTGAAAATCACTAAAATTAAAACCATTTACAAAGAGATCCAAACATGGGAAAACTCTGTTATCAAGAACCAAAGTATTTTATTTACATCCTGGTTCATAAGTACATATCATGTACTGTCTCTTCTCGAGGATTACAAGAATAAAATGCCTGGTTAAAACTATACACAGATAGTATAAGAACCTCAAGGAATCAAGCCAAAATCTCAGATCGATTCATTAAAAGTACTAACTGCTAACTCCAAGGACCTGAGAGTACATAGACGACACATAGGACTCTCTATACAAAATATGACAGCCAGTGCCTCCACCTAGAATTTCACTACTGTCCCTGTTGCTGCTGTCCTTCTCCTATTGTATGGTTTCTACCTCCTCGTCCTCGTCCACCTAAAAAGGTTGGATCCCACGGGGGTGAGACAATTAAAAATTGTCCCACCGAGAGAAATAAATCTCTGCCAGAAACATTATTATTGCAGATGAACAGTATAAACTGAACAGAGGAATCTTTATTAAACAGTAGGGTTTAATCATCATTAAGCAGAATAGAGCAATATCATCTTTTAAGGCATAACAGCTACAAATGATAAAGCAATAAATCATCTATTCAGTTTAATAAGGAATATGAAGAACATGTATAATATTTATCCACTTTAGGATACAATAAGCAATGTAACATCAACCAATGATTTTCGTATTTTATTCTTAAGTAAATACGCTACACGGCTGATTACATTTTACAATCATACTTATGCCCTGAGGAGATGAAGTATATCGTTCATGCTCCAACCGACCATGATTACGTAAAGCATCAGTTCCATACATAGGTCAATGGAAGATCCAGACTCCATCACCTCATATGTCTCAGTCAGTATGAGACTATATGCAGGACATCTTGTGTCTATGCTAATTAGCTTGCCAGGGTATACTGACAACTTAGCTATAGAGTTATAGCCCATAGCATATACTCTCTTCAGGAAATGACCCGTAGTCAATGCATGTTATTGTGGAGTTATGGCCCATAGCCATACTCTTATTGGGATATGGTCCATAACCATTCCTCTGCATAGGATATGGCCCACAGGCATTCCTATGAGGCGTAAGAATATATTCGCCCATTACCCCCACATATTCAAGAATATGCATTCTTGGAGTTCCTGTAGGAAAACCTGTTTCACCATCACCAACTACTGACGATGATGGATCTATGGGCAGGGCTCTATATAATAATATTTCACTTGATTAGTTAAGTACATTGCCCTATTCTTTTAACATCAATCAAGATTCCAAACACGAATTAGTATAAAAATTTCTACAAAGAATGAGTAATACTTCTATCAAGCACTTTTCGAAGCTTTTTTAAAAAAACATTGGGATCTCAATCCCTTGTCACATGATCGACATTCTCATTCCTTAACATCTCATCATCATGATTATGGAATATGGGTATTCAAACCCTCAGTTCATCAAAATCACTTGTTACCACTTATCAGGTAACTAATACCTTCAGGTCATTTGACCAAGGTAAACATGATACTTGCTATACAAGCATCTCACATGGCTCTCAAGCCCATTTAATCTCTTGTTACCTCATACTAGGAAACAAAGCATATTATGGCTCACAAGGACCATAAAACAATTTCAATAATAAAATATCAGAACTCATACCTGGCTATGCCCAACATCTCATGATACATGCATGATTAATTCTCATGATAACAGTTATATCAATTACATATCAGCACTATGCAATGTAATGGTAGCATCACTATTCCCTCATTAGGGTTAGGGTTTTCCCAAATTCATGTCAATTAGGGATTCTGATCCCATTACCCAAAATTAGGGTTATGGTTTATCATCATATTGCCCAACATTAGGGTTTCATGCATTATAACCCCAAAATTAGGGTTTCACATAGCATCACCCTGGATTAGAGTTTCACATCACATTATTGCATTAAGGTTTCACATGGCATTACCCTAGATTAGGGTTTCACACATCATTACCTTAAATTAAGGTTCCTTATAACTTTTCCCCAAATTAGGGATGCATGTAACTTTACCCGAAATTAGGGTTTTTCATTATATTACCCTGAATTGGTATTTCTCATATCATCACCCTAGATTAGGGTTACACCATTACCCTAGATCAGGGTTTCACCTAGTATTGCCCTAAATTAGGATTAGGGCTCATCAACCTTCTCGATTAGGGTTTCATGATCTCTTTATCAAGAATCATACCCTAATTACATATGTTATTCATGTTGAATGTGTTGAGGCTTAACCACTATATGATTATTATTCATGTATGAAATCCTCTCTCTTTCTCATCCTCTCTAGGATGTTGATTACTCCATACTTATCAACTTGGATCAACCCATTATTCAAGTACATACATCTATGGTTATCATAGTGTATTGAGTTACTACTTTCATAAGCATCAAAGGTTAACCACTCAAAAGGTACTAATCACCTAAGTACTTGAGAGGTACAACCATTGTAATTAACTTTGAGATACATCATTAACAATCATAGGGTTAATTGATCTTTCATAGCTTTGATACGGTTAGGTCTCCAAACGGTTTTGATACTTTTGAACCTTCAAACGGTTTTGATCTCCTTAACCTTTAAACGGTTTTGAGATCGTTTGCCCTCCAAACGATCTTGAGACCGTTTGGGCATCTAGGGTTGAGACCATTTTCTCTTAAACGGTTTTGAAACTGTTTGGTGCTTTCAACACTTGAAACTGTTGATCAAATTAACCTTGAGACCGAATGAACAACCCATCATTGAAATTGATTGACCATCAAACAGTTTTGAGACCGTTTGCCCTCCAAACGGTCTGAAGACCGTTTGGTCCAAACCACCTTGAAACTGAATGGATCAATTAGGGTTTCTTAATCAATTGATTTAGGGTTTCCACTCATTGAACCATCCAACATTAAGACCATTGAAAGTAGATCAACTTGTAACCCTTGAATCTCCATCCATCCATGAATCCTCTTGACCTCAAACGGTCTTGAGACCGTTTGACCTCAAACAGTCTTGAGACCGTTTGCCCCTAAACGGTCTTGAGATCGTTTGAGCCATTCAACATAGAAATCAATTCAATCAATTTAGGGTTTCAACCAATCAATCCGATTAGGGTTTGTAATCAATGGATCACCCATTCTTGGATCCATTATAATTAGATCAATTTGAACCATTGGATCTTCAATTTTCTACATCAGAAATTGACCCCAAATGGTCTTGAGACCGTTTGATCACCAAATGGTCTTGAGACCGTTTGGTCATCAAGTTGAAACCGTTTGCACATGATTTTTCTTGAGGTGTGTTATAAGATGACATCATCATCTTCAAGATACAAACCAAAAAAATTTTTGTGATCTTTGTGGTGATTTCATCAGTTAATCAAAAGAAAGTTCGGGAATGAAAAAGGAATCAACATATGATGAAGAAATGAAATCAATAATGATATTTAAGGGTTCAAGTTATATAACCCACCTTCAAAGTTAAAGCAAAGCTTCAATATTCACGTCCTCAATGGTGAATGAAGCTTTCTCAACTTCCCAAGGTCCGTCCTCAAGTCTTTGAGTGAAAAGAATGGCTAAGGTTGAAGATTGAATGGAGAAAAGAAGAAAATAAGCATTGAATTTCGATTTCCATCATGAAATCAAGGTTGAAGATGATTAAGGGGCTCACCTATAGGTTGTTTCACGTTCTACTCTTGCTCCTAATCTCCCTTGTGCTTGGCCAAAGCAAGGAAAGAAAGAACAATCGAAAAATAGTCTTTCATGTGGGTGGAAAATGGGATATATGTAAGGGAATTTCAAGAGAGAGAAAGTGTTATAAAAATCTTTCAATTCCATAAATTGGTGCCACTTATCCCTATCACTTCCTTTCATACGAAGCCATCATCCTCCCCTTCAAAATCATGTTCTTTATCCATGAATTAAAGGAAAACAAATTAAGCACCTTAATCAATATAATAATAATATCCAAAAATGAGTGGATATTACTTTTTCTTTAACTAATGTGAGTGGGCTCTGCACTCACTTTAGATATTTCGGTGCCATTTTAAGGCACAAGGATGTCCATACTTATATAAATTCAACCATCTCATTTTTGGTTGAAGGGCACTTCCATTAATATATTTATTTTTGCATTAAATTGAATTAGGGTTTCAATTATGCTTAAATCTTGATTATTTTAATATCAAGAGTCTCTCTCTTCCAAAGAGATTCAAATGAGACGCCCCTATGATTTTCTTATCTCTTATTGATACCAAGAAACATTAGTTACTCTTTAGAAGTGGTATTTTGCATATTGAACCTTGGGTTTTGGGTAAATTGCACATTACACCAAAACTAGGTTTTAATGCACAAACATTGCTTAATAAGCTCTTTCTTGGTGCTCAGGCTTGTGGTAGCCATACCTCTGCATAATTTTCATTCTTATGATGCTTCAAAACTTGAGGAACATTTTATCATATAACATTTGCAAGTTAACCCCTTAACTTGGGTAATTTGCACTTTAGTCCAAAACGGGCAAAACATTATTTTCAACATTATTCAAACAGGACTAAAATTGAAACATAAGTTCCTCTTGAGCCTTAATTACTTTTCAAAAGATAAAAGCAAGCATATAATTATCTTTCTTAAACAAAACATCTAGGGTTAAAGCATAACCCAGGTCAGGGATGTTACAAATTATCCACCCCTAACAGGGATTTCGTCCCCAAAATCATCAAGATAAAAGAGAAGGGTACTTCCTCCTCGTCTCTTCTTATAGCTCCCACGTAGCTTATTCAATGACACGGTGATGCCAGAGAACTTTCACAAGACATATGTCTTTCTTTTTCAGCTTTTTAATTCTTTTATCAAGGATCATCACAGGTCCTTCAACATATGATATATCATCATTTAATTCTACCTCCACAGGTTGCAAAACTTACTCTGTGTTAGGATGACACTTTCTCAGCATGGAGATATGGAACACTGGATGCAACTTATGCAGCTCAGGTGGCAACTCCAGCTTATAGGCTACCTTTCCAATCCGTTCAATGATTGGATAAGGCCCCATAAATCTAGGAGCTAACTTTCCCTTCTTTCCAAATCTAAGGACACCTTTCCAAGGTGAGCCCTTGAGATATGCTCTGTCTCTAGCTTGGAATTCTAAAGGTTTTTGCCATTTATCGGCGTACGACTTCTATCTATCATGTGCAGTCTTTAATTATTGTTGTATTACTTTAATCTTCTCAGTTGTCTGTTGTACAAGCTCAGGACCCAAAACTTGATATTCTCCTATTTCACACCAACATAAAGGAGATCTACAACGCTACCATATAATGCTTCATATGGTGCCATATCAATATTGTGATGATAGCAATTATTGTAAGCAAATTGTATCAAGCTCAGGTGTAGATCCCAACTTCCTACAAACTAAAGGACACACGGCCTAAACAAATCCTCCAAGGTTTGTATAGTCCTCTCAGATTGTCCATCTGTCTGTGGGTGAAAGGCAGTACTAAACCTTAACTGCGTACCCAAAGCTTTATGTAGTTGTTCCCAAAAATGACTCGTGAACTGGGAACCTCTATCATAAACAATAGTACCTGAAACCCCGTGCAACTGCACTATCTCATATATATATCTGTGCAAGCTTCTCAACAGTGTAGGTTGTTTTGACAGGAAGGAAATGTGTTGTCTTAGTCAACCTATCAACTATCACCCATATCGAATCATCACCTTTGGTTGTTCTAGGCAAACCAACAACAAAGTCCATGGTCACATGATCCCATTTCCATTGCGGTATAGGTAAAGGTTGCATTGTTTCTGCGGGCTTTTGATGTTCAGCTTTAACCTACTGACACACCGGACACCGCATAACAAACTCAGCTACATCGTTCTTCAATCATGGCCACAAATACATATCCTTCAAGTTATGATACATTTTGGTGCTTCCTGGATGCATTGCATACATGGATGAGTGAGCTTTCTCCAAGACTAACTTTCTTAAGTCATTGGCATCAGGTACTACCATCCTACCATGGTAACAGACTACCTGATTCTTTGACTCATGAAATCCATCTCGTTTCTCACTACCATACTCTGACCTGATCTGCTAAACCACAGTATCAGCTTGTTGTGCTTCTTTAATCTGCTGTCTCAGAGTAGGTTTTACTTGCATCTCAGCTAACAGCCCGGCTAACAACGATACCTTAAGTTGTATATTATTTTTCCTCAAGGAGATAAGCATATCTCTTTTGAAGCACACTAATGAGTTCAACTGTGCTTTATCTAAGGCTGGTGATGATGATTTCCTACTTAGTGCATCAGCCACTACATTAGCCTTCCCTGGATGATTATCAATTGTACAATCGTAGTCCTTGATTAACTCCATCCAGCGGCATTGTCTCATGTTCAACTCATGTTGTGAGAAGATGTATTTTATATTCTTATGGTTTGTGAAAATCTAGAATGTTTCTCCATAGAGATAATGTCTCCAGATCTTCAGAGCATGGACCACAATAGCTAGCTCTAGATCATGTGTCGGATAATTCTCCTCATGTTTCTTAAGATGTCGAGAGGCAAAAGAAATCACTTGATTATCCTGCATCAACACACACCCTAGACCATTCTTAGATGCATCACAGAAAACTATGTACCCCTTCCCTTTCTTAGGTAACACCAGCACAGATGCACTTGTTAACCTTTCTTTCAACAGCTGGAAAGAAGGTTGACACTTGTCATTCCAGACAAAAGGAACCTCCTTCTTGGTCAACTTGGTTAGGCGTAAAGCTATAGAACTGAAGTTCTTAATGAACCTCATGTAATAGCCTACTAGTCCTAGGAAACTGTGTATCTTCGTCGGTGTTTTTGGCTGTTCCCATTGCAGGACAGATTCTACCTTCGTAGAATCAACATGGATACCTGAGGCAGATATTACGTGTCCTAGAAAAGAAACTTCTGGTAACCACAACTCACATTTGCTAAACTTAGCATACAACTTATGCTCTCTTAGCAAAGTTAAATCCTAACGGAGGTGCTGCTCATGCTGTTGAGCATCTCTACTATATATCAAGATGTCATCTATGAAGACTACTATAAACTGATCAAGAAAAGGTCAAAAGATTCTATTCATGAGTTTCATGAATGCAGTTGGTGCATTAGTTAGTCCAAATGACATAACTATGAACTCATAGTGACCATACCTTGTCCTAAAAGCAGACTTAGGTATGTCACTCTCCTTGATACGCAACTGATGATATCCCAACCTCAGATCTATCTTAGAGAAGATAGTTGCACCACACAACTGATCAAACAGGTCATCAATCCTTGGCAGAGGATACTTGTTCTTTATGGTTATTTTATTCAACTGTCTGTAATCAATGTATAATCGCATCGATCTGTCCTTCTTCTTAACAAAGAGAACCGGAGCACCCCATGGTGAAGTACTCGGTCAGATAAAACCTTTCTCAAGCAACTCCTGCAACTCTTTCTTGAGCTCTTCCACCTCAGCAGGTTCCATTCAATTAAAACAGATACGAAGCAGGATGAAGACATATCAGAATGAAATAGTTCCATCTGACCTGTCACAACTCGAGGGTTGACTACTGCTTTGGGTTGATTCATCTCATAAAATCTCACTATTGCTTGTTGTTGACCCTGTGCTCGGTTGTTGGGTGCCAACGATCCAGCTTGGGATGCTTGTCCACATCCTCGAGTGCCACTCGAAAGCTGTCGCCTCTGAGATCCTTGCTGACTCTGCCTCGGTGGTTGGGTTACCACTGTGTTCCCAATTGGACAATCCCTTACTAGATGTCCTACCTGTCTACACTGGTGATAGGTTCTATTCTCTTGATATGGTCTAACAGGTCCAGTCATTGACATTGATGTTGTACTGGGGGCTCTATTTAGAGGGAAACTATGACCCCTACCCCTACTTGATGTCCATTGCGTCTGGGTATTGAACCTTGGTGGTGTTGTTGGTGCAGAAAATCTCGGTTTCTTAAAACTTTCGGACCGCTATCCTTGAAACTAAGTATACACCTTCTTACTCTTAGTCTGTCGCTTCTCAATCACCGACCTTTTTATCCGTCTCACGGACTCCACAAAGCTGGCGAACCTCTCCCTGTTCTCTAAGGCAGACACAGGGGTGGTCAATTCAGCGTTCAACCCCTTCTCAAAATGCTAAATTCTCTCTTCATTAGTAGCTGCCATATGTGGATAGAACCGCAGAAACTCCATGAACCTAGGTTCATACCCGCTAATCTTCATTGGTCCTTGCCTTAACCTCTCAAACTGAGAGATCTTCTCGTCTAGATACGTCTTGGGAAAGTATCTATTGATGAATTCTCGTCGGAATTCTGCCCATCCAATTTCAACACCTGGCCTCTTGCCCTCTTCTATTCTCCACTAGTGTCCAGCACTCCCATTTAGAAAGTACACTGCATGCCTCACCTTTTCTGCTTCAGGGATATTGAGAATTCTAAAAGCCTTCTCCAGCTCGGTCAGCCACATATCTGCATCTGTTGGGTCAGCTGTACCAGCATAATCTGTGGCTCCAACCCAGCAAAGTCATTCGAAAGTCTTGCCGTCTCCCTGTCCTTCATTGTGGGTTGGTGCCCTAGGTGCAAGTGGTGGCATCCTATCCGCCATATCCATCATGGTTGCCATAAACTGCCCAAACAGATCATGGAAAGTTGGACTTTTTAGTGCAGCCTGGTTATGTTGGGGATGTTCAGGTACTGGTTCCTCCCGAGTCTGGTCCCTTACACCTCTTCCTGGTGAAGCATTGCTACTCTTAGCAGCATGTTCTTCGTGTGATCCAGACATCTTTAAGATCTTCTTCTCCTCCTATATGAGCAGAAGACACTATCATATATACTGGAAGATACTAGAACAGACTCAACAACCTTAATCCTATGTCTCTGTAGACTCAGTGAACCTAGAGCTCCGATACCACTAATTGTGGGATCACCGTTCAAACAAAACATCATTAACTAAGCGGAAGCGATCATTAATAGAGGATTACT
Source organism: Alisma plantago-aquatica (assembly GCA_963693085.1). NCBI lineage: Eukaryota > Viridiplantae > Streptophyta > Magnoliopsida > Alismatales > Alismataceae > Alisma > Alisma plantago-aquatica. Next base: position 380,834,218 of record OY856409.1, on the reverse strand, counting down.
AAAAATCACTAAAAATTAAAACCATTTACAAAGAGAGCCAAACACGGGAAAACTCTTTTATCAAGAACCAAAGTATTTTATTTACATCTTGGTTCATAAGTACATATCTTGTACTGTCTTTTCTTGAGGATTACAAGCATCAACTGCCTTGTTAAAACTATACACAGTCTGTGGCGTCCTCTCGCAAAAACAAGATTAACTAAAGAGGAAGCGAAACATTAGCAGCGGAATTACTGAAAATCATTAAAAATTAAAACTTTTTTCAATGAGATCCACAAACTATAGAACTCTTTCATAAAGAACAAAAGTAAGTTATTTACATTCTAATTCTTAAGTACATCTCTGTATCATTTCATCTCGAGAGTCATAACATTGACTGCCCTATTAAACTGTACATGAGCAGGATACAAAAATCTCGAGGCATCAAGCCAAAAATCTCAGATCTATATCAAACCATCTACTGACTCCTAGGACCTGAGAGTACAGAGACGAAACATAGGACTCTCTATATACAAAACCTAACAGACAGTGTCTCCACCTGAGGATCACTGTTGTCCTTGTTGTTGCTGCTGCTGCTGTGGCTACTGTTGCTGCTCACCCACTGAAGGGTTTCTTCTTCCTCGGCGTCTACCTAAAAAGTTGAATCCCACGGGGGTGATACAATTGAAAATTGTCCCAGCGAGAGATATAACTCTCTGTCAGAAGCATTGTTAATGCAGATAATAGAATAACACTGAGCAATAGAATTATAAATATTCAACAACAGGTAAATCATTAATTAAGCTAAGTAGAGTAGCATTCTCTATATAGTTCATTCCAGTTATAACTTGATTAAGCAGCAATTCATTTATTCAATAAGGAATATGAAGAACATGTATATCATTTATCCATCTAAGACATAATAAACAATGTATCATCAATCATTGTTTCTCGAAGTTCAACCCTAAGCAAATATGCTACATGGCTGATTACATTTTTCAAACATACTTATGCCCTGAGGAGATGAGGTATACCGCTCATACTCCAACCGACCATTGCAAAATCCAAATCGGTACCATACATAGGTCACTAGAAGAGCCAGAATTCTATGACCTCATCCTCCTCAATCAGTGTGAGGAACAACATACAGGACATCTCGTGTCTCTGCCATAATATCTTTCCAGGGTATGCTGGAAAATTTGCTATTAGAGTTACAGTGGCATGCTGTACTCTCTTCGCAATCGAGGGATTTCTTGTTTATCTCACATCGATTCGGCATTAACATCATCATCGGGAGATTAGTGATACATCATCCTGGCATATACATATAATGAAGGATTGAGAGATTTAATTTTTATCTCACATCAATTCCTCCATTAGGGTGTAAGGATATCCGCGCCCATAACCCCCACATACTCAAAAGTATGCCCTCCAGGAGTTCCCTTATGAAAACCTGTTTCACCATCACCCAACTACTGACGACAATGGATCTATGGTCAGGGCTCTACATGATATCATTTCACTTGATTATTTAAGTGCATTACAATATTCTTTTAGCATCAGGCATGTTTTCAAACATAAACCTTTATAACAATTGCTATAAAGAAAGAGTACTATTTCTATCAAGTTCATTTCACATCTTTATTAATATTGGGATCTCAATACCTTATCATCTCATCATCATGATTCAAGAATATGGGTATTCAAACCCTTAGATCATCAAAACACTTGTTACCACTTTAGCAGGTAACTTAATGACATCAAGTCATCTAATAGTGTAAACATGATAATTGCAGTGCAGGTATTTCACATGGCTCTTAAAGCCTATAAACCTTCTTTTGTCACCTTTCACTAGGCAAGATAGCAATATCATTGCTTACAAAGCTCATAAAGTACGTTCAATAAACAAAGTATCATAGCTCATACCTGGCTATGTTCAATATATCATACAACCTACATGATTAGTACAGATGATAACAGATACATCAATTTCATATCAGCATAATGCAAAACAATGATAACATCACTATTCAAGGGTTGCACCACTATGCCCTTACTAGGGTTAGGGTTTCCTTTTTCATTTCAATTAGGGTTAATCATCCCCTTAGCTCAATTAGGATTAATGACTCATCATTTCATTATCCAACCATAGAGCTTCATGCTATAAGATATAACCCAGAATTAGGGTTTCACATTCACATTGCATCTCCCTAGATTAGGGTTTATGTTCAATGAACCACAATTAGGGTTTACTATTCACTTTGTATCACCCTGGATTAGGGTTTACTATTCACATTGCATCACCCTAGATTAGGGTTCATGTTTAATGACCAACAATTAGGGTTTACTATTCACCCCAAGTAGGACTGATCATCAAAGTACCTTGAATTAAGGTTTATCATGTCATCACTATGAATTAAGATCATACTATCATCATGTATTAGGATTACTTCCATTAATACCCTCAGTTAGGGTTGTGATTCATTAACCTTCATAATTAGGGTTTCATGATCTCACTATCATGGATCATACCCTAATTAGACATGCATCTATAATAAAAGTCCATTACATGATTAACATTCATGTAGGAAGTCTTCTCTCTCATCTTCTATAAGATGATGTTTGCATCAACCTTGATTAGGCTAAGTCAACTCAACATGAAAGAGAAGAATTGACATCATACGTTATGTCACTATCATCATTATCATTAAAACTTATTCATGCAAAGTCAGTAATCACCTTATCCCATTAAGATACAATTACCATAATCATCTTTGATTACATCATGTATTAGTCAATTAATCAATTTGTCCTTTAACCACTTTAGATATCCATGCGGTTTTGGTTAATTGTCCACCAAACGGTCTTGGCCACTTAGACCCCAAATGGTCTTCACCAAATTAGATCTCAAATGGTCTTGCTCAAATAACCTCCAAATGGTCTTAGTTACATACTTGAAACCGTTTAGTAAAGGTAGTCTTTGAAACTGTTTGCTAAAGGTGGTCACTTGAAACCGTTTACTAAAGGTGACCTTCAAGATCGTTTGCTAAAGGTGACCCTCAAGATCGATTGCTAAAGGTGACCTTGAAGATCATTTGCTAAAGGTGACCCTCATGATCGTTTGCTAAAGGTGACCCTTAAGATCGTTTGCTAAAGGTGACCCTCAAGATCGTTTGCTAAAGGTGACCCTCAAGATCGTTTGCTAAAGTGAAGTTTTGAAACCGCATGAACTCAACCAGTTTGGGATCGTTTGGTCCCAAACGGTCTTGAGACCGTTTGGTCCAAACCTCCTCAAAACCGCATGGACCAATTGTGGTCTCAACCTATCAAATTGATTTAGGGTTCTCAATGTTGATTCCTTCAATCATTGAATTCATGTAACCAATCTTCAATTAGACCTATCACCATACTTCAATTGAGTTAATTAGGTCATCCTTCAACTGATTTGACCCTCAATTGACCCTCAATTGATCATCAATTAGGGTTTGAATCAATTGGATTAGGGTTTGGAATCGATGATCCTTCAACATTAACCAATGTGAGATTAGTTACTTTGAAACCATTGAACCTTCATCCAAATTGAACATGACCTGACCCCCAAACGGTCTTGAGGTCATTTGGATGACCTCCAAACGGTCTTGAGACCATTTTCCCATCACATCATCATTAACCAAGTCATTCAATTAGGGTTTGGATCCTAGGATTGGTCACCAAATCAACAATTGATTATACTTCAACTTAATACCTTTGGATCTTCAATTGCTCAACCATACCTAACCCTAGACATCCAAATGGTCTTGGGTGATCACCAAATGGTCTTGAGACCGTTTGGGTGATCCCCAAATGGTTTTGAAACCGTTTGGGTCAATCAACCAAAGTTTCCAACTCAAACTCTTATGAAATCAGCACTTAACCCGATTAGGGTTTTGGTGATTGATTGACATTCAACTCATGAACCAATTGGAGATAATCAAATATAATTAGTGGATCATTATCCTATATCATTATGAACAAATCCCCAAATGGTCAACCCTGGTCAACATCACCAAATGGTCTTAAACCGTTTGCTTCCATGCGGTTTGGGTGAAACCGTTTCATTCCAAACAGTTTAAAACCGTTTACTCCCAAACGGTTTGGGAAACCGTTTGAGCAACTAAGGAGACCGTTTGACCTGGGATTTTTCTTGGATAAACATCTAAGATGATGTCATCATCATCTTACTCCATTCAACCAAGAACTGCTATTGTTCTTCATAGAAACTTCGGCAATGAATCAAAAGAATACCAAAAAGAAGAAAGTAACCAACGATCATTGAAGAAAAGAGTGCAATACTAATGCTTAAGGGTTTGAGTTATAAAACCTTCCTATAGAACTGATCCCAAGCTCCAAGATCCACGGCTCTAATGGTGGATGGAGTTCCAGAAATTGTCCAAGGTCCGTCCTTGAGCTTTTGGATGTGCAAGTTGGCTAGGATTGGAAATCGAGTGAAGAAAATCAATAATCAAGCATTGATTTAGGGTTTTCACCAAGAATCCGAGGTAGAAGATGATCAAAACCTTACCAACAGGTTAGAGTCATCCTTCTCCTTCTCCTGATCTCTCCCTTGGTAGGCCAAAGCAAAGATGAGAAAAGGAAAACTAAGGAAACGATCCTTATGTGTATTGGAAAAAGATATACATAAGGGATTTCAAGGAAAGAGAAAAGAATTTATTTTCTCTTAATTCCGAAATTATTTCCACCAAATTCCCCTCCATTCCTTGACCACGAAGCCACCTTAATTTTCTTGCAAAACCTCTCCATTATCCAAGAATTAATGGAAAAGGAATTAAGCCCTTAAAGAGTTTTATATTAATATCCAACCTTTAGTGGATATTACTTTTTATTATACTAATGTGAGTGGGCTTCCACTCAACCAAGATATTTTTGTGCCCAAGCAAGGCACAATCTCTTACAACTTATTGCAAACACATCCTTCAACTTTTGGTTGAAGGGCTCCTTAATTAATTTATTTCTTTTTTCATTAAATTAAATTAAAGTTCCATATATGCTTAAATCTTGATTATTTTAATGTCAAGATTCTCTCTCCTCCATGATAATTCAAATGAGGCGCCCCTGTCATTGTATTTGCTCCATTTGATGCCAAGAAACATAAGAGACCCTCTAGAGGTGATATTTTTCATATTGAACCCTAGGTTTTGGGTAATTGCACAAAACACCAAAACTAGGTTTTAATGTACAAGGATTGCTCTACAAGCTTTATCTTGATGCCCAAGCTTGTGGAAACCATAAAACTACATCATATTCATTCTTATGATGTCTCAACATGATAGGAACATTTATTATGTATAATTTGCAAGTTAACCCCTCAAACTTGGGTAATTTGCACTTTAGTCCAATATTAATAAAACAATGTTTCAACATTATTCAAAAAGGACTAAAATTGAAATATAAGTTCCTAAAAAGCCTTAATTACATTTCAAAATATTAGAGAAAGAATCTAATCAACTTTATTAGGCAAAACACCTAGGGTTAGTACATAACCCAGGTCAGGGATGTTACAAATTATCCACCCCTTATAAGGATTTCGTCCCCGAAATCATTAACAAAACATTTTAAGAGAAAAGAGTAGGGTATTTCCTCATCATTTCTTCCTCTAGTTCCCATGTAGCTTCTTCAATGCCATGGTGATTCCAGAGGACTTTTACAAGACTAATGTCTTTCTTTTTCTACTTCTTGATCCTTCTATCAAGAATCAACATAGGTCCTTCAACATAAGATATACCATCGTTCAATTCTACTTCCATAGGCTGCAGAACTGATTCTGTGTCAGGATGACATTTCCTTAGCATGGAAATGTGGAATACTGGGTGCAACGTTTGCAGCTCAGGTGGTAACTCCAACTTATAAGCTACCTTTCCAATATGTTCAATGATTGGATAAGGCTCCATAAATCTAGGAGCTAACTTTCCTTTCCTTCCAAACCTAAGAATTCCTTTCCAGGGTGAGACCTTGAGGTACACTATGTTTCTAACCTGGAATTCTAAAGGTCTATGACGCATATCAGTGTAAGATTTCTATCTATCCTGTGCAATTTTTAACTGTTGTTGTATTATTTTAATCTTCTCGGTGGTCTGCTGCACAAGATCAGGACCCAACAGTTGATATTCAACAGTTTCATACCAACATAGGGGAGATCTACAACGTCTACCATACAAGGCTTCATAAGGTGCCATGTCGATACTATGTTGATAGCTATTGTTGTAGGCAAACTCTATCAAACTTAGATGCAGATCCCAACTTCCTGTAAACTGGAGGACACATGCCCTAAGCATGTCCTCTAAGGTTTGTATAGTCCTTTCTGATTGTCCATCAGTTTGAGGATGAAAGGTTGTACTAAACCTTAACTGTGTGCCTAAGGCTTTATGAAGTCGCTCCCAAAAATGACTCGTAAACTGGGGACCTCTGTCAGAAACAACGATAACTGGGACCCCATGCAACAGCACTATCTCATCTACATATAATTGTGCCAGCTTCTCAGCAGATAGGTTGTTTTGACAGGTAAGAAATGTGTTGACTTTGTCAACCTATCAACTATTACCCAAATGGAATCATGACCTTTGGCTGTTCTAGGTAAACCAACAACAAAGTCCATGGTTACATGATCCCACTTCCACTGTGGTATGGGTAAAGGCTGCAGTGTTCCTGTGGGCTTCTGGTGTTCAGCTTTAACTTGCTGACACACTGGACACCGCATAACAAACTCAGCAACACCCTTCTTCAAACCAGGCCACCAATACATATCTTTCAAGTTATGATACATCTTGGTGCTTCCTAGATGCATAGCATACATTGAAGAATGAGCTTCTTCCAGGCATAATTTCCTCAATTTTTCCACATCAGGCACTATCATTCTACCATGATAACAGGCTACCTGATCATATGAATCATGGAAACCATCTCGTTTCTCACTACCATACTCTGATCTAATCTGTTGAACTACAACATCCGCTTGCTGTGCCTCCTTAATCTGCTGTCTCAGAGTAGGTTTTATGTGCATCTCAGCTAACTACCCAGATAACAATGATACTTTTAATTGTACATTATCTTGCCTTAAAGAGATAAGCATATCCCTCCTAGAGCACACCAAAGAATTCAGTTGTGCTCTATCTAAGGCTGGTGTTGCTGATTTCCTACTCAAAGCATCAACAACTACATTGGCCTTCCCTGGATGATAATCAATTGTACAATCATAGTCCTTGATTAATTCCATGCAGCGGTGTTGCCTAATGTTAAGCTCATGCTGAGAGAAGATGTACTTTAGGTTCTTATGGTCTGTGAAAATCTGGAATGTCTCTCCATAGAGATAATGTCTCCAGATCTTCAAAGCATGGACTACAGCAGCTAGTTCTAGATCGTGTGTCGGATAATTATCCTCGTGTTTCTTAAGATATCGAGAGGCAAAAGAAATCACTTGTTTATCCTGCATTAACACACATCCTAGTCCATTCTTAGAGGCATCACAGAAAACTATATGCCCTTTGCCTTGTTCACGTAACACTAGCACATGTGCACTTGTCAACCTTTCTTTCAGCAACTGGAAAGATTGTTGACACTTGTCACTCCAGGCAAAAGGAACATTCTTCCTGGTCTACTTAGTCAAGGGTAAAGCTATGGAACTGAAGTTCTTAATGAACCTCCGATAATAACCTACCAACCCTAAGAAACTGCGGATCTCCGTCAGTGTCTTCAGTTGCTCCTATTGCAGGACAAATTCTACCTTTTTAGGGTCAACACGTATACCTGAAGCAGATATTACGTGTCCAAGAAAAGAAACTTCTGGTAACCAGAACTCACACTTGCTAAACTTAGCATACAACTTATGCTCTCTTAGAAGAGTTAGATCCTGACAAAGATGATGCTCATGCTGCTGAGCATCTCTACTATAGATCTGGATGTCATCTATGAAGACAACTATACACTGATCAAGAAAAGGTCGAAAGATTCTATTCATGAGTTCCATAAATGCAACTGGTGCATTAGTTAGTCCAAACGACATAACTATGAACTCATAGTGACCATACCTTGTCCTAAAGGCAGACTTAGGTATGTCACCCTCCTTAATACACAGCTGATGATATCCTGATCTCCGATCTATCTTAGAAAAGACAGTTGCACCTCGCAGCTGATCAAACAAATCATCAATCCTTGGCAAAGGATACTTATTCTTTATAGTTACTTTATTTAATTGTCTGTAATCAATGCACAACCGCATCGACCCATCCTTCTTTTTAACAAAGAAGACCGGAGCACCCTAGGGTGAAGTGCTTGGTCGGATGAAACCCTTCTCAAGAAACTCTTACAGTTGTTTCTTGAGTTCTGCCATCTCAGCAGGCGCCATCCTATATGGTGTTTGTGCTATTGGTTGTGTTCCCGGAATCAGATTAATCTCAAAATCAATCTCTCGGGGCGGAGGTACACCTAGAAGTTCTTCATGAAATACATGTTCAAATTCCCTGACTATAGGAACTTCAGAAGGATTAGAACTCTCCATGGTGGTATCTATCACATGGGCCAAGAATGCATAACAATCTTGCCTCATCAGCTTCTCAGCTATCATAGCTGACACAAGACAGGTTGGAAGAATCTTTCTATCTCCTTGAAAGATCCATGTGTCACTTTCATCAGTGAACACAACTTGCTTGGACTCACAATCCAAGACAACCGTATACCTTTCTAAGGTATCCATCCCAAGGATTATATCAAACCCGTGCATCTCAAGTGGTATAAGATCCACTTGAATGCGATGCTCAGAAAAGAAAAGAATGCAGGGAGAACACACCTCTCGCAACACAGCAGATCCCATCAAAGGAGTTTCTAACAACAGACTATCTGCTCTATGACTGGTAGTCATGTTGCAGTCAAGAATCACTCTTCGAGTGATAAAGGAATGCGTAGCACCCAGATCAATTAAAATAGATACGACGCAGGATGTAGACATATCAGAATAAAATAGCTTCATCTGACCTGCCACAACCCGAGGATTGATCAATGCATCAGGTGGATTCATCGCATATAATCTTGCCATCGCTTATGGTTGATTCGGTGATCGATGACTGGGAGTCGATGATCCAGCTTGGGACGCTTGTCCACATCCTCTAGCGCTACCTGGAAACTATCTCCTTTGAGAACCTTGCTGACTCTGCCTTTGAGGTTGAGTCACACTTGCCTCTCGGGCTCTGCAATCCTTCATCAGATGTCCCATCTTTCCACATATGAAACAACTTTTGATCCCTAGCTGTGGTCTGGATGGTCCTGTAACTGACACAGATGCTGAGCTATGAGATCCTTCTGGTGGTAAAATTTGTCCTCTACCCCTATTTGACATCTACTGCGTCTGGGTACTGAATCTAGGTGGAGGTGTAGGCATGGAAAACCTCGGTTTCTTGAAACCTTTGGATGAGGATCCTTGGAACTGGGGATACACCTTCTTGTTCTTGGTCTATCCCTTCTCAGTCACAGACCTCTATATCCTTCTGACAGACTCTATAAAAGTAGAAAATCTTTCCCTGTTCTCCAAAGCAGACATAGGGGTGGTCCGCTCAACGTTTAATCCCTTCTCAAAATGTTGAATCCGCTCTTGATATGTAGTTTCCATATGCGGACAGAACCGCAAAAGCTCCATGAACTTAGCCTCGTACTCGCTAATGTTCATTGGTCCTTGCCTTAATCTCTCAAACTGAGAGATTTTCTCATCCGGGAACGTCTTAGGGAAGTATCTGTTGACAAATTCCCGTCATAAGACTTCCCATTCAATCTCCACACCTGGCCTTTTCCCCTCCTCTATGGTCCACCAGTGACCAACACTCCCCTTAAGAAGGTACACAACATGTCTAACCTTCTCTACTTCTGGGATGTTTAGGATTCTAAAGGCCTTCTCTAACTCAGTTAGCCACATGTCAGCATCTGATGGGTCATCTGTCCCCACATACTCCGTGGCTCCAACCCGACGTAGTCATTCAAACATCTTGTCGGCTCCTTGTTCTTCTTCATGGGTAGGTCCCCTAGGTGCAGGTATGGGCATCCTATCAGTCATATGTGTCATGGCAGTCATGAACTGCCCAAACATAGCTTGGAAGGCTGGGTTCCTCATGTTAGCTGGATTGAACTGGGGTGGTTCAGGCACATGTTCCTCCCTTCCTTGGTCTCTTGCACCTCCTCCGGGTGTAGCGACACTACTTTCTGCAACATGTTCATCATGTGATCCAGACATCTTTAGTTTTCTCTCCTCCTCCTATATGAGCAGAAGACACTATCAGATAGACTGGAAGACACTAGAATAGACTCAACAACCTTAGTCTTATGTCTCTGTAAACTCAGTGAACCTAGAGCTCTGATACCACTAAATTGTGGCATTCATCTTGCGAAAACAAGATTAACTAAAGAGGAAGCGAAACATTAGCAGCGAAATTACTAAAAATCACTAAAAATTAAAACTTTTTGCAATGAGATCTACAAACTATAGAACTCTTTCATAAAGAACCAAAGTAAGTTATTTACATTATGATTCGTCAGTACATCTCTGTATCATCTCATCTCGAGAGTCATAACATTGACTGCCCTATTAAACTGTACATGAGCAGGATACAAAAATATCGAGGCATCAAGCCAAAAATCTCAGATCTATATCAAACCATCTACTAACTCCTAGGACCTGAGAGTATAGAGACAACACATAGGACTCTCTATATATAGAACCTAACAGACAGTGTCTCCACCTAAGGATCACTGTTGTCCTTGCTGTTGCTGCTGCTGCTGTAGCTGTTGTTGTTGCTCACCCACTGAAGGGTTTCTTATTCCTTGGCGTCTACCTAAACAGTTGAATCCCACGGGGGTGAGACAATTGAAAATTGTCCCAGCGAGAGATATAACTCTCTACCAGAAGCATTGTTATTGCAGATAATAGAATAACACTGAGCAATATAATTATAAATATTCAACAGCAGGTAAATCATTAATTAAGCTAAGTAGAGTAGCATTCTCTATACAGTTCATTCCAGTTATACCTTGATTAAGCAGCAAGTCATTTATTCAATAAGGAATATGAAGAACATGTATATCATAAATCCATCTAAGACATAATAAACAATGTATCATCAATCATTATTTCTCGTAGTTCAACCCTAAGCAAATATGCTACACAGCTGATTACATTTTTCAAACATACTTATGCCCTGAGGAGATGAGGTACACCGCTCATACTCCAACCGACCATTGCAAAATCCAAATCGGTACCAAACATAGGTCACTAGAAGAGCCGGAATTCTATGACCTCATCCTCCTCAGTCAGTGTGAGGAACAACATGCAGGACATCTCGTGTCTCTGCCATAATAGCTTTCCAGGGTATGCTGGCAACTTCGCTATTAGAGTTACAGTGGCATGTTGTACTCTCTTCGTAATCGAGGGATTTCTTGTTTATCTCACATCGATTCAGCATTAACATCATCATCAGGAGATTAGTGATACATCATCCCGGCATATACATATAATGAAGGATTGAGAGATTTAATGTTTATCTCACATCAATTCCTCCATTAGGGTGTAAGGATATCCGCTCCCATAACCCCCACATACTCAAAAGTATGCCCTCCAGGAGTTCCCTTATGAAAACCTGTTTCACCATCACCCAACTACTAACGATGATGGATCTTTGGTCAGGGCTCTACATGATATCATTTCACTTGATTATTTAAGTACATTACAGTATTCTTTTAGCATCAGGCATGTTTTCAAACATAAACCTTTATAACAATTGCTATAAAGAAAGATTACTATTTCTATCAAGTTCATTTCACAGCTTTATTAATATTGGGATCTCAATCCCTTATCATCTCATCATCATGATTCAAGAATATGGGTGTTCAAACCCTTATATCATCAAAACACTTGTTACCAATTTAACAGGTAACTTAATGCCATCAAGTCATCTAACAGTGTAAACATGATAATTGCAGTGCATGTATTTCACATGGCTCTTAAAGCCTATAAACCTTCTTTTGTCACCTTTCACCAGGCAACATAGCAATACCATTGCTTACAAAGCTCATAAAGTACTTTCAATAAACAAAGTATCATAGCTCATACCTGGCTATGTTCAATATCTCATACAACATGCATGATTAGTACAGATGATAACAGATACATCAATTTCATATCAGCATAATGCAAAACAATGATAACATCACTATTCAAGGGTTGCACCACTATGCCCTTACTAGGGTTAGGGTTTCCCTTTTCATTTCAATTAGGGTTAATCATCCCCTTAGCTCAATTAGGATTAATGACTCATCATTTCATTATCCAACCATAGAGCTTCATGCTATAAGATATAACCCAGAATTAGGGTTTCACATTCACATTGCATTTCCCTAGATTAGGGTTTATGTTCAATGAACCACAATTAGGGTTTACTATTCACTTTATATCACCCTGGATTAGGGTTTACTATTCAAATTGCATCACCCTAGATTAGGGTTCATGTTTAACGACCAACAATTAGGGTTTACTATTCACCCCAAGTAGGAGTGATCATCAAAGTACCTTGAATTAAGGTTTATCATGTCATCACTGTGAATTAAGATCATACCATCATCATGTATTAGGATTACTTACATTAATACCCTCAGTTAGGGTTGTGATTCATGAACCTTCATAATTAGGGTTTCATGATCTCACTGTCATGGATCATACCCTAATTAGACATGCATCTATAATAAAAGTCCATTACATTATTAACATTCATGTAGGAAGTCTTCTCTCTCATCTTCTATAAGATGATGCTTGCATCAGCCTTGATTAGGCTAAGTCAACTCAACATGAAAGAGAAAAATTGACATCATAATTTATATCACTATCATCATGATCATTAAAACTTATTCATGCAAAGACAGTAATCACCTTATCCCATTAAGATACAATTACCATAATCATCTTTAATTACATCATGTATTAGTCAATTAATCAATTTGTCCTTTAACCACTTTAGATATCCATGCGGTTTTGGTTAATTGTCCACCAAACTGTCTTGGCCACTTAGACCCCAAACGGTCTTGACCAAATCAGATCTCAAATGGTCTTGCTCAAATAACCTCCAAACGGTCTTAGTTACATACTTGAAACCGTTTAGAAAAGGTAGTCTTTGAAACCGTTTGCTAAAGGTGGTCACTTGAAACCGTTTACTAAAGGTGACCTTCAAGATTTTTTTCTAAAGGTGACCCTCAAGATCGATTGCTAAAGGTGACCCTCAAGATCGTTTGCTAAAGGTGACCCTCAAGATCGTTTGCTAAAGGTGACCCTCAAGATCGTTTGCTAAAGGTGACCCTCAAGATCGTTTGCTAAAGTGAAGTTTTGAAACCGCATGAACTCAACCGGTTTGGGATCATTTGGTCCCAAGACCATTTGGTCCAAACCTCCTCAAAACCGCATGGACCAATTGTGGTCTAAACCTATCAAATCGATTTAGGGTTCTCAATGTTGATTCCTTCAATCATTGAATTCATGTAACCAATCTTCAATTAGACCTATCACCATACTAAAATTGAGTTAATTAGGTCATCCTTCAACTGATTTGACCCTCAATTGACCCTCAATTGATCATCAATTAGGGTTTGAATCAATTGGATTAGGGTTTGGAATCAATGATCCTTCAACATTAACCAATGCGAGATTAGTTACTTTGAAACCATTGAACCTTCATTCAAATTGAACAAGACCTGACACCTAAACGATCTTGAGGTCGTTTGGATGACCTCCAAACGGTCTTGAGACCGTTTTCCCATCACATCATCATTAACCAAGTCATTCAATTAGGGTTTGGATCTTAGGATTGGTCACCAAATCAGCAATTGATTATACTTCAACTTAATACCTTTGGATATTCAATTGCTCAACCATACCTAAACCTAGACCTACAAACGGTCTTGGGTGATCACCAAATAGTATTGAGACAGTTTGGGTGATCCCCAAATAGTTTTGAAACCGTTTGGGTCAATCAACCGAAGTTTCCAACTCAAACTCTTATGAAATCAGCACTTAACCCGATTAGGATTTTGGTGATTGATTGACCTTCAACTCATGAACCAATTGGAGATAATCAAATATAATTAGTGGATCATTATCCTAGATCATTATGAACAAATCCCCAAATGGTCAACCCTGGTCAACATCACCAAACGGTCTTAAACTGTTTGCTTCCATGCGGTTTGGGTGAAACCGTTTCATTCCAAACGGTTTGAAACCGTTTACTCCCAAATGGTTTGGGAAACCGTTTGAGCAACTATGGAGACCGTTTGACCTGGGATTTTTCTTGGATAAACATATAAGATGATGTTATCATCATCTTCCTCCGTTCAACCAAGAACTGCTGCTGTTCTTCACAGAAACTTTGGCAATGAATCAAAAGAATACCCAAAAGAAGAAAGTAACCAACGATCATTGAAGAAAAGAGTGCAATACTAATGCTTAAGGGTTTGAGTTATAAAACCCACCTCTAGAACTGATACCAAGCTCCAAGATCCATGGCTCTAATGGTGGATGGAGTTCTAGAACCTGTCCAAGGTCCGTCCTTGAGCTTTTGGATGTGCAAGTTTGCTAGGATTGGAAATTGAGTGAAGAAAACCAATAATCAAGCATTGATTTAGGGTTTTCACCAAGAATCTGAGGTAGAAGATGATCAAAACCTTACCAACAGGTTAGAGTCGTCCTTATATTGCTCCTGAGATCTCCCTTGGTCGTCCAAAGCAAAGATGAGAAAAGGAAAACTAAGGAAACGGTCCTTATGTGTATTGGAAAAAGATATACATAAGGGATTTCAAGGAAAGAGAAAAGAATTTATTTTCTCTTAATTCCGAAATTATTTCCACCAAATTCCCCTCCATTCTGTGACCACGAAGCCACCTTAATTTTCTTGCAAAACATCTCCATTATCCAAGAATTAATGGAAAAGGAATTAAGCACCTTAAAGAGTTTTATATTAATATCCAACCTTTAGTCGATATTACTTTTTATTATACTAATGTGACTGGGCTTCCACTCAACCAAGATCTTTTTGTGCCCAAGCAAGGCACAAGATCGTCAAACTTATTTCCAACACATCCTTCAACTTTTGGTTGAAGGGCTCCTTAATTAATTTATTTCTTTTTGCATTAAATTAAATTAAACTTCCAAAGATGCTTAAATCTTGATTATTTTAATGTCAAGATTCTCTCTCCTCCATGATAATTCAAATGAGGCACCCCTCTCATTTTCTTTGCTCTACTTGATTACAAGAAACATGAGAGACCCTATAGAGGTGATATTTTGCATATTGAACCCTAGGTTTTGGGTAAATTGCACATTACACCAAAACTAGGTTTTAATGTACAAGGATTGCTCTACAAGCTTTATCTTGATGCCCAAGCTTGTGGAAACCATACCACTACATCATATTCATTATTATGATGTCTCAACATCATAGGAACATTTATTATGTACAATTTGCAAGTTAACCCCCTCAAACTTGGGTAATTTACACTTTAGTCCAATATTAACAAAACAATGTTTCAATATTATTCAAAAAGGACTAAAATTGAAATATAAGTTCCTCAAAAGCCTTAATTACTTTTCAAAATATAAGATCAAGAATCTAATCAACTTTATTAGGCAAAACACCTAGGGTTAGTACATAACCCAGGTCAGGGATGTTACACAGATAGTATAAGAACCTCGAGGCATTAAGCCAAAATCTTAGATCGATTCATTAAAAGTACTATCTGCTAACTCCGAGGACCTGAGAGTATAGATACGACACATAGGACTCTCTATACAAAATATGACAACCAGTGCCTCCACCTAGAATTTCACTATTGTCCCTATTGCAGCTGTCCTTCCCCTGCTGTATGGTTTCTACCTCCTCGTCCTTGTCCACCCAAAAAGGTTGGATCCCACGGGGGTGAGACAATTGAAAATTGTCCTAGTGAGAGATATAACTCTCTGCCAGAAACATTATTATTGCAGATAGAGGATTCTTTATTAAACAACAGGGTTTAATCATCATTAAGCATAATAGAGCAATATCATCTTTTAAGGCATAACACCTACAAATGATAAAGCAATAAATCATCTATTCAGTTTAATAAGGAATATGAAGAACATGTATAATATTTATCCACTTTAGGATACAATAAGCAATGTAACATCAACTAATGATTTCCATATTTCATTCTTAAATAAATATGCTACACGGCTGATTACATTTTACAATCATACTTATGCCCAGAGGAGATGAAGTATACCGCTCATGCTCCAACTGACCATGATTACGTAAAGCATCGGTTCCATACATAGGTCAATGGAAGAGCCGGACTCCATCACCTCATCTGTCTCAGTCAGTACGAGACTATATGCAAGACATCTTGTGTCTATGCTAATTAGCTTGCCAGGGTATACTGACAACTTAGCTATAGAGTTATAGCCCATAGCATATACTCTCTTCAGGATATGACATGTAGTCAATGCCTGGTATTTTGGAGTTATGGCCCATAGAAATACTCTTACTGGGTTATGGTCCATAACCATTCATGTGCATAGGATATGACCCACAATCATTCCTATGAAGTGTAAGGATATATTCACCCATTACCCCCACATATTCAAGAATATGCATTCCAGGAGTTCATGTAGGAAAACCTATTTCACCATCACCAACTACTAACGATGATGGATCTATGGATAGGGATCTATATAATAATATTTCACTTGATTAGTTAAGTACATTACCCTATTCTTTTAACATCAATCAAGATTCCAAACAGGAATTAGTATAACAAATGCTACAAAGAATGAGTAATACTTCTATCAAGCACTTTTTGAAGCTTTAAAAAAAACATTGGGATCTCAATCCCTTGTTACATCATGGACATTCTCATTCCTTAACATCTCATCATCATGATTATGGAATATGGGTATTCAAACCCTCAATTAATCAAAATCACTTATTACCACTTATCAGGTAACTAATACCTTCAGGTCATCTGACCAAGGTAAACATGATACTTGCTATACAAGCATCTCAAATGGCTCTCAATCCCATTTAATCTCTTGTTACCTCATACTAGGCAACAAATCATATTATGTCTCACAAGGCCCATAAAACAATTTCAATAATAAAACATCATAACTCATACATGGCTATGCCTGACATCTCATGATACCTACATGATTAATACTCATGATAACAGTTACATCAATTACATATCATCACTATGCAATGTAATGGTATCATCACTATTCCCTCATTAGGGTTAGGGTTTTCCCAAATTCATGTCAATTAGGGATTCTCATCCCATTACGCAAAATTAGGGTTATGGTTTATCATTATATTGCCCAACATTAGGGTTTCATGCATTATAACCCAAAAATTAGGGTTTCACATAACATCACACTGGATTAGAGTTTCACATCATATCATTTCATTAGGGTTTCACATGGCATTACCCTAGATTAGAGTTTCACACATCATTACCTTAAATTAAGGTTCCTTATAACTTTTCCCCAAATTAGGGTTTCATGTAACTTTACCCGAAATTAGGGTTTCATGTAACTTTACCCAAAATTAGGGTTTTTCATTATATTACCCTGAATTGGGATTTCTCATATCATCACCCTAGATTAGGGTTACATCGTTACCCTAGATTAGGGTTTCACATAGTATTGCCCTAAATTAGGATTAGGGCTCATCAACCTTCTCGATTAGGGTTTCATGATCTCTTTATCAAGAATCATACCATAATTACATATGTTATTCATGTTCAATGTGTTGAGGCTTAACCACTATATGATTATTATTCATGTATGAATTCCTCTCTCTCTCTCTCATCCTCTCTAGGATGTTGATTACTCCATACTTATCAACTTGGATCAACCCATTATTCGAGTACATACATCTATGGTTATCATAGTGTATTGAGTTACTACTTTCATAAGCATCAAAGGTTAACCACTCAAAAGGTACTAATCACCTAAGTACTTGAGAGGTACAACCATTGTAATTAACTTTGAGATACATCATTAACAATCATAGGGTTAATTGATCTTTCATAGCTTTGAGACTATTAGGTCTCCAAACAGTTTTGATACTTTTGAACCTTCAAACGGTTTTGATCTCCTTGACCTTTAAATAGTTTTGAGACCGTTTGCCCTCCAAACGGTCTTGAGACCGTTTGGACATCTAGGGTTGAGACCATTTGCTCTTAAATGGTTTTGAAACTGTTTGGTGCTTTCAACACTTGAAACCGTTTGGTGCTTTCAACACTTGAAACCGTTTGATCAAATTAACCTTGAGACTGAATGAACAACCCATCATTGAAACCGATTAAACATCAAACAGTTTTGAGACAGTTTGCCCTTGAAATGGTCTAAAGACCATTTGATCCCAAATGGTCTCCTCAAACGGTCTCAAGACCGTTTGGTCCAAACCACCTTGAAACCGAATGGATCAATTAGGGTTTCTTAATCAATTGATTTAGGGTTTCTACTCATTGAACCATCCAACTTTAAGACCATTGAAAGTAGATCAACTTGTAACCCTTGAATCTCCATCCATCCATGACTCATCTTGACCTCAAACGGTCGTGAGACCGTTTGTCCCTAAATGGTCTTGAGACCGTTTGATCACCAAATGGTCTTGAGAACGTTTGGTCATCAAGTTGAAACCGTTTGCACATGAATTTTCTTGATGTGTGTTCTAAGATGACATCATCATATTCAAGCTAAAAACCTTCGAAATTTGCTGTGATCTTTGTGGTGATTTCATCAGTTAATCAATAGAAATTTCGGGAATGAAAAATGAATCAACATATGATGAAGAAATGAAATCAATAATGATATTTAAGGGTTCAAGTTATATAACCCGCCTTAAAAGTTGAATCCAAGCTTCAAGCTTCACGTCCTCAATGGTTAATGAAGCTTTTTCAACTTCCCAAGTTCCGTTCTCAAGTCTTTGAGTGAAAATAATGGCTAAGGTTGAAGATTGAATGGAGAAAAGAAGAAAATAAGCATTGAATTTTGATTTCCATCATGAAATCAAGGTTGAAGATGATTAAGGAGCTCACCTACAGGTTGGGGCATGTTATCATCTTCTACTAAGCTCCCTTGTGCTCGGACAAAGCAAGGAAAGAAAGAAGAATCGAAAAAGAGTCTTTCATGCGGGTGGAAAATGGGATATATGTAAGGGAATTTCAAGAGTGAGAAAGTGTTATAAAAATCTTTCAATTCCATAAATTGGTGCCACTTATCCCTCTCACTTCCTTGCATACAAATCCATCATCCTCCCTTTCAAAATCCTCTTCTCCATCCATGAATTAAAGGAAAACAAATTAAGCACCTTAATCAATATAATAATAATATCCAAAAATGAGTGGATATTACTTTTTCTTTAACTAATGTGAGTGGGCTCTCCACTCACTTTAGATATTTCAGTGTCATTGCAAGGCACAAGGACGTCCATACTTACATAAATTCAACCATCTCATTTTTGGTTAAAGGGCACTTCCATTAATATATTTATTTTTGTATTAAATTGAATTAGGGTTTCAATTATGCTTAAATCTCGATTATTTTAATATCAAGAGTCTCTCTCTTCCAATGAAATTCAAATGAGAAGCCCCTCCAATTTTCTTGTCTCTAATTGATACCAAGAAACATTAGGGACTCTTTAGAAGTGGTATTTTGTATATGGAACCCTAGGTTTTGGGTAAATTGCACATTACACCAAAACTAGGTTTTAATGCACAAACATTGCTTAATAAGCTCTTTCTTGGTGCTTAGTCTTGTGGTAGCCATACCTCTGCATCATTTTCATTCTTATGATGCTTCAACACTTGAGGAACATTTTATCATGTAACATTTGCAAGTTAACCCCTTAACTTGGGTAATTTGTACTTTAGTCCAAAACGGGCAAAACATTGTTTTCAACATTATTCAAAAAGGACTAAAATTGAAACATAAGTTCCTCTTGAGCCTTAATTACTTTTCAAAATATAAAAGCAAGCATATAATTTTCTTTCTTAAACAAAACATCTAGGGTTAAAGCATAACCCAGGTCAAGGATGTTACAAATTATCCACCCCTAACAGGGATTTCATCCCTGAAATCATCAAGAGAAAAGAGAAGAGTACTTCCTCCTCATCTCTTCTTATAGCTCCCACGTAGCTTTTTCAATTCCACAGTGATGCCAGAGAACTTTCATAAGACATATGTATTTATTTTTCAGCTTTTTAATTCTTTTATCAAGGATTATCACAGGTCCTTCAACATATGATATATCATCATTTAATTCTACCTCCACAGGTTGCAAAACTAACTCTGTGTCACGATGACACTTTCTCAGCATGGAGATATGGAACACTAGATGCAACTTATGCAGCTCAGGTGGCAACTCCAGCTTATAGGCTACCTTTCCAATCCGTTCAATGATTGGATAAGGCCCCATAAATCTAGGAGCTAACTTTCCCTTCATTACAAATCTAAGGACACCTTTCCAAGGTGAGACCTTGAGATATACTCTGTCTCTAGCTTGGAATTCTAAAGGTCTTCACCGTTTATCGACATACGACTTCTATCTATCCTGTGCAGTCTTTAATTGGTGTTGTATTACTTTAATCTTCTCAGTTGTCTGCTGCACAAGCTCAGGACCCAAAAGTTGATATTCTCCTATTTCACACCAACATAAAGGAGATCTACAACGTCTACCATATAATGCTTCATATGGTGCCATATCAATACTGTGCTGATAGCTATTATTGTAAGCAAATTCTATCAAGCTCAGGTGTAGATCCCAACTTCCTACAAACTGAAGGATACATGCCCTAAGAAAATCCTCCAAGGTTTGTATAGTCCTCTCGATTGTCCATCTGTATGTGGGTGAAAGGCAGTACTAAACCTTAACTACGTACCCAAAGCATTATGTAGTCGTTCCCAAAAATGACTCGTGAACTGGGGTCCTCTATCAGAAACAATAGTAGCTGGAACCCTGTACAACCGCACTATCTCATCTATATATATCTGTGCAAGCTTCTCAGTAGTGTAGGTTGTTTTGACAGGAAGGAAATGTATTGTCTTAGTCAACCTATCAACTATCACCCATATGCAATTATGACCTTTGGTTGTTCTAGGAAAACCAACCACAAAGTCCATGGTCACATGATCCCATTTCCACTGCGGTATAGATAAAGGTTGCATTGTTCTTGCAGGCTTTTGATGTTCAGCTTTAACCTACTAACACACCAGACACCGCATAACAAACTCAGCTACATCCTTCTTCAATCCTAGCCACCAATACATATCCTTCAAGTTATGATACATTTTGGTGCTTCCTGGTTGCATTGCATACATGGATGAGTGAGCTTCCTCCAAGACTAACTTCCTTAAGTCATTGGCATCATGTACTACCATCCTACCATGGTAACAGACTACCTAATCCTATGACTCATGAAAGCCATCCCATTTCTCACTACCATACTCTGACCTGATCTGCTGAACCACAGTATCAACTTGTTGTGCTTCTTTAATCTGCTGTCTCAGAGTAGGTTTCACTTGCATCTCAGCTAACAGCCTGGCTAACAATGATACCTTAAACTGTATATTATTTTGCCTCAAGGAGATAATCATATCTCTTTTGAAGCACACTAAGGAGTTCAACTGTGCTTTATCTAAGGCTGGTGATGATGATTTCCTACTTAGTGCATCATCCACTACATTAGCCTTCCCTGGATGATAATCAATTGTAAAATCATAGTCCTTGATTAACTCCATCCAGCAGCATTGTCTCATGTTCAACTCATGTTGTGAGAAGATGTATTTTAGATTCTTATGGTCTGTGAAAATCTGGAATGTTTCTCTATAGAGATAATGTCTCCAGATCTTCAGAGCATGGACCACATCAACTAGCTCTAGATCATGTGTCGAATAATTCTCCTCATGTTTCTTAAGCTGTCGAGAAGCAAAAGAAATCACTTGATTATCCTGCATCAACACACATCCCATACCATTCTTAGATGCATCACAGAAAACTATGTACCCCTTCCCTTGCTCAGGTAACACCAGCACAAGTGCACTTATTAACCTTTCTTTCAATAGCTGGAAAGAATGTTGACACTTGTCATTCCAGACAAAAGGAACCTCCTTCCTGGTCAACTTGGTTAGGGCTAAAGCTATAGAATTGAAGTTCTTAATGAACCTCCTGTAATAGCCTGCTAGTCCTAGGAAACTGTGTATCTCCATCGGTGTTTTTGGTTGTTCCCATTGCAGGACAGATTCTACCTTCTTACGATCAAGACAGATACCTGAGACAGATATTACGTATCCTAGAAAAGAAACTTCTGGTAACCAAAACTCACATTTGCTAAACTTAGCATACAACTTATGCTCTCTTAGCAAAGTTAAAGCCTGATGGAGGTGCTGCTCATGTTGTTGAGCATCTCTACTGTATGTCAAGATGTCATCTATGAAGACTACTATAAACAAATCAAGAAAAGGTTGAAAGATTCTATTCATGAGTTCCATGAATGCAGTTGGTGCATTAGTTAGTCCAAACGACATAACTATGAACTCATAGTGACCATACCTTGTCCTAAAAGTAGACTTAGGTATGTCACTCCCTTGATACGCAACTGATGATATCCCGACCTCAGATCTATCTTAGAGAAGATAGTTGCACCACACAATTGATCAAACATGTCATCGATCCTTGGCAGAGGATACTTGTTCTTTATGGTTATTTTATTCAACTGTCTATAATCAATGCATAATCACATCGATCTGTCCTTCTTCTTAACAAAGAGAATCGGAGCACCCCATGGTGAAGTACTCGGTCGAATAAAACCTTTCTCAAGAAACTCCTGTAGCTATTTCTTGAGCTCTACCACCTCAGCAGGTGCCATTCTATACGGTGTTTGTGCTATTATTTGCGTGCCTGGGATTAGATTAATCTCAAAATAAATCTCTCGGGGCGGAGGAACACCTGGAAGTTCCTCAGGGAACACATCTTCAAACTCCCTAACTATCGGAACTTTAGAAAGATTAGGGCTCTCCATTGTGGTATCTACCACATGTGCCAAGAATGCAAAGCATCCTTGTATCATCAACTTCTCAGCTACCATAGATGACACAAGACAGGTTGGAAGAATCTTTCTATCTCCCTGAAAAATCCATGTGTCACTGTCATCTGTGAACACAACTTGCTTGGAATCACAATCCAAGACAACCTTATACTTATATAGGGTGTCCATCCCAAGAATTATATCAAACCCATGCATCTCAAGTGGTATAAGATCCACCTGAATGCGATGTTTAGAAAAGGAAAGAATGCAAGGAGAACACACCTCCTGCAACACTGCAGATCCCAGCAAAGGGGTTTCTAACAACAAATTATCTGCTCTATGACTGACAGTTATATTACAGTCATGGATCACTTCTCGAGTGATAAAGGAATGCGTAGCACCCAGATCAATTAAAACATATACGAAGCAGGATGAAGACATATCAGAATGAAATAGTTCCATCTGACCTGTCACAACTCAAGGGTTGACTATTGCTTCAGGTTGATTCATCGCATAAAATCTCACCATTGCTTGTTGTTGACCATGTGCTTGGTTGTTGGGTGCTGACAATCCAGCTTGGGACGCTTGTCCACATCCTCGAGTGCCACTCAAAAGTTGTCGCCTATGAGAGCCTTGCTGACTCTGCCTCGGTGGTTGGGTTACCACTATGTTCCCATTTGGACAATCCCTTGCTAGATGTCCTACCTGTCTACACTGGTGATAGGTTCTATTCTCTTGATATGGTCTAACAGGTCCAATCACTGACGTTGATGTTGTACTGGGGGCTCTATTTAGAGGGAAAGTACGACCCCTACCCCTACTTGACGTCCACTGCGTCTGGGTATTGAACCTTGGTGGTGTTGTTGGTGCGGAAAATCTCAGTTTCTTAAAACTTTCAGACCGCTATCCTTGAAACTGAGTATACACCTTCTTACTCTTAGCCTGTCACTTCTCAATCACTGACCTTTCTATCTGTCTCACGGACTCCACAAAGGTGGCGAACCTCTCCCTATTCTCTAAGGCAGACATAGGGGTGGTCAATTCAGCATTCAACCCCTTCTCAAAATGCCGAATTCTCTCTTCATCAGTAACTACCATATGCGGACAGAACTGTAGAAGCTCCATGAACATAGCTTCATACCCGCTAATGTTCATTGGTCCTTGCCTTAACCTCTCAAACTGAGAGATCTTCTCATCTAGATACGTCTTGGGAAAGTATCTATTGATGAATTCTCGTCGGAATTCTACCCATCCAATTTCAACACCTGGCCTCTTACCCTCTTCTATTGTCCACCAGTGTCCAACACTCCCTTTTAGAAGGTACACTGCATGCCTCACCTTTTCTGCTTTAGGGATATTGAGGATTCTAAAAGCCTTCTCCAGCTCGATCAGCCACATATCTGCATTTGCTGGGTCAGCTGTACCAGCATAATCTATGGCTCCATCCCAGAAAAGTCATTCGAAAGTCTTACCGGCTCCCTGTCCTTCATTGTGGGCTGGTGCTCTAGGTGCAGGTGGTGGCATCCTATCCGCCATATGCGTCATGGTTGCCATAAACTACCCAAAAAGATCATGGAAAGCTGGACTTTCTAGTGCAGTCTGGTTAAGGTGGGGATGTTCAGGTACTGGTTCCTCCCTATTTTGGTCCCTTGCACCTCTTCCTGGTGCAGCAATGCTGCTCTCAGCAGCATGTTCTTCGTGTGATCCAGACATTTTTAAGTTCTTCTTCTCCTCCTATATGAGCAGAAGACACTATCAGATATACTGGAAGACACTAGAATAGACTCAACAACCTTAATCCTATGTCTCTGTAGACTCAGTGAACCTAGAGCTCTGATACCACTAATTGTGGGATCACCGTTTGAACAAAACATCATTAACTAAGCGGAAGCAATCATTAATAGTAGATTACTAAAAATCACTAAAAATTAAAACCATTTACAAAGAAATCCAAACACGGGAAAACTCTTTTATCAAGAACCAAAGTATTTTATTTACATCCTGGTTCATAAGTACATATCTTGTACTATCTCTTCTTGAGGATTACAAGCATCAAATGCCTTGTTAAAACTATACACAGACAGTATAAGAACCTTGAGGCATCAAGCCAAAATCTCAGATCGATTCATTAAAAGTACTAACTACTAACTCCGAGGACCTGAGAGTACAGAGACGACACATAGGACTCTCTATACAAAATATGACAGCCAGTGCCTCCACCTGGAATTTCACTGCTATCCCTGTTGTTGTTGTCCTTCTCCTGCTGTATGGTTTCTACCTCCTCATCCTCATACACCTAAAAAGGTTGGATCCCACGGGGGTGAGACAATTGAAAATTGTCCCAGCGAGAGATATAACTCTCCGCTAGAAACATTATTATTGCAGATGAACAGTAATAAACTGAACAGAGGAATCTTTATTAAACAACAGGGTTTAATCATCATTAAGCATAATAGAGCAATATCATCTTTTAAGGCATAACAACTACAAATGATAAAGCAATAAATCATCTATTCAGTTTAATAAGGAATATGAAGAACATGTATAATATTTATCCACTTTAGGATACAATAAGCAATGTAACATCAACCAATGATTTCCGTATTTCATTCTTAAGTAAATATGTGACACGACTGATTACATTTTACAATCATACTTATGCCCTGAGGAGATGAAGTATACCGTTCATGCTCCAACCGACCATGATTACGTAAAGGATCGGTTCCATACATTGGTCAATGGAAGAGCCGAACTCCATCACCTCATCTGTCTCGGTCAGTACGAGACTATATGCAGGACATCTTATGTCTCTACTAATTAGCTTGCCAGGGTATACTGACAACTTAGCTATAGAGTTATAGCCCATAGCATATACTCTCTTAAGGATATGACCCGTACTCAATGCCTAGTATTGTGGAGTTATGGCCCATAGCCATACTCTTATTGGGATATGGTCCATAACCATTCTTGTACAAAGGATATGGCCCGCAGTCATTCCTATGAGGTGTAAGGATATATTCGCCCATTACCCCCACATATTCAAGAATATTCATTCCAGGAGTTCCGGTAGGAAAACCTGTTTCACCATCACCAACTACTGATGATGATGGATCTATGGATAGGGCTCTATATAATAATATTTCACTTGATTAGTTAAGTACATTACCCTATTTTTTTAACATCAATCAAGATTCCAAATATGAATTAGTATAACAAATGCTACAAAGAATGAGTAATACTTCTATCAAGCACTTTTCGAAGCTTTTAAAAAAAAACATTGCGATCTCAATCCCTTGTCACATCATGGGCATTCTCATTCCTTAACATCTCATCATCATGATTATGGAATATGGGTATTCAAACCTCAGTTCATCAAAATCACTTGTTACCCCTTATCAAGTAACTAATACCTTCAGGTCATCTGACCAAGGTAAACATGATACTTGCTATACAAGCATCTCACATGTCTCTCAAGCCCATTTAATCTCTTGTTACCTCATACTAGGCAACAAAGCATATTATGGATCACAAGGCCCATAAAACAATTTCAATAATAAAACATCATAACTCATACCTGGCTATGCCCAACATCTCATGATACCTGCATGATTAATACTCATGATAACAGTTACATCAATTACATATCAAGACTATGCAATGTAATGGTAACATCACTATTCCCTCATTAGGGTTAGGGTTTTCCCAAATTCATGTCAATTAGGGATTCTCATCCCATTACCCAAAATTAGGGTTATGTTTTATCATCATATTGCCCAACATTAGGGTTTCATGCAGTATAACCCAAAAATTAGGGTTTCACATAGCATCACCCTGGATTAGAGTCTCACATCACATCATTGCATTAGGGTTTCACATGGCATTACCCTAGATTAGGGTTTCACACATCATTACCTTAAATTAAGGTTCCTTATAACTTTTCCCCAAATTAGGGTTTCATGTAACTTTACCTGAAATTAGGGTTTTTCATTATATTACCCTGAATTGGGATTTCTCATATCATCATCCTAGATTTGGGTTACACCATTACCCTAGATTAGGGTTTCACCTAGTATTGCCCTAAATTAGGATTAGGGCTCATCAACCTTCTCGATTAGGGTTTCATGATCTCTTTATCAAGAATCATACCCTAATTACATATGTTATTCATGTTGAATGTGTTGAGGCTTAACCACTATATGATTATTATTCATGTATGAATTCCTCTCTCTCTCAACCTCTCTAGGATGTTGATTACTCCATACTTATCAACTTGGATCAACCCATTATTCAAGTACATACATCTATGGTTATCATAGTGTATTGAGTTACTACTTTCATAAGCATCAAAGGTTAACCACTCAAAAGGTACTAATCACCTAAGTACTTGAGAGGTACAACCATTGTAATTAACTTTGAGATACATCA
Source organism: Alisma plantago-aquatica (assembly GCA_963693085.1). Lineage (NCBI taxonomy): Eukaryota > Viridiplantae > Streptophyta > Magnoliopsida > Alismatales > Alismataceae > Alisma > Alisma plantago-aquatica. Next base: position 380,806,681 of record OY856409.1, on the reverse strand, counting down.
TTAACAATCATAGGGTTAATTGATATTTCATAGCTTTGAGACTGTTAGGTCCCCAAACAGTTTTGATAATTTTGAACCTTCAAACGGTTTTGACCTCCTTGACCTTTAAACGGTTTTGAGACTGTTAGCCCTCCAAACGGTCTTGAGACCATTTGGGCATCTAGGGTTGAGACCATTTACTCTTAAACGGTTTTGAAACTGTTTGATCAAATTAACCTTGAGACCAAATGAACAACCCATAATTGAAACCGATTGAACATCAAACGGTTTTGAGACTGTTTGCCCTCCAAATGGTCTGAAGACCGTTTGATCCCAAATGGTCTCAAGACCGTTTGGTCCAAACCACCTTGAAACTGAATGGATCAATTAGGGTTTCTTAATCAATTGATTTAGGGTTTCCACTCATTGAACCATCAAACATTAAGACCATTGAAAGTAGATCAACTTGTAACCCTTGAATCTCCATCCATCCATGACTCCTCTTGACCTCAAACGGTCTTGAGACCATTTGAGCCATTCAACATAGCAATCAATTCAATCAATTTAGGGTTTCAACCAATCAATCCGATTAGGGTTTGTAATCAATGGATCACCCATTCTTGAATCCATTATAATTAGATCAATTTGAACCATTGGATCTTTAATCATCCACATCAGCAATTGACCCCAAATGGTCTTGAGACCGTTTGCCCCCAAACGGTCTTGAGACCGTTTGATCACCCAACGGTCTTGAGACCGTTTGGTCATCAAGTTGAAACCATTTGCACATGATCTTTCTTGAGGTGTGTGCTAAGATGACATCATCATCTTCAAGCTACAAACCTTCGAAATTTGCTATGATCTTTGTGATGATTTCATCAGTTAATCAAAAGAAAGTTCGGGAATGAAAAAGGAATCAACATATGATGAAGAAATGAAATCAATAATGATATTTAAGGGTTCAAGTTATATAACCTGCCTTCAAAGTTGAATCCAAGCTTCAAGCTTCACGTCCTCAATGGTGAATGAAGCTTTCTCAACTTCCTAAGGTCCGTACTCAAGTCTTTGAGTGAAAAGAATGGATAAGGTTGAAGATTGAATGGAGAAAAGAAGAAAATAAGCATTGAATTTTGATTTCCATCATGAAATCAAGGTTGAAGATTATTAAGGAGCTCACCTAAAAGTTGGGGAACGTTCTCCTCTTACTCCTAAGCTCCCTTTTTCTTGGCCAAAGCAAGGAAAGAAAGAAGAATCGAAAAAGAGTCTTTCATGTGGGTGGAAAATGGGATATATGTAAGGGAATTTCAAGAGAGAGAAAGTGTTATAAAAATCTTTCAATTCCATAAATTGGTGCCACTTATCCCTCTCACTTCCTTGCATACGAAACCATAATCCTCCCCTTGAAAATCCTCTTCTTTATCCATGAATTAAAGGAAAACAAATTAAGCACCTTAATCAATATAATAATAATATCCAAAAATGAGTGGATATTACTTTTTATTTAACTAATGTGAGTGGGCTCTCCACTCACTTTAGATATTTCGGTGCCATTGCAAGGCACAAGGACATCCATACTTATATAAATTCAACCATCTCATTTTTGGTTGAAGGGCACTTCCATTAATATATTTATTTTTGCATTAAATTGAATTAGGGTTTCAATTATGCTTAAATCTTAATTATTTTAATATCAAGAGCCTCTCTCTTCCAAAGAGATTCAAATGAGATGACCCTCTGATTTTATTGTCTCTAATTGATACCAAGAAACATTAGGGACTCTTTAGAAGTGGTATTTTTCATATTGAACCCTGGGTTTTGGGTAAATTGCACATTACACCAAAACTAGGTTTTAATGCACAAACATTGCTTAATAAGCTCTTTCTTGGTGCTCAGGCTTGTGGTAGACATACCTCTGCATCATTTTGATTCTTATGATGCTTCAACACTTGAGGAACATTTTATCATGTAACATTTGCAAGGTAACCCCTAAACTTGGGTAACTTGTACTTTAGTCCAAAACGGGCAAAACATTGTTTTCAACATTATTCAAAAAGGACTAAAATTGAAACATAAGTTCCTCTTGATCCTTAATTACTTTTCAAAAGATAAAAGAAAGAATATAATTATCTTTCTTAAACAAAACATCTAGGGTTAAAGCATAACCCAGGTCAGGGATGTTACAGTTTATGTCGTATGAAATCCTTATGAGATCCATGTGATAAGTGAATGAGGTAAATGAAACCCTAAGGATAGGGTGCTCAATGAATCAAGTATTATGATATCAATGCTCTCAGTATGAGATGTGGTGATTCTTAATAGTTCAATTGCATGATTCTAGTGTATAAAGTGCCAAGTTGACAAGTATTTTGTTTATTTAAAAATTTTAGTCTGCTTGTATGTATAGTATGATGATTACTCAGAATATTACAGTGTTTTGAATATACTGCTCTGCCAAGTTTAGAATGATATACATGTTGTATTATAAACTACAAATAAATAGATGTGGTACCATAGAGATACCAGAGTCAAGTATAAGTAAGGAAAAGATACAATATAGTAAGAGCTTTCTAAGAATAATAAAATAATAGACTTAGGGGCCTTGAACAACGTAGAACCCCTATGAGAGTTATGTGCCTTCGGGGTGAAATGACCTAACCCTGGAAGTGTCCAGTATACGGGGGTCAGAACGTACTAACAAGTGGTACAGGGGATGAATCCCTAGTGAAAGTCTCCTTAAATTACAGTATGTAGTGTCCAACATCAACCAGAGATCCTGGTGGCACTAGAGTACAGAAAAGCCAATAGGTGGCTTGACTCTCCGCCTGTGTGCTCAGGTTAGAGGAGTCAAGTTTTATGGCCCACAGGTATGCGGAGGCCAGAGTGCCATCTTTCATGTTGTAGACCATCGACGTTGTTAGGCTTAGCAATCCTAGGGTGTCTGCTAAGTCTTGTACAGTGAGATCATAGTGCACTACGAGTCTTCATATGTAGAGTGCACTGCATATGATCAGGGCATAAGATAAAATATGATCATATAGGTTTAAAGATTTTCTTATAAGTAAAAAGAGTTAAGAAAGATTTGAGTACAGTTTCGTAGTAGTTGTTCTTTAAATGTAATATTTACATTCCATGTATTTTTAACTGTATTGTTTTAGATCTGCTCAGTGTAGTAATTTCTGTATTTTATTCCAATTTAATAAATTATCTAGAGTATCCTGCCATATTTATTATTATGAATGATTAGTCTCTTTAAAGCTCACTGCTGTTATAATTGATATCAGTTTCTTAAAAGTATATGTGTAATTATATCAGTGCTTTAGACTGTTTCTTTGAAGTACTCATTCACTGAGCGAGTAGGCTCACCCCCCTACTCAAAATTTTTAGGGAAACCACATGGACTTGAAGAAGGTCAAAGCATAAGAGTATATCTACCACATGAGTTAAGTATGAGATTAGTTAAGTTCAATCGGTCCCTGTCACTCTAGGTCCTTGTATAGATGTCAGAGAGTTGTAAATGATGTTTGTATGTTTGTTTCCTTAATAAGAGAGAATACAAATGATTGTCATGTCGTATGTACATGAAAGTGTGAGAAACATAATGAATGTATGGATGTGTACCATTAATGATGAGATCATATTACAGTAATAAAAGTTTAATTCTCTTGTAAAGTTTGTTTATGTGATTGAATGCGAGAAAACAAAGAGTTTGAAATAAATAGGAAAAGTCGGGAGTGAAATTTGTATTAAGTGTAATTCTCATAGTGATGCCCTAATCTCATGATTAGTGGTAATCATGGGATGTGGGGTGACAGCTTGGTATCAGAGCTTAGGCTGAGTCGTCAGGGACCATTAGGATAGAAAGTTAGAGTTATAAGTGTGGCAAATAGTAGGTGATGTGTCTTTAGCTCTGGGAGGTCTAAGTATTTAGATATCGTCGCCCAGTATCTAAATACTTAGGTTGACCAGTATCAAGCTACTCTATCTATTCTTCTCTAGATGCCCTGGCCAGGTATGTAGAGGAAGGATGGGCTAGAGAGAAACCCTAGAAATCTTAGGGTTAGTTGACCAGAAAGTAATGAAGGAGTAAGAGATTGAACATATAATGTGATACAACTCTTGCTTTATATTGCTTCTTTGATTGGAGATCAATAGAAATGTTCTTATATGTATGAATTCATATTATCAGTTTGTAGAATATGTATGGTTCTTTTAGATTGTTGTGTATCATGAAGTTGATTCAGTTATTCTTTGTATCAAGTAGATAAGAAGTTATGTTTAAATGAGTTTTCCCAAAGTGGATATTCTTTCCACATGTTTGAGATTAATAGGAGTTGGTTAATCTTGAGTAGCTCTTGGCTTCGGGACTGCAGGTTCGGCCTGGTCCAATTGGCAGGATGTATTACTGGGATCTAATGACTCCTATTAACAATATAATAAGAGTAGACTCTGGACAAATTTAGACCCACATCATAGTGAGAATGTACATACACTAATATGTTGAAATATATGGGAAAGATTAGAATAGCTAAGAATCAGTTGGAACTGATATCTGAGATCCAACTTTGGGGCCTCATATGAGAAACCCTTAATTGGGAATAAAGGAACACGAGATAAGGTTCATATTAAGTTTAATGATTAGTATTATATGAACTCTAAATATGAAATAGGGAAATGATATGAGAAAAGTATTTAAAGTCCAAGATAGTAAGAATCAATCATGAGGAATAGATCATATAATCGAGTACAATATTTTTATGTACTCCAAAGCAAAGGGAAAATAGAAGAAAAGAGTTAAGTATACAATAAGTACATAGAAGTGAAGTTCAAAAGAATGAAAGTGAAGAGAATTAGATGAACATGTAAATCATAAGACTAGGATAACAAACTTAGTTGAAACAAAGAGAAATGTTAGAAATGATGAGCTTGATTAAGGAATGAGGGTTATGATATAATTGAGAGCATGGAGTGTATACCTTTATTGTGAAGTTTAATACATTCATCCTTACTGCCTTTGGATTCTAAATCTCTATAGAACAACAAACTAGTTTCTAAAAGAAGAACATAAGTGTAGCTTAACCAATGAATAAGTCATACAAAGGTAGACTATATTCGGGAGGGAAAAACTTGATTGAAAGAGATACTAAGTTTGACCCATGCATGAGCCGTTTGATTTAAAATGAAGGATATGTAATGTATTAAACATGAGTTGAAGCTAGTAGAGAGATTATTGATTTTGAATTTCAACTTCAAATTAGTAGAATGATAAAAAGAAATATGTGCAACATGGTATACATGATCATACACATGAATAAGCAACATGAGCATAAGAAAAAATTAGAAGTTAAAGATGACAGGTGGAAGAGTAGTATATGGTAAGAGGATTATGGAAAGTAAGGAAGGGTTTGAAACATGATGGAGTTAGGAGATTCAATCAAGTGCTAGTTAGTCAAGTATCCTTGTTGATAACTAATTAAGCCTACATACGACAAATGTATTAAGGGAATGTTTGAAGATAAGAATTCTAAGTCTCAGAATCATCTTCTCTTTCATATCCTCCTTAATGAGAGCAATGTGGGAATGAAGTGGTAAGAAAATGAATCATATATGATGCATAACCACCATGGTAGAGAAATCTAGTGAATGTAATAATGGCATACAATATGAGGATGAAACCCTAGCATGGTAATTGAGAATGTAATCTATCTGAATGGCCAAGTAAGAGAAAGGAAATTCAATTGATAAGATAAAGAAGACTTAAGTAAAACTTGTGAGATCCAAAGTTTGACTTTCAAATTAAGGGAGCAAAGTCACACCACAATAACGTCATGCTACTGATATAGACCAAACCCTAGAATGTTTAGAGTTGTAGTAGTTCAAGGGTTGTCACTAGTGATTTTCCCTTGAATACTAGCATCTCTATAAAACACGATCATGAAATTTGCACTATGAGAAGTAAACTAGCACTGATAGTAATCCAGGGTTTAAAGGTAGCTAATCTGAAAGATAGATAAACAATATGGAAATGATTCAGAGCAAAGAGTAAGATATAAATTTGAAATGTAACAAGTGTGTTTTGAATAAAAGGAGAAACATGGTGAACTCTCTTTTGTGACTTAAAGGTAATACAAAACAATAGTACATATTGAGCCATATGAATTGAGAAAGTTGGATCAGATTATCAATGTTGAGATAACACCTCAAGAGTATGAAGATATTGAAATGGTTGTTTATCTCTCTATCCTATTATATATTGTGGCATAGAGAATTTGTTTGTTGTCATTGAGAACAATTCCAAACATGTTGTGATTTAGTAAAGAATTAAAGGACTTAATGTTGAAAACTGCATTCAAGTATGAAATACAAGAATATAATGACATGTAAGATTTTAGAAGCTTAAAATAAACCTTGAATGTACTTTTCTTGCATGTTTATGTTTCGGGGACAAAACATTTTAAGGGGGAAAGAATTGTTATGATCGTATCTGAGCTTAATTGGTAATCTAGGGTTTACTTGGATGATTGTATGATTAACTAAGTTGATCAATGTTTAAAGCTTGATTAGTGATGGTTGTTAAGTTTTGATGTTTTAAATATAATGAGAATATTTAATCATACTTTGATTCACATAATTAGGGTTTAAGATTTGGAAACCCTAATCGGCCCAAATTAGGGTTTTGATGACATATGAATACATAATTTGATAAGTATAGTGTCTCACTACATGATTTTTATTATTTTATTTGTAACTATGATTGAATTCAAATTTAAATATGATTTGGATATCTCAAATGTGAACACTATTGAAAAATATAAGAATTTTTAAAGAATGTTATGACCTATTTGTCAGTCGAGTTTCAAACTCGACCGATCATATTTTCAGATTGATATAGCAGTGTGGTAATTGAATTTTATATTTTTATTGGTATATCCAATTGATCTCAAATTTTAAATGTACTTTATAAAATCAATTATAGACACCCTATTAAATTGGAGTAATTTTTGGATGACTTTTGATCTCTACAGAGAGGGTGTCGGTCGAGTTATGTGAAGGACAAACTCGACCGACCATGTTGCTGACTGCAATATAGCAGTGTAGTATTTGATTTTTATTTATTTATTGGTAACTCCAAATTATCTGAAATTTTTAATGGAGATCTGAAACTCAATCAGGAGGATCGGTTAGCTATTCAGTAGATGAATTACAGTAACATTTGTATGACTGAAAATTCAGCTGAAATAAGAGAAAGTATAGCGAGGGGTCAATGTGCAATTGACCTAAGCAGCTCAATTGCTCTATATGGTCAACCTAACACACTAGTAGCTATCATAATTCACGATTCAGTCCACAGAAACGAAATCCTAGAGAGAGAGGGAGAGTTAGGGTTTGAGAGGAGAAAATGGTGGAATTGCTGATCTAGGGTTTCTCTATCTGAGATATGATGAAATCAAGTAAGTTTAGCTTCTTTGCATAGACTTTAATGGTGAATATTCTCTCACATGTCAAGATTCCATCACTCCTCTGATTTGATCCAAAATGGTATCAAAACTTCCCCTTTTCTCACTCTTTCTTAATAATCCCTCATTTTTAGGGTTTCCGAGTTGAAAGGAAGAAGAATTGGGTGAATTGCTAGGGATTTGATATGAGATCGAGATTTTCAGGGATGAGCTGCATTTGTAAGGTGTTTTCACACCTTAGGGTGAGTGGGAACTTCCTTTAAATAGTATATTGCACAAAAATTGGTTAAATCTTCCATAATCCTTAATTGCTTAGTATGCGACTACAAACCCTGAATTGTCTGTTTGATCTAAGTTGTTGCAAAATGATATGAAATGGAATCTTCCTCTATTTGCATGAATCTCGGATGATAAAATCATATTAGAAATGTATACAATACATACTAATGAGAATTCCCTAAGTATTCACAGAGGTTATAAGAGTAAACGTAAATATAGTGAATTTGTCTATGACTGAAATTGTTGTATAATTAAATAGAGAAATTTGTTTATCTGGATCCCCTTGGTTATGAATTATTGTTTATCTGAATGCGTAATACTTATATTCTAGATACTATCTTGAATTTCATTTAAGGTGAATAGTGTTTGTTTGATATCTCAGTAAAGAAGGTGAAACCCTAGATGCAAGGAAAGTTGGATATTTACAAATAGATATCTTGAAATCCATTTGAAGGGATTTTCTTGACATGATAAACTTTATTTATTCAATTTTATTCTTGATGCATGATATCTCAGTGAATGGCATGGAAACCTAAATCCAGATCAATTCTAAGGTTTCATACATATATTGATTGTATATAATTTGTTGAAAGCAGTCTTTATTCAGTGAATGTTTATGTCGTATGAAATCCTTATGAGAGTCATGTGATAAGTGAATGAGGTAAATGAAACCCTAAGGATAGGGTGTTCAATGAATCAAGTATTGTGATATCAATGTTCTCAGTATGAGATGTGGTGATTCTTAACAGTTCAATTGCATGATTCTAGTGTATAAAGTGCCAAGTTGACACATATTTTGTTTATTTAAAAATTTTAGTTTGCTTGTATGTATAGTATGATGATTACTCAGAATATTATAGTGTTTTGAATATACTACTCTACCAAGTTTAGAATGATATACATGTTGTATTATAAACTTCAAATAAATAGACGTGGTACCATAGAGATACCAGAGTCAAGTATAAGTAAGGAAAAGATACAATATAGTAAGAGCTTTCCAAGAATAATAAAATAATAGACTTAGGGGCCTTGAACACCGTAGAACCCGTATGAGAGGTTTGTGCTTTCGGGGTGAAACGACCTAACCTCTAGTATACGGGGGTCGAAACGTACTAACATGTGGTACGGGGGACGAATCCCTAGTAGAAGTCTCCTTAAATTACAGTATGTAGTGTCCAACATCAACCAGAGATCCTGGTGGCACTAGAGTACAGAAAAGCCAATAGGTGGCTTGACTCTCCGCCTGTGTGCTCAGGTTAGAGGAGTCCAGTTTTACGGCCCACATGTGTGTCGAGGCCAGAGTGCCATCTTTCATGTTGCAGACCAGTGACGTTGTTAGGCTTAGCAATCCTAGGGTGTCAGCTAAGTCTTGTACGGTGAGATCGTAGTGCACTACGAGGCTTCATGTGTAGAGTGCACTGCATATGATCAGGGCATAAGCTAAAATATGATCATATAGGTTTAAAGAGTTTCTTGTAAGTAAAAAGGGTTAAGAAAGATTTGAGTACAGTTTCATAGTAGTTGTTCTTTAAATGTAATATTTACATTCCCTGTATTTTAACTGTATTGTTTTAGATCTGCTCAATGTAGTAATTTCTGTATTTTATTCCAATTTAATAAATTATCTAGAGTATCTTGCCATATTTATTATTGTGAATGATTCGTCTCTTTAAAGCTTACTTATGTTATAATTGATATCAGATGCTCAAAAGTATATTTGTAATTATATCAGTGCTTTAGACTGTTTCTTTGAAGTACTCATTCACTGAGCGAGTAGGCTCACCCCTCTACTCAAAATTTTAGGTAAACCACATGGACTTGAAGAAGATCAAAGCATCATAGTAGATTTACCACATGAGTTAAGTATGCGATTAGTTAAGTTCAGTCGGTCCCTGTCACTCTAGGTCCTTGTATAGATGTGAGAGAGTTGTAAATGATGTTTGTATGTTTGTTTCCTTAATAAGAGAGAATGCAAATGATTGTCATGTCGTATGCACATGAAAGTGTGAGAAACATAATGAATGTATGGATGTGTACCATTAATGTTGAGATCATATTAGAGTAATAAAAGTTTAATTCTCTTGTAAAGTTTGTTTATGTGATTGAATGCGAGAAAACAAAGAGTTTGAAATAAAAAGGAAAAGTCAGGAGTGAACTTTGTATTAAGTGTAATTCTCATAGTCATGCCCTAATCTCATGATTAGTGGTAATCGTGGGATGTGGGTGTGACAGGCCATGACCCAGAACATGATAATTTCCTTTCACAACATGTCCCTTCAAATGCATTAAGGAGGTGCCATAACCCATATATTGACAATGTCCTCGCATAATAAGTCTCTAAAAATGCATTTTGGTGAAGTTTGGGCCCATATATGACCTCTCATGTCATGTCCTTAAAAATACATTCGGGAGGTGCCATGGAGCATACAATCACAATACCATCTCATAGTAAGTCCTCAAAAATGCATTTTGGAGGTGTTAGGCCTCATATCACGACAATTTCCTCTCACAAGAAGTCTATGAAAATTCATTTGGGAGGTGTCAGGGCCCATATCATGACAACATCCTCTCATAACAAGTCCATCAAAATGCATTTGGGAGGTGTCATGGCCCATATCGTGACAAATGTTATCTCACAACAAGTTCCTAAAAATACATTTGGGAGGAGCCACGACCCATATGATGATAATTTTCTTTCAAATGCATTAAGGATGAGACATGACCCATATATTGATAGTTTCCTCTCATAATAAGCCCCTAAAAATGCATTTGGGTGAAGTTTGGGCCCATATCATGACAATCTCCTCTCACGCCAAGTCCTTGAAAATACATTTGGGAGGTGCCATGACACATATGATGACAATGGCATCTCACAGTAGGTCCTTAAAAATGCATTTTAGAGGTGTTAGGTCTCATATCATGAGAACGTCCTCTTAAAATAAGTCCATAAAAATACATTTGGGAGGTGTCAGGGCCCATATCATGACAAATGTTATCTCATAGTGCGTCCCTAAAAATGCATTTGGGAGGTACCACGACCCATATCATTATAGTGTCCTTTCACAACACGTCCCTTCAAATGTGTTAAGGAGGTGCCAGGGCCCATATATTGATAGTGTCTGTAAATTCATTTAGGAGGAGCCATGGCCCACATGATGATATTATCATCTCACAACCAGTCCCTTGAAATGCATTTGTGAGGATCTTGGGCCCATATCATGACAGTATCATCTCATAACAAGTCTCTTGACATGAATTTGTGAGGATCTTGGGCCCTTGAGATGTGTATATATCTATTGTCCTCTCAACTATTCATAAATGGACATCTAGGAGGTTGGCGACAATTGAAGCCTAGTTGATTGGGTGTTTATGGAAGCTACCTCTCATTTGCATGAATTGTTTTTGGGGATGGGAGGTCTATGTAATATTATTCCAATGAAAAACTTTCCTCATAAGACAAAGTCTCATTGGCCTTGGAATGATCACGAAAGAGAGATGTATGAGTTTGGTGACTATTTTCATGTCAATATCCCTTTATGAATAACTTAGAATGACTCTCAACAACATTTTCTCTCATACATCTCCTTCACAAGTTGTTAAATAAATGTACTGATATATTTTTATGAAAATGCATTTGGGAGGATCCATGAACTATATCATGACAATGTTCACTCATAGAAATTTCCTTGAAATGCATCTTTGAGGACTTATGGTCCATGTCCATATCTTGATAGTGTGCTCTCACAACAAGTTCCTAAAAATGCATTTGTGAGGGGACTGGGCCCAGATCATGAGCATGTTCGCTCATGGAAATCTCCCAAATGTATTAGTGAGGAGCCATAGTCCATATCATGACAATGTGTATCGGTAGAAAGTCTGTGAAAATGTTTCTGGGTGGAGCTAAGGCCCATATCATGATAGTGTCCTCTCTTAGAAAGTCCTTGAAAATGGTTAGGTTTGAGACATGCATATATGTATTGTCCTCTTAACTATTCATAAAAGAGATGTGTATGAGTTTGGGGATGATGGGAGCAAGGTTGTTTGAGTGCTTTTGACAACCACCACTCTTTTGAAACAATTGTTGTTGGGGGTGGGTGGTCAACGCAAGGCGCTATCAAGGAGCAATTTGCCTTGCAAGACAAATGCCCATTAGCCTTAGAATATTCACAAAAGAGACATATATGAGTTTGGGGGATGATCATTATACCATATCCCTCTATAATTGACCCTCTACTTAGAAAGACTCTCAACAATAATTTCTCTCACGTATCTTCCTTTATGAATTGTCAATAAATGTATTGATATATACCCATGAAGTTGTTGATGCTTATTGTTGATTGGGAGATGTTGAATGACTGACATGTCTATCACCTAAAGTTTAGGTAATAAATACATGTGTCATCTAAAAGTTTTGTGACATGCATGTGTGTCACCTAAATATATACCCTCTTCTAGATCACACGTGACTCATATACATGTCACCTATATGGAAAACCCCCATTAGAACATAGGTGATTCAAATATATGTCAACTATTTGGCGTAACCCTTTCATATATGATAAAATGTATGTCATCTATATTATGTAGGATTATACAGATTATAGATTATTTACATGTATGTCACCTAAAGTATGTAACCTTTTCAAAATGCTAAAATGTATGTCATCTATTTCATACAAGTCTACACAGATTATAAGTGATATACAAGAATGCCACCTAAAATATGTAACCTTTTACATGAATGTCACCTATACTATATTTTTTGGTAGTGGAAGATGCAAACGTTATAGACTTTTAGGGAAGGTGCTTCGTGTACTAGAAAATTGTCCATTCCAAAACCTAGCACCCCAATCTTTTCTATTTGAAGAACACAAACATCTAAAGCAGTTCCATTTTTCTAGACAAGTTTCCTTTTCTTTTTCCTTCTGGTGTCGACCATTGTACCTTTCATTTCAACATTGTGTGGTTCAGACTTTTCCATCAGACATTGGGTAAATGGATAGGTCCAACACAGTCCAATCACTGGCATTGAGATGTAGCACCAAGAGCTGAGGATAAATAACCTTGGGGTACAATTGTCAAAACGATTGTTCACAAGATTGAAAACCTTCTAAGAGAGCTAAAAAATGCCATGTTCAATAGACTCATCTTTTTTGTTGTTATTTTATATTCTCCTATAAGAAAAGGTGTGGGTAAAGAAGCTAGTCTCGCTGCATCATTGTCTGGATGTAGTGAAAAATGTGCAAAGATTTCCACATCTTGGATGGGTGTGGGTAAAGAAGCTAGTCCCACCGCAGCATTGCCTGGATGTAGTGAAAAATGTGCAAGGGTAACTTTTTCGATGAAGGTAGGTAAAGAAACGAGTCCAAGAAAAAAATTAGAGTTGGATCTTGGAATATTGGCTCTTTGACAAGAAAATCTTTAGAGATAGTAGATACCATGATGAAAAGAAAAGTCAATATAGCTTGCTTGTAGGAAACTAAATAGACAGGAGAACATTGTAGAGAGATTGGAGGCACATGATATAAAATCCGGTATACATGCATTGACAAACATAGAAATGGCATAGGTATTATTGTTGATAAGATGTTGAAGGATGATTTTGTAGAGAGATTGGAGGCACATGATATAAAATCTGGTATACATGCATTGATAAACATAGAAATGGTGTAGGCATTATTGTTGATAAGACGTTGAAGGATGATGTTGTCAAGATCACTAGGATGGGTGATAGAATCATACCTATCAAGGTCATTCTTGGGAGAAAGATTTTTAACATTATTAGTGCTTATGCCTCCCAAGTTGCCCTAAGCGAGGAGGCTAAGAAGGATTTTTGGGATAACTTACATGAATTGATGCAACGAATATCGACAGAGGAGAAGATCATTATTGTGAGTGATTTAAATGGCCATGTGGGGAGTAGCAATGATGGATATGAGAGAGATCATAGTGGCTTTAGATATGGAAGCATAAATAGAGAAGGAGAGAGGATATTAGATTTTGCAGTTGCATATGATATGATTTTGACAAACACCCATTTCAAGAAAAGAAATCTCATAAGATTACTTTTAAGAGTGGGCACAATTGTAACCAAATTGATTACCTCCTTACAAGGCGGGAGGATCGTAAAGTATGCAAGGACTGTAAAGTGATTCTTGGCAAAGAACTCATGACCCAACATAGGTTGGTGGTTTTGGATATTAACATGAAGATCAATAAAGGCAAGCATAACAAAAATCAAGATAGCAGAATCAAGTGGTGGAATCTTAAAGGAGAAAAGAAATTGATCTTTCATGATAAACTCATCAAGGAGGGAACTTGGAACTTAGAGTTTGATGTTAACACTATGTGGCATAACATGATCTCCTGCATAACAAAAATTTCCGGAGAGGTTTTGGGGGAGTCTAAAGGTTGTGGGCCTCCACAAAAAGAGACTTGGTGGTGGAATGATAAAGTACAGAATGTTATTAAATTGAAAAGGAAGATCTATAGGAGCTTGCCCAAATATTGAGATGATGCAATGTTCCAAAGATACAAGCAAGAAAAGAAAGAAGCAAAAAAGGTTGTTCATGAGGCAAGGTCTAGATACTTTGATGATATTTATAAGAAGTTAGACACTAGAGAAGGGAGAAAAAATATATATATAATGGCTCGTATAAGAGAAAGGAAAGGAAGAGACTTGAGTCAAGTAAAATGCATCAAGAATGAAGATGGTAGAGTGTCGATAAAGGACGATGATATCAAGAACCAATGGAGAAATTACTTTCATAAGCTTTTCAATGGAAATACTCTAAATAATTTTAGAGACTCGTGTTATAGGGATACAAGAGATATCATTTACACACGACGAGTTTCACATTTTGAGGTCAAGAATGCCTTAAAAAGATGAAAATGAGAAAGGCATGCGGACTAGATGGTATTCTCATTGATGTATGGAAGAGTATGGAGGATGAAGGAGTTATGTGGTTAAAATTTTTTATTTAACAAGATCATGAAGACAAAGAAGATGTCGGATGAGTGGAAAAATAGTACTATAGTCCCCATCTATAAGAAAAAAGGTGATGTTCAGAGCTGCACAAACTACAGAAGTATCAAGTTGATGAGTCACACAATGAAGCTTTGGGAGAGGATTATTGAGCATAGGCTAAGATCTATAACACAGATTTCAAACAACCAATTTGGTTTCATGCCTGGTAGATCAACAACAGATGTTATTTTTCTGATAAGAAGGCTTATGTAGAAGTATAGGGAAATAAAAATAGATCTTCACATGGTTTTTATCGATTTGGAAAAGGCTTATGATCGAGTACCCAGAGAAGTGTTGTGGATGGTTTTGAGGAAAAAGGGTGTGTCAATACAGTACACTGACTTGATTAAAGACATGTATGGTAGCTCTACTGCAAGTGTAACGACTCCTAGAGGAGAGACACCAACATTTTCCATCACAGTTGGGGTACACCAAGGATCCACACTCGGCCCATATCTGCTCGTTCTTGTTATGGTTCAGTTGACAAATAATGTTCAGGATGATGTTCCTTGGTGTATGTTATTTGCTAATGATATTGTATTGATTGACAAAACTAAAGATGGTTTGAATGATAAAGTTGAACTTTGGAGAAAGTCACTGGAATCAAATGGATTGATGTTT
This sequence comes from Alisma plantago-aquatica, assembly GCA_963693085.1. NCBI lineage: Eukaryota > Viridiplantae > Streptophyta > Magnoliopsida > Alismatales > Alismataceae > Alisma > Alisma plantago-aquatica. The sequence goes on along the minus strand of OY856409.1, from coordinate 380,791,321 downwards.
AGTAGGAGAAAAACGGAGTATATGCATTGCAATTTCAGCCAATCCTGCAGTGTGAATGGTGGAGTCAAGTTGGACAGAGTAGATATACCAAAATGTGATAAATTTTGTTACTTGGGCTCTAACATTCAAACATATGGGGATGTCCAAAATGGCGTTTGTCATAGGATCAATGTAGGATGGTTGAAATGGAGGAGTGAAACTAGAGTATTATGTGATCGGAAGATCCCTCTCAAACTAAAAAAGCAAGCTTTGTAAAACTGCCATACGGCCAACAATTCTCTATGGGAGTGAATGTTGGGCGGTGAAGAAACAAGGACTCAACAAGATAAACATGGCTGAAATGCATATGTTGAGATGGATGTGTGGGAAGACAAGAAAAGATCGCTTGAGAAATGACTATATCAGGAATAAAGTAGGGGTGGCGAGCATTAGGGACAAGTTGTATGAGGGCCGACTCAGATGGTATGGACATGTGCAACGCAGACCGACTATGCACCTATACAAAGCAATACTATTGAGGCAAGCACAATTAATAGAAGAAGAGTAAGGCCTAAATTACCATGGGAAGAGCTTATAAAGAGAGATTTTGATTTATCCATCTCAACCAAAATATGAACCATGATAGAGTTTAATGGAAAAGAAGGATCCATGTAGCCGACCCTAACATAGTTAGGATTGAGGCTTAGTTGATGATGATGATGATTTTATTTGCTCCTATAGATTGTAATTGCCTCAATTGCTTATGAATTTGTACCTGCTATAGCTTTACATCTTAGACAGTGAATTACTAACCTAATAAACATAATTTTCAACACTACTGACTTTTTATTATTAATTAGGATTTACATCTTTCTAGCATGCTCGTTGGGTCTTAAAGTTGCGTCATCTTTAAATGACCTTGCATGTCCGTAGACCACAAAAATTCCATGGTTTACATTTCTCTAGATGGTACCCAAAAGAGATTGTAGTTAACATCTTTACGACTTGTTTCTACTATCTTACCTATTGGTCAAAATGTTTTTGTTGTTGCAGACCAACCTATCAAGCGGTTGTCAAATAGAGATGATTTGTCATCTACATGTGGCACCTTCTACTCAGCCCAAACCTATATCTGCGGAAAATAATATCTTTATCATGATCACATCAAGTAAGCCTTATTTGATGAGTTATATGATATCTATGATAGGTTTCCTACAACCCTATAACTCTGAAAAGCCTTCATCATCATCATCAACATCTAAGCCTCAATCCCAACCATGTTGGGTTTGACAACATGGATCCTTCTTTTCCAATCATCTCTGTTAAGGGTCATACTTTGATCAAGATGTAAAGATTTAAAATATCTCTTAATAATCTCTTCCCAAGTTAATTTAGGTTTGCCTCTGCTTCTTTTAGTTGTGCTTAACTCAGTAAACTTATTTCGAATAGAATCATTTGTCGGTATGCGTTGCAGATGTCTATACCATCTTAGTCGGCCTTCACGTAAGTTGTCCTCGATTCTCACCACCCCCACTATATTTATGATATAGTCATTCATCAAATGATCTTTTCTCATCTTCCAACACATCCATCTCAAAATACGCATTTCAACCACATTCATCTTGTTGAGACCTTGTTTCTTCATTGTCGTACATTCACTCTCATATCGCATGGCTAGTCGTATAGCTGTTCTGTAAAACTTGTTTTTTAATCTGAGAGGGATCTTCTGGTCACATACTACTCCAGTTGCACTCCTCTTCTTCAACCATCTTTCTGAGATCATGTGACAAACATCATCTTGAACCTCACCTCCCTTTCAATAATAGATCCCAAGTAACTAAACTTATCACATATTGATACATACATTCCATCCAACTTGATTCCACCATTCTAAATTCTAGATTGGTTAAAAATGCAATGCATATATTCAGTTTTGCTTCTATTGATCATAAATCCACTAGATTCCAATGCATTTCTCCAAAGTTCAACTTTATCATTCAATATTTCTTTTCTTTCATCAATCAACACAATATCATCAGCAAATAACATGCACCAAGGGATATTATCTTGGCCAACCTAACTCGGAAAATCCTTAAAGTAAAAAAATTGGTCTTGAGAAACATAGTTGTTGAATGGCTTGGCTACTAAATGGTTAATAACAAGCATCTATTGGATTAGATCTTTGAACACCGAAATCTCATTCTTAAGTCTATAGCCAAGGGTAGAGATCGGATGAAAATTATGGTATCATCTCTATAGAAAAGCTTCATCCTTCCTAAAAGGACTTCACCCCGTCACTTTGTCGTAGACAAAGGATGCCCATGGAAAAGTTGGTGATATCCCACCAAACCAAGGATCATTATAAGGAACAGGATAGAAAATTCATTCCCTATATCAAGCTGGTCATAGGTGACCAATCTGATAAGTATAACCTATACAATAAGTTTCAACCTTCATTTAAGAGTCACAATCAACCTAATCGGGATAAGAGCAATGAAAAGGAAAAAAATAAGTGTTTGTGTCCAACCTAGATACCTTGCCAAGGTGTGGAGAACTGGAGATACCTTAAGCGATCTAAAAAGTAGCACAACCACTATAAGGACTACCCTCTTAATGACAAGTTATTAAATCCTTTAGTCTTGTACTTGGATCCATCTACCAATACCTGGATTTACTTTGCCATGACTCATATATGATTTAATCACATTTGTTGTTTTCTTTTTATCAGGTTGTTAGTGCAATAAGAAAATCTATTTTGTTTGCTTTATTAGGACTAGAAGGGCCTCTCCTACTTAAGCAGATTAGTGTTAGTCTACTTTATCATATTATGTTTTTCTTGTACATTGTACCCTAAGTCAAGGCTATATATAGGACTCATTTTACTCTGTTTATATTGATCAAATTGCTCATTGTTTATTCACATGGTTTAGAGCAATTCTAAAACCCTCAAGGTCTTAAAGAGTAGCCACCAGGGCAACCAAGTCACTTGGACAATAGGAGCAACTTTGGAGAGAAGACTTCATCATCATCGGCCATCAATGTAGCATACAGCAATGTCGTGGCATCTAGGTTGTCATCGGCTGCCACCAGTGGCAGCAACAGGCGTAGGAAATAGCCCGACGTCAGGTCATCGCCAATAGCCCACCATCGAGCCGCCAGCAACACTCGCTCTACTGCCCACTCCAAAGCTGCAACAGGGGTTGTTGCAGCCCTCTAGAGGAGAGTCGCAAGTAGACATCCCCATAGGAGGTGCCGCTATTACCCCTTGACATGTGCAAATCAGCGAAGCAGTCTCCAAGGGAACCTGGCAGGCACAATGTAACGATAATCCATTAATTGTCGCATGGTTGTGGTAACTCTTAATCTTGTGCCAACACCAGAGTTTCATTTTGTTTTCTCTATCTCCACATTTACCTTCCCTATATAGATGAGTGAGCACTTCTAAGTTAGCGAGTCACATATTATTCATATCACAATGATTCTTTCATGTTACAGTGCATAGTTGCATCTCAGTGGCATTCTCAGTAGCATTGTGCTTTATAGCAGTGGTTATTCGCTTCTCATCCACCATGAGTCTACCGAATTGTGATTCTTCTTCAATCATGTCTGACATCAACAAAGAAACATCTCAGGTGATTGTCTACAACAATAGTGCTCCAACCCCAATTATCATATTAAATAGAGTTGATTGTCTACAACAATAGTGCTCCAACCTCAATTATCATATTAAATAGAGATAACTACTTACTTTGGATGAATTTCATCTAAACAATTCTTGAATCCAAAGATGAAGTTGGAGATCTGAGAAGCATGTTGAGGACACCCCCAAGTGGAAATAGGGAAACATCTAAATTTAGAATTGGCTTTGAAACAGTATGGAGTCCTCTATCGACTCAAAGTACATGTTCCACAAGCATGACAAAAACTTGTGGGATGCAACTTGTCGCCAATTCACTTAGGCAAAGAATGCAATGTGCATCTATAGGATCTGGGACAAGCTCTTTATTGAACATCAACAAGACAGGTTGTTGGTCAAGTATTATTATGACATTGTTGTGTTATCTCAACAACTAGACTTTTACCAGACCATACTAATGAAAAAAAACAAGGAGCATGCTAGTCTTATCAATGCAAAATTTCTCAACGGCATGTATTCAGCCTTTGCTCATGTTTGCAGTGTGACCTTGGTAGGCAAGTTCCCCACAATGGAGGATGCATTCTATAGTCTACAACAATTAGAAGTGCGCCCACAAGGTATCTCAACCATCCAACAAGATACACAGTTTAGTCGTGGTTGTTGTAGTTTGAGGTCGGGGACGTGAAGATGCTCCTAGACTCAAGTGTAGATTATGTAACAAACTAGGTTATCTTAAGGAGAAGTGCTACCAGAAGAATAGTCATCCTTACAAATGTGGACACAGAGCAAGCACTGCCCAAGTGGCTCAATCTACATACGACTCCTCAGTGACCATCTCTTTAGCAGAATATAAGCAACTTCTACATGCAAGTCAACAATAGTCTGGATCTGAGGACTCCATTCTTATCCAACATGTTGTAACCTTTCAAATGCATCTAGACTCCAACCAAGGTAATATGGGGCCTCCATGGTAGTATCCAACTCTGCCTGGATATTTGACTCCCGATGTCGCACATAACATGACTGGTATGAGATACCTTCTTTCAACTATTGATTCTTATGTTCCCAATTCCTCTGTCACACTTATCGATGGATTAATTAAAACCTTTCAACAATGTGATAGTGTGAACATTTCACCAAAACTGAAACCCCCATTTGTGCATTACATCTCTCACTATCTGTTCAACTTATTGTATGTTGCTAAACTTGTTGATGCCTTTAAATGCAGCATTACATTAGATAGTCATGGCTCTATGTCGTATGATTCTCAGAATTTGAAGACGATTGGTTCAGGTTCTAGAGTTGGTGATTTGTATTGCTTCGGCGATGGCGCACCTCAGATTGTTCTCATTTCATGCTCGCCACTTCAACTTCGTTGGTACTATGACTGGTAGGGATGGCATTGGTGCGGATATGGTGCGGTTTATACCAAAACCATAATTGCACCACGGTAGAAAATCAAACATTATATCAACACCATATCCATTGCAGTTTTTAATATGAGAAACCATATCCGCACCACCGGAAAACCATGGTTCACCACATCGCACGCCGTACCACACCACACTGCATAAGGCGCAAATTGATTATTACTCTTAGTAGCATTATACCCAAATTTGTGAGAAGTTGTACATCATAGACAATATGAAGCAACAATATTTTGCAAATAATACATAAACAAAAATTACTAACTTTTTAGTTCATGTGAACAAACATTCTATCTTCTTTTAATACATGTAAACACAAATATAATCTTTTTCAACTACACATATCATTTCCAATTTAAAATTCAAACAACATCCCTCTTCTAAAATGAATCATTATAAAGTAGACTATACAAGTTTCTAAACTTTCACATATATACATTAATTGCAAAATATATAGTGGTAAAATATATTCAATTATTTTTTTACTTAAAACTACAAATGTATGTTTATAGGTTGTACAAAGAGGACATCCTTGTGTGTAGAAATTGCAAAAAGTGGAATACCCTAATTCTCTATACATGATAAGTCGATTAAAAATACATATATAATATTTAATATGAGAACAACAATAAATAGTGAGCCAATGTAGTGGCACCCAAGTGGTAAAGTTGATGTTGTACAACTGAGAGGTCACAAGTACAAAACCCCCTAGTAAGTGGTAACGGATGAATGAATTCCCATTTTTTTTAAATATAACAATAAATAGTGTGATTAGGATAATATATATATATATATATATATATTATTTGTGGTGCGGTTTTGTCCATGGTTCTTTTCTCTAGAACCACAACTGCACCACATTACAGCAGAGTATGCCTTGGACCTCCTCACTGATTCAGGCATTCTCAATTCCAAGTGCGCCTCCTTTCAAATGGACCACTACACCAAAGTCACGTTTGAGGGGTAGTCCTTTCATGTTCCAAAGTAATACCCACACATAGTTGGGAAGTTGATTTATCTTACTATCACCCTACTAGACATTGCCTTTGCAGTCAGTGTAGTAAATCAAAATATGGCAAAACCATTGGTCTGTCACTGGGGTCAAGTACAAGGGATTTTGAAAAGTGCACCGGGAAGGGGTCTTCTATATTAAAAAAGTCTCCTTCTCCAGACATGTCTGATCCTATTGTGTTGATGTTGGGTTGGGGATGACAATGATAGGAGATTCACATCTGGTCGATGTCCTCTTAGGAGATCATCCCATCATATGTGCAGTAGGAAGCAATCAAAAGTTGTGTGTTCCAGTACAAAAATAGAACATGGGGTCATGGCCCATGCATGTCATGAGATTTAATGGGTGATATGAATTATTCAAGAACTTGGCCTTCCTGTATCTTCTCTAGCTATCCTTGTATGTGACAATCAAGATGCTATCCATATAGTCAACAATCATGTGTCTCATGAGCACACCAAACACAGAAATTGACTGCCATTTTGTACGAGATCTAAGAAGATTGTCACAACATGTGTGAAAACTGGAAAATAGACTATTAACATTTTCACCAAGCCACTTCAACCTACCTCCTTCAAATATATGTGTAGAAAGTTGGTTAGATGATGTATTTTCTCTAGCTTGATGGGGTGTTAATGTAATAAGATTTATTAGGACTAATGGGCCTCTCCTACTTAAACCTATTAGTGTCAATCTAGACTATCATATTATGTCCGCATGTACATCATACCCTGAGCCAGGGCTATATATAAGACTCATTGTACTCTATTTTATATGAATCAAATTGCTCTTTGTTGATTCATGACACAGGTCACAATTGAATAGTCCTAAGCTGGGAAGGAAACAATTTCATAGTGTTGGCTAAATGGACATCTATAAATCCCTTTGTTTTGATTATGACAAACATTTCATTCTTATAAATCTAACGAGCTACTTGAGTGTGCAGGATGACAAAGCAACAAGGGAAAATCTACAAGCTTACATATTTATATTTTCATGCAATATAATCACTGTTGTAAAAACTTGTACAAAAATATAATGTACAAGTACTTAGAATTGCATGTAAATCAAGCGTTAGATTCTCCCTAGCTAAACACCACAGTTAGACAAGTCATCCCATTCAAATAGGATTACTTATGCACACTCACACACATAATTAGTGCCTAAATTGAAACCTTGAAACAAGATCAATCTCGGTCGACAAACTCCTCGACCGAGACACTCTCGGTCGACAATCTTCTCGACCGAGAAAGATCCAAAGTAGCCGTTAGACACAACAGACAAGTTAGTTGGCAGTTGAAGAAAGACGTTGCAAATCACTTGTTCCAGAGAGCCTGTCGGTCGACAAAAGTTCGACCGAGTAGGTGTCTCAATCGACCATTTGTCGACCGAGATGGTCTCTGACAGCAACTGCAGAATTAATTAATTAGTCGTTGTTAAAGCAACAACTTTGTACCTAACGGCTAGTTAAGCACTTAGCAACCCCTAGAAGTTGTCTATAACGTCCTTAAGCATCCTTAGGCCATTCCTATAAATAGGACAAGCCATAGGACACCTAAACTCACTTGTTTTACACTTGCTACACTTGAGAAACCTTTGAGCATACTTTGTGCAATCTATTTGTGAGAAATTTGAGCATTGTGACAATTGGCCATTTCATTCCTTAGCTCATAATTCGAGTCCTATAGGCTAGTATCTCCTACCCACTGCAATCACAAGTTCACATACTTGGTTAGGAGATCTATACGCTTGATATAGGCAAATCAAGCCTTGGGCTATAAAGGATAAGTTGTAATTTCTATTTTCTTTTCTTGTTCCCTATTATTGTTTGTACTCTCCTTGCTACTCCTAGGTTGGAGGTTGCGGATTGGAGAGGGTGAAGATCTTCTTGGCGAAGAAGGAGACTTTGAGCTACTTCAGAAGGCTGGTGCAACGGGAGGTTACTTCTAGAGAGGAAGGCTACTTCAAGGGGGAGCTTGAAGTTACTTCATAGAAGGCTACCTCAAAGTTGGTGCACCTACTTCAGGGTGAAGGCTGTTCAAAGGGTGTAAAGGAAAGTATTGTATTTTGTATAAATCCTCGAGAGGTAATAAAATAAATACTTTCAAATCCCGGTTGGGTAAGCAACCGGGTAGTGGACTGACAACTATAGTATTTGCTATAGTTGGAACCACTCTAAACACCTGTCTCTTTCTTCTAATTTCAATTGTGGTTGTTTGAATTCAATAAATTGTTAAAATAATTCAAAAACTCTATTCACCCCCCCTCTAGTAGTTTTTCAATTGGTATCAGAGCAGGCTTCAAGGAACCCTAACAAGGTCTTGAAGAATGGAGGGTAGTGGTGATTACAACCACAACAAAAGGTGCTGCTTGGACAAAGCTACAACATATTGCAATTGGTGCTTAGGTACAAGCCACCCAACAACTGGATGCCCATGGATATCTAAGAAGGAAGATGAGAATAGAGATTGTCTCATTGCTACAACTAGCGAGGAAGAAGAAGAAGAGGTAAGTCTTTTTGATTTATCTAAAGAAGAACTAGTTGCTAGCTTTGAAGAAACACATATTAAATATGTTGAATGCAAGAAGAAATTAAAGAAGTCAAATAAAGCAAATGATGAATTACATGCTAAACTTCTTGCTATTACATCCGAAAACGAAGATCTTAAAAAGATCATTGAAGATCATGATATTAATATAAAATCTATAGAGGCAAATTGTAATCTACTTTCTTTAGAGAAAAATAATTTGCAAAGACAAGTGAATGATCTTCAAAAACAACCTATTTTGTGCAACCATCTAGATTATGATTCTATTATCAAAGAAAGAAATTTATTGTCATCTAATCTAGATCAAGCGAAACTAGATATTAAGAAGAGAATGGAAGAGATTGCCAAGTTACAACAAAAAGTCAGTAATTTAAATAATAATGGCATTCTTGATCAAATCTTAGATAATTCCTATAATCAAATTGGGAGAAGAGGACTAGGTTATAAGCCTAAAGGGAAGTCCTATCAACCTAGTTGGAAAAGGTCACAAACCCATAAATATATATATGTACCTAAAGGAACAAATACATTTGTACCGAAGAACAACCTAGAACAAAACCATAGAAAACGACTTGAGGTTGATTCTATATGTTGCCATTATTGCTCACGTCGTGGACATTACTCTTTTTCATGTCCTTATAAGAGAAAAGATGTCGAGTTAGTTTGGGTTCCAAAACCTCCAAATGAAATGAACAGAATCAAGTTGAGATATGACCAGAGACATTAGTTGCATACTTCTATGTCTATCTCAACTCAACATAATGAGATTACAAATAAATATCTAAATAGTTAACTCACACAAATATGTTTTATTAACAGTTCCAGGAATCTTGTCGGTCGAAAAACTGTCGACCGAAAGACCATCGGTCGAACAATTGTCGACCGAGAACATCACTATTCTCCAGTCTACTACAAAATTGCTGTATTTATTTTTCCGATGAAATTGCTATCTACTTATGATTGATGACTGGATATATTTTTGGAAATCATCTCTACAAATGAAAATGAAATTAATATTAGTTTATTCCCTAGATGTGTTAAAGTTTAAACTGAAATCATGCTTAGTCAAATGAAAAGAAAATTCCTATTTTCACATGATTGTTCAAAGTATCTTCTGGTCTATTCATATACTAATCATGTGATAAAATTATCATTGTATGACTGTTATTATCATTATACCATGCTTTCATCATTGGGTGCGCATAGATAATGATAAGTGTATGCATGGATTCATGAAAATATATAGGCAAGCAAAATGATTTATTGGTTATATGTTATTGCTTGCAACACATAAAAATAAAAATCCATAAATTGGTATCTTTGAAGATTCGAGATAATTAATTGTGCCTTCAATTAAGAATCATATTAAGTATTATGCTTCAGATCGACATTTAATTAAATTTTATGCAGATATTATACTCAATATATTCAATCTGAAAATCTGCAAAATTTGCCTCTTGGTCAAAATAAAATTTGACCAAGGGGCGCTATGGTCGTAGTCAAATTCGACCTAAAATAAGTTTGACATTATAAATATTTGGATATCCTTTTATGATTAAAAGAATAATTAATTTATGATCACAACTTGTCCCAATATTGTCAATAATAAACACAATATTACTCCCTTAGAAAATCTATATATGTGCTCTACAAATATAGTCTATCACTTACATTAAAAATCAGCTTCAAATTCGTACTCAGTAAGTCTGTCGGTCGACGAACTCTTCGACCGAAAACCTTTCGGTCAGCCCCTCTCTCTCGACCGACAGAATCTAGACAGATTTAGTATCGGACACACTTTCGGTCGACAAATGTTCGACCGAGACAATATCGGTCGACAATTGTTCGACCGAGAAATAGCCGTTGGATATGACCGTTGTAAACCGACCGTTATGACCGTTTATGACCGTTATATGACCGTTGGGGAGCCGAGTGGCGCGTCTGCAACATGACCGTTGCGGACGCTCGGTCGACGAATCGTCGACTGACCAGGTCGCTGGATTGTTATAAAAGGAACCAAAGACGGGTCACTTCCTCACACTTGCATACTCTTGCTTCCATAGGCTCTCTCTAGTGCATTTTTGTGCAACTCTTTAGCATCCTCATCCCCAAGCCTTCCTTGCTTCTTCTCCACCTTCAAGCAACACAATGGCCTCATCATCTGCTCGTGGGAAGAAGAAGGTCGCCGGCAGGAAAGGAAGGGAAGCTCGGGAAGCTACTCCACCACTGACGATCATCAACGACATTGCCTTCGTCGATGGAGATGCTGGTGATCGATATCTATGGCTTTCCTCCAAAGCTCCTCTCCCACGACGACCAGTTGAAGTTATGGACTTCATCAACATCGTCGACTTGGAGGACCTTTTCGAAGTGCAAAAGTTAAAAGAATTCATCAACCCTTCTTTTCCTTCCTATTCAATCAAGGTAGTGAATGAATTCTATGCAAACCTCATTTCCCACTCTGAAAATGAAACCATCTTCTTCTATACTATGGTCAATGGGCATAGCTTCCGATTTACTGAAGGGGACATTCTTGACATGCTAAACATTGACATAGATGAATATCAAGACACCCTTGACCTTACTTCTGGAAACCCCCTTAACCAATTTCTCCAAGATGACCATACCATTAGTCTTAGTGACATCAAAAGGACCATTTTTCAATCCAATACAACCTGTCACGAAGATAGAGGCACATATTATGCTATAAATCTCAAACCAACTGCTAGGATTGTAAACCTTATTGTTTCAACAAACATACATCCTAGAGCGAATAAGTCTGAAGTTCCTGTTTTTCATATGTGTCTAATATATGTCATTATCCAACGTATTCCCACAAATTTTATCCGCATCATTCTTAAAAACATGCTTGAGTTTTCTGGCAATCCTCCATATGCCGATTTTGTATGCCAAATTACTCAACATTTCCTTAAGACCCAACTTGAGGATATGGGATATACATGGGAGCGTAGACCACAAAAAATAAGTAAGAATACAGTAGAAAAAATGGGAATTGATTTTGGTCATAAAAGGGCTAGAGTTGAAGGAGAAACATCTCATCAAGACATACCACCACCCCCTCCTTCTACTAACCTATCACATGATCCCATTCAAAACACTCTTACTTATATTGCTGGCTCCCAATATCACCTGAGCAAACAACTAGACTATAACCATCATGCCATGACTTATATAAACCAAAGAATGCAAACCCTTTCACCAAACCAACCTGATGAATATCTGTATTCTTTAAATCCTGGCATGCTCAATCCATACAATCCTTCGTACAACTATTATCAAACTCCACCTCCACCATCTGTGGATCTTACGCACACTCAGTTTTCATCCATGCAACTGCAAGATATTGCCGCTCATTTCCGATTTGACCGAGTTCCTACATTCTTGGAAGCATATGCTTTAACTAAGACAGGTGCTCTAGATTGGCAAACCTTGGTCCAGTATTATGGAACTGAGCCTTTTCTTGGGAAAGACCCTGACATTGATGTAATTCTTAAGTCTTTCCAGTAAGTGTTGGAGTTATTGTAATGATATCTTTTGAATAATTGTAATGGGTCATCTCTATATGATGTGTCTATCTTTCTATGCTTGTAATACATGCTTTTAATGAAATTGGCCATCTTTACTTGATTCCAATGGATATTTTTATAAAGAGCATGTGAGACATCTTCAAAATATGGATTATAAGATCATCATTGTAGAAGCATACAGAATAAGGGGAGTAATAAATAAAAAATGCAACCTTTAAAATTGTGGCAAAATTGACAAAGATCTATGACACAATTACTTAAAACAGTTATGAAACAAATCCAGACACATTCTCGGTCGAGAAACTGTTCGACCGAGAACACAATCGGTCGAAAGATCGTCGACCGAGCAGGTTTTTGTTGTCAAGTCTGCAATAAAACTGAATATATTTGCAAATCAATCATGTTTCCCTTCATCATGTTGAAGATAAAATTGACTAATATTTTACAAAACCGCTTCCACTAGATCAATTTAACAAAATTAGGAAGCAATTGCTTATCACTCCTTTGGAAGATGTTTTCTTTGATATTTGTGCTACTTAAACAAAAACTCTTATTTACATTTTTGGCTTTTAAATGGACATCTTTTTCATTAGAGTTGATGGGATATCTAATTAAGGGGGAGTTTTTATTCTTAACGGTTATCTTTTTGAAATGACAAAGGGGGAGAGATAAATATAAAACTAAAATTTAGTAATTATGTAAAACTCAATTAATGAGTTTCACAAATAAACTCTTGGCTTTACATTGAAAGTTGCTATATTCCCAAATGATCTGTATTTCATGTTCCATAATTCATGGGGAATAATAAGCACACATTTTATACACAAGAGAAAAAGCTACAAAAGGTAATCTAAAGGTATGAAACTCATATGTTTTATATTTCCTTTATTTATATTTTGGAAATGTTTGTCATCTTCAAAAAGGGGGAGATTGTTGGCTAAATGGACATCTATAAATCCCTTTGTTTTGATTATGACAAACATTTCATTCTTATTAATCTAACGAGCTACTTGAGTGTGCAAGATGACAAAGCAACAAGGGAAAATCTACAAGCTTACATATTTATATTTTCATGCAATATAATCACTGTTGTAAAAACTTGTACAAAAATATAATGTACAAGTACTTAGAATTGCATGTAAATCAAGCGTTAGATTCTCCCTAGCTAAACACCACAGTTAGACAAGTCATCCCATTCAAATAGGATTACTTATGCACACTCACACACATAATTAGTGCCTAAATTGAAACCTTGAAACAGGATCAATCTCGGTCGACAAACTCCTCGACTGAGACACTCTCGGTCGACAATCTTCTCGACCGAGAAAGATCCAAAGTAGCCGTTAGACACAACAGACAAGTTAGTTGGCAGTTGAAGAAAGACGTTGCAAATCACTTGTTCCAGAGAGCCTGTCGGTCGACAAAAGTTCGATCGAGTAGGTGTCTCGGTCGACCATTTGTCGACCGAGATGGTCTCTGACAGCAACTGCAGAATTAATTAATTAGCCGTTGTTAAAGCAACAACTTTGTACCTAATGGCTAGTTAAGCACTTAGAAACCCCTAGAAGTTGTCTAGAACGTCCTTAAGCATCCTTAGGCCATTCCTATAAATAGGACAAGCCATAGGACACCTAAACTCACTTGTTTTACACTTGCTACACTTGAGAAACCTTTGAGCATACTTTGTGCAATCTATTTGTGAGAAATTTGAGCATTGTGACAATTGGCCATTTCATTCCTTAGCTCATAATTCGTGTCCTATAGGCTAGTATCTCCTACCCACTGCAATCACAAGTTCACATACTTGGTTAGGAGATCTATATGCTTGATATAGGCAAACCAAGCCTTGGGCTATAAAGGATAAGTTGTAATTTCTATTTTCTTTCTTGTTCCCTATTATTGTTTGTACTCTCCTTACTACTCCTAGGTTGGAGGTTGCGGATTGGAGAGGGTGAAGATCTTCTTGGCGAAGAAGGAGACTTCGAGCTACTTCAGAAGGCTGGTGCAACGGGAGGTTACTTCTAGAGAGGAAGGCTACTTCAAGGGGGAGCTTGAAGTTACTTCATAGAAGGCTACCTCAAAGTTGGTGCACCTACTTCAGGGTGAAGGCTGTTCAAAGGGTGTAAAGGAAAGTATTTTATTTTGTATAAATCCTCGAGAGGTAATAAAATAAATACTTTCAAATCCCGGTTGGGTAAGCAACCGGGTAGTGGACTGACAACTATAGTATTTGCTATAGTTGGAACCACTCTAAACACCTGTCTCTTTCTTCTAATTTCAATTGTGGTTGTTTGAATTCAATAAATTGTTAAAATAATTCAAAAACTCTATTCACCCCCCCTCTAGTAGTTTTTCATGTAGTACTCAATCTGGACTATGAACGAATGGACATAAAGCGCACATCTGGGAATGTCCAACTGCAAATTTTCAACATGATCCATCTTTCTTTAAGAATTAGATTGTTGAAGCTCCAATGAACTTTGGGTATACCGTTGATGTGTCATATGAATAAAGTTCTCACCCCTAAGTTCAGTTGTATGCAAGTACAAGGTACACTGGTGATGGTCTTGTAAAAGTCAATATTGCTTCTAATTTTCTCTTTTAACGTAAGTTTTAATTATTTATGTCTTTCTAAGACCTAGATAAGCTTGACTTGCTCATCTTAGACATAAACAATAATACATTTAGAGAATATTTTTGCTTAGAACTCATAGAAAAATTGTAGTATGATCAATCTAAACAATGCATACCCTACAACCATGTAGAATTGTAGAAAAAATATATATTATCTATTTGAATTCACTCATACCGATGGATATGAATTAGGTAATATTGTTACTCATGATAACATGTGTTAGTCTATTACTTTCTTTGATAATTCTTCAATATTGTTGCATGTAAGTTGGAACCTAAATGTGAGAAAATAAAAAATTCTAAGATATATAAATCCCAAGTAGAAAAACCAAATTGATAGGAACATTTGAGGAGTTAGATCTGATAGAGGTGGTGGGCATACCTCTAATGAGCATAACAAATTATGTGATGAGTGTGCCCTTATACATGAAATCATAACCCTATATAACCCTCTATCCAATAGTGGTTGAGAGGGAAAACATCATATTTATTGGTATGACCAATTCAATGTTAATGACGTATGGACTTTATCACAAACTATGACCGGAGGCTCTTCAAACAACAAACTCCATCCATATTTCCGTAAAATTTTTTTTATAGATTTTTGTGGAAGACCCCACAATAATAAACACATAGATAGAACCCCTTATGAACTTCAGTTTAATATGAGACCTTGTATAAAATACCTTTATGTTTGAACATCATATTTATTGGTATGACCAATTCAATGTTAATGGCATATGGACTTTATCAGGAACGATGGGCGGAGGCTCTTCAAACAACAAACTCCATCCAAATTTCCATAAACATTTTTTATAGATTTTTCGAGAAGCCCCCACAATAAGAAACACATAGATAAAACCCCTTATGAACTTTAGTTTAATATGAAACCTTGCATAACATACCTTTGTGTAGGGGTGCTTGGCCAAGGTTAAGATTTCATGAAATAAGAAGAGAAAATTAGGAGCTAAAATATGTAGATGCAGTCTAATCTAGAAGTGTACAAAATAACAATGCTAGTAGGATATGTAAATATGTATGTTAAAGTTAACTATATTCAGAATATTTGCCTATTATAAACGAACTTGAAGCATATAACTTAGGACTGGTTGAGTTTCTCAATGACCAAGTATGGTGAAAGGGCTAGAGTCACACAAAACTTTGTTCAGACTCTCAAACATCCTTAGTAGAAGAAGACCCAAAAACCTATGATGATGCCATGAAATTAGCTTAAGGAAGAAAGAAATTAACAGTAACAATAGAGTCCATTATGAGTAACCATGCATAGGTTCTAGTTGAGTAGTTGGCCTTCCTCTAATTGCAAAAGAATTAGATGTAAATTGATCTTTAGGGGTTAAAGACAAAACTGACTTCCAAAAGCTATAAGGAAAAAAACGGAATAGATTTCTTTGATACCTATGTTAAACATAACTAAAATGCCTTGTATATGTGTCCTTGTCCTTCTAGTTGTTATCCATAAACTTGAAATCCACTACATGGGTGTCAAGGCCACTTTCCTAAATGGTGGCCTCTAGAAGATCTATATGGACCAACTAGAAGATTTGTATATACTTGGACAAGAACACAATGTAGGTGGTTCAACTCCTTGCCAAGCCTCAAAGAATCACCAGTGTAATGATAATTTTAATAAAATTGTTTTATCTATTGTTTTTATAGCAAATGATCATATAGATGCATTCATTCCAAATATGTTGATAATAGGTTGTTCCTGTGTGCTTATTTGTTGATAATTTTTTATTCCATCATGTTGATATCAGAATTGAACATACACTTTTTATCACTAGCAATTTCAGTATGTAATATTTGTTAATTATATGACCTGAGAGCCTTCTTGTGATGATTGTAAAGTAGATATTTTGTACTTGATTTGATTATTTATATAAGGCAATTTTACTTATTATGTTTGCTTCAGTATTGAGATAGTGAATAAACTTAATAATGTCATAAGAATGTTTTACTCGATGACATATTGTTTAGGTTAAGGACCTAAAATTGATATCATATGTATAATAAGAGTATTCATTCTTGTTATGTCCCTAGTCAGTTATTATTGTGGATAGTATAGGACAACAATAATACACAAGACTAGCATGTATGGTGAGTGATGACTATCTCTTTAGTCATGATATTGGATATCTACTCACATGCATGATTACTTGTTAGAGAACAAGTTCCACCTTAAAATTGACACGTAGAAGTCCTATAATGACATGTCACAGTCATATCTCAATGTGACAGTGGTGACTATGATCCTTAGACCTGAAGTCACTACAACAACATATATTTCTTGTGTACTTTGACACTAGCCCAACGTGCTCTGAAATATGAGTTGCCAAAAAGGTGGTGATTGGGTACACTATTACACATGGGGCATGTTGTGAGTGATGTAGATGGAATTTGCTCCTCCTTTAAAGTGATGTTCCGGCCACTTGATACGCGAGACTATAAAATGCATGACCATGTGCATGTGAGTCAATATATGATTGATCTCACAATATCTTGAGTAATTTTCTCTAATTCAAGGAATAAGATTTAATGTTAAGAGGATGACATTTCATGCCTCAGCTTCAATCTGATATCTGTGACAAAGGGATTATACAGTCATGGCAACACTGGACACTTTACAGGTTGTAGTTATTCTCCAACTCATTCCTTTTACTTGAGTGGCAATGATGTGTGGCTAGACACCAATCTTTGCTTGTGTTGTTTTGAACATCACTACCAACATAATTAGGGACCTACTGGGTCACACGCATAAGGATGCATAAGGGAACCAAAATTTGTAATCAAACATATAATATGAATGGTTCAGAGTTATAATTTATAAACATATCGATTTACCCTATGATCGGGTGACTACAGTCTGATTGGATGAACATATTATTTAGGTCAATAGATCATTGAGATTTCCACTGTATACATGCGATCGAATGATGAGGCCAACTAATTGGGCAATCACAATGTTACAGGGAAAGTCTGAAATTGGAAAACAAGTCAGATCTAGATTTGGATTGTCATGATCGGTCGATTAGCTAATGTGATCGGGTGATCAGGGGCTATGATCGGGAAAGTTGTGACCGGTCAATCACAAATCAAATCATATCCGAATTTTCAACATTAAACTGGTTTAAGATTGCAATTAGGAAAGGAATTCAAATTAGGTTTTCCAAGCTCAGACTCTCCTATATAAATGGGGCACGTCCCAAAGGGTTAGATACAACTCTTGTGACATATTTTGAGATAAGTTAGCCTCCAAACTTCTCTGTTGGATAGGAAATCACCCTAAGGATTGCTGATCAAGATAGGAGAAGAAAGGGAGTTTTGGGACGACTAGCACGTCAACAACTCATGTTCCACTTCGACTTGGTGGCCAAAGTAGTGCACCATTTTCTCCCTCATCCATGAGGACGAAGTAGAGAACAAGACACACGTGTGGAGGCTTTTGAAGAACACGTTCTACAAGATGACAACAAGTTATTGCTTGGAGGACAATCCAAATCTCCTTTCTTAAGCATCTAGATTCTTCGTGGCTATTTTGGATCAAGATCCAGAAGATAGAGTTCATCACCGACATAAGACGTGTCTACTTGTTGGAAAAGTAGTGTGCATAAAGGTATCACCTGTATCCCCTCTTATATATTTTATTCACTGACATTTTATAGCTACGATGGATTCAACAATTTGGGTAGAAAGGGCAGAATTTTTTGTTCCCCTGTCCCCTTCCCTAAAACTCAACAATATTTATGACTTGTTGATGATATTCTATATAATAAAATTGAGTAAACTTACTTGTACTGGTGTGTTTAATTAATCACATTATGATGAGAAAATCTTAAAGATATTTGATATGTTTCACTCAACTCATTTACACTTTATAATTTTTCCTTGCATACAAAAACCCACAAGGATATTCCACTGGATCAGCATAAATTTTCTCAAATAATAGGAAAATCTTATGTACCTAGCAAAATGCTCGGTACCCAACATATCCTATGTTATAGGCAGACTTAGTAGGTATACTAGTAGTCATTATAATATTTAAAGTCACTGGTTAAGGTACTCGTATAGATTAACACCATTAGTTATGGCCTTTAATCCACTGGCTTCCCAATATCATAAGGCAACACAGATGAAAATCGGATTATTGATTCATATGAAATTGAGAGAGTAATATGTTATTTTCTTAGGAGATGTCATTTCTTAAAACCACTATGCAAACTACGGGAGCCAGATCCACAATAAAGGTTCAGTTTATAGCCCAAATCCTTTGTATGAAAGTGCCTCTGCAATCCTTCCTTCACACATGATATGCTTGTAGAATCGCTGCCCGTGATAACTATATCATCAACATATATAGCAATAATGATGGATCCACCAGAAGAGTTGGAATAAAATAAAGAGTGACCAGTCATAGAATGAGAGAAGCCCATCTATAGCACAACATCACTGAACTTGTCAAACCAAGCTCTAGGAGATTGTTTCAACCTGTAGATGGCTTTCTTCAATCTACACACCTTCTAACACTCCCCCTGAGCAACAAAACCAGGAGGTTGCTCCATGTATACCTCTTCTTGTAGATCACCATGAAGAAAGGCATTCTTGACATCAAGCTGAAATAGAGGCCAATCAAAGGTAGTAGCCAGAGAAATAAGAATCTGCACGGAATTCAGACGAGCCACTGGTGAAAGGGTCTCAAAGAAATCAACTCCATATGTCTGAGTATAACCCTTTGCCACCAATCTAGCCTTCAACCTCTCAACTAAACCATCGGGATTATGTTTTACTATGAATACCCATCTACAACCCACAAAATTTTTCCTTGGAGGTAAGTCAACAAGATCCCATGTGTTGTTTTGTAGAAGATAAGACATTTCCATATGCATCGCCTGTTTTCAACCAGTATCCATCATAGCATCAAGATGATTTCTTGGAACAACCATAGAGTCAATCCCAAGAGAAAATGACCGGTCCTGCTTGAATAATTTTGGCAAACAACACACATCTGCAATAGGATGTCGAATAGTATAGGAACGAGTACCTTTGCAAATAGCAATGGGAACATCAAGGTTAGATGGTTTTGCAGAAATCTCTTGAGCAGAGGAAGATAGGGAAGGCTCAGAGACAGGATTCGCTACCTCCTCTAGATCCTACCTGCCTCGTCTACTATAAACATCTTGATGTTGTGGAATTAAAGGATCACTTGCTGGCTGCTCTTCCTATATCACAGTGTAGTCAGGAATGATAGGTGGCACTCTCTCATTGATGTCTGATGGTGGCTTTCTCTCACTTTCACACAATTGCTCCCCCTTACTGGGAACACTAGAGAAAAATGGTATGGATTCATGGAAAGTTACATCCCGAGACACAAACATATGGCGGAGACTGGGACAATAGCACTTGTACCCTTTACTAGTTTTGGAGTGCCCAAGAAAGAGAGTCCTAATAGACCTAGGAGATAACTTATCAGCCTTAGGATCAAAATTGTGGACAAATGAAGTACACCCAAACACTCTGAGAGGAACAAGGAAAGGTGGATCTTTTAGACGTAAGACAGAAAAAAGAGTACATCCTTGAAGCACCAAAGAGGGTTGCCTGTTTTTTTTGGAGTACAAGAGAACCGCCCCCGTAGAAGTGCCACTTTTGTGACCCCCCCCCCAGAAAACGTAAACTCTCGGGTCCCTGAGCGCCCCGCCCACCCGGGAACCGGTTAAAGTGCACAGTTGGCTGGCCTGTGCGATGGGTACCATTTCAGAGGCAGCCACTGGGTATCGAACTCGGGTCCCTTCATGAGGGGACACCATGCCAAACCACCTGAACCACTCCTCCCCGGCAAGAGGGTTTCCTGTTTATTAGGAAACAGGCAGTAAGTAAAGCATCAGACCAGAACATCTTAGGGACATTGGATTGAAACATAATAGTCCTTGTAATATCAAGAAGATGACGATTTTTGTACTCAGCTACTCCATTTTGTTGAGGAGTGTGAGGAAAAGACGTGCGATGAATCATCCCAATAGAGCTACAAAAATCATCCATAGCAGTTTGAACATATTCTAAGGCATTATCAAATTGAAGAATTTTAATATTATAATCAAATTGAACTTTTATTTCTTGATGAAAATGTTTGACAATGGCCAACACAGACTCTTGACTCTTTAATAAATAAATCCATGTCATGCGAGAAAAATCATCCACAAAGGAAATAAAATAGCGAAAACCATTATAACTATTGGTCTTTATAGGACCCCAAACATCACTATGGACTAACTCAAAAGGACAAGATGCCCATTTATGGACACGACTGGGATAAGACAGTCTATGATGTTTTCCCATTTGACAGGACTGACATTCTAAAGAAGACACTTGGGACAACTCATGTTCTAACTTTCTCAAGCTCTCCAACGACGGATGTCCATATCTGTAGTGCCACAGTAAGGGAGAACCGCTCAAACGGATAGCTGGAGTAGGAGCAAATACTTGCAAGGCAGACTATCACCATGGAAAAGGTAGAGATCACCTTTCCTAGGCCCCCCACCAATCATCCTCATAGTCTTGAGATCCTATAATACAAAGTAAGAAGGCCCAAATGTCACTGTACAATTCACAATATCAACTAATTTTGCAACAGAGAGAAGATTAAAAGGAAATGCAGGCACATAGTGAACCGATTTAAAATTAATTTTAGGAGTCAAAGAGGCAGATCCACTTGCTAACACTCTCCTCACTGAACCATCTTCTATGGTCACAGATTTGTGAGGAATATCTGAGTCAATAGAGTGAAGTAATCTCCTCATACCGATCATATGCTGGGATGCTCCAGAACCAACCACCCATGAAGAAGTTGCACCAGAAGCCAGTAGAGAGGTAGCCTGATTACCAGTGATAGAAACCAGATTTGCAGATGAACAAGAGGATCCCACACTCATATGTTGTGTAGCTAGAAGAAATCTACCATATTCTTCTTTTGTGAGTGTAATGCCAGAAGATCCAAAACTTGATGCAGATGAGATTCAACAAGGAAAGGAAATAAGTCAGTGCCACTAATTATATCATTACTACCAATGTAAAAGTATAGATGACCATGATTTTTAACCTAAAGTCTGATGTTTTGGATTATAATTTGGTGACTTAGATTTCTATAAAACCCAAGTAATGACCCTTTCACAAGACATCACATAGCATCAGACAGCCAAACCTAGTACAAAAGAAGGAGAGAAGAAATGATGGGAACATGGAGGAAACACCATCTAGGCACCTTCAAGGAGTGTTTTGGTAGGAAAAATGTTGTCAGTTCACACACATCTTCAGTGGAGATCATGATTATTCATGATTCCCTAGTTCCATCTAGTTATTTTCATGATTTACTTCTTCTCCAAAATCTACCGTGATACCATGTTAAATATGTGATGTTTATTCCCTTCTTCTCAAGGACCTATGAGTAGCCAAATGTTAACTTATACCTGACAAATTCTATCTAGAAATAGTTATTTTTCTTGGAATTTCAATGATATTGTTTTTTATTTTTCCACGTTCATGATTGGTCACCGTGTGCATACTTCATATGTGTAATCACCTTAAAAGATGTGTTAAGTGTTAGAAACTCATTAATACAATTAATAACACATTTTGATAGAGGGCTAACAATTCTTAGGTGAAGTATTCTTACATATATGGTTTATTTTATTCCTATTTTATCTCGTCTTGCATATCATGCATCTACCTTCATCTTCCAAATGTAATAATATTATTATTT
The DNA here is from genome assembly GCA_963693085.1 of Alisma plantago-aquatica. Lineage (NCBI taxonomy): Eukaryota > Viridiplantae > Streptophyta > Magnoliopsida > Alismatales > Alismataceae > Alisma > Alisma plantago-aquatica. The sequence continues at coordinate 380,768,764 of OY856409.1, read as the reverse complement.
CTAACATTTTCTCCCCTCGAATGAAAATCGAGGTTTCACATTACCATGTAATAAGCTTAATTAGCAATAGGATAGTTTCTTTTCTTGTAACGATAATGAAGACGCTCTACGTAGGCAAACAGACCGTCTCAAGGACATGTCGGTCAACTGGAGGAGTGAGGAGGATGATAACAATAGGAGTCAAACCGTTTGGCTGGTAGTCCAACTAACCATTTGGAAGTTGGCCTGGAGGCCAGACGACCAATCTGATAGGCCAATCGATCGAACAAGAGGTGAGCTGAATGGTTCAAGGGTTGAACTGATCAGCCTTGATTGGTTCAAGCATATATCTATCACTTCTCAATAGTGTGTCAATGTTTATCACATAAGGTGCACTTGGGACGTGCTCCGCGTCCTCGTCCCATACATGTACAACCTCCTTGAACTGCAGCGACTACATATGCATGAGAGTCTCCAGAAGGTGAGAATGTTGTAGAATCATCTTGTTCAAAATTTGATTGTAGAATTCTTGAGTAGGCTTCTTCCAGGCTGGGAAGTTTTTCATAAGCGAGGATGATGTTGCGGGCCAAACTGCAAGACGAATTCAAACCCGATAGAAACTTTGTAGTAATCAAGTCATCTCTGTCTTTGACATATTCTTGGACAGTCACTGGATGATAGAAGCTCATCTCCTGAGCAATACCTTGAATCACTCCAAAATATTCTTCTAAAGGCTTGTCATTTTGTCATTCAGTGAAGAGTCGATCATATATCATAAACTAATGAAGTTCATTCTTTTCCTGAGAGTAATGCTTCTTCACAGCATCCCATGTGTCTTTGGCAGTTGTGTAGAACATGAACCTGACAGCAATAGCAGGTTCCATGATACCCCATAGTTAGGTCTTCACCAGACTGTTATGATGTTTCCATTCAACATAGCCTTTATCACTAGAAGCAGGAGGATCATAATCAACATGTCGTGCTTTATCTCAGAATTCCAACACTGTATGGACAACATTCATCTACAAGAGATAATTTTTCCTGTTAAGCTTGATGGAGGGGATAGGCGACATCTCGTTGTAGATAGTAGATGCCTTGCTATCCACCATGATTTAATGGATAGATAGAGTGATAGAGAGATATACGTCACAGAAGAATATAAAGTGTCAGAGAGATACACATCACGTCAAAATATTAGATGTGTTTCTGATGCATCCATAGCCCCCAATCGGAAAATTCCCTAATCACACATGGAGGAGATGTGATTAGGAATTTGTTTCGTATGGACAGAGCCTCCAGTCTGAGATTTAGCGATCCATCTTATGTAGACTCTTCCTTCGGAGTCAACGGGAGGAACCGGAGGCTGCTGACGGGTGGTGGTCCTGCCCGGAGCCAGAGGCTACGTCAGAGGCTACCCCGTTGGGCCGGCGGCAGCAGCTGCCCTGTGGCGGAGGGCGGCGGCACTGCTGTTGTCTTACGGCGGATGGCATGAGGGAGAGAGGGGGAGAAGGAGGGGAGAAGCGGCGCACCCTAGATTAGAACCCTAGGAGCCCTACTCTGATACCATGTGAAACGTAATTTGCAAGGCTGCTTGCAATGCAGATTGAGTGAGGGTTCAAGACCACTCACCCTTTTATTAATAGAACTGGAGAAATTACATACAGGTCCAACAATAAATAGAAATTACAAAATCATAATATAAAGAGATATATTAACACCAACCTTGCTCACTTGTAATGTAAGTAGATTCTTATTCGATGAAGTACTAAATAAAAGCCCATGTAGGCCTTGTTGGGGCATGAAATTTTATGACCGATTGCCTGTGTACTTTGTGCCTTTCAATCACACGCGCATCTCACTACACCACACCAGTTCACCCAACTCAGCTAAGTTTGGTGTGTGTGTTTGTGTATGCCAATTTACTTCTATCTAGCATACGAATAAGAGTAGGTGACATGCCTTTTTTCTTGTGCAAGTGCTACTTTTGTTTAGCTTAAGACTAGACTACTTTGTGTGGTAATTGGAGCCATCAAGTTTCACTGTAGTAATACACAAAGAACATGGAGGCTCAGTAGATGTCGTGATGCACAGATCTGTAGCCAAAGTAGAGCATAAGAAGCAGAAAGCAGAAGGCGGCAGCAGCAACAGTCGTTAGAAGATAGCCAGAAAAATTATTGGCATAGGTAGAATAAAGCCAGGATCAATGGATCCAAAGAAACCTGCTACGGGGCAGCAGAAGGCAGCCATGGATCTGATGCATCAGATCGTAGATACCATATAGAAAAGGGAGTAAGAGAAGGACAGGGGGCTGGGTGGTGGCTGGGAGGGAGGAAAGAAAGAAGAAAGGGGGGTGACAACTAGGGTATGGTGAAAGAATTTGTGTTGGGAGGGGAAAGGATGACGGGATCATGTTGCTCTTGATACCATATAGATAACTAGGTGGTTTTCTGTTAAGTGAGTGCAACTGAGTACAATGCATTCTCTTTTATAGGACAAGAGAATAAAGTAATAAACTTAGTTAAGCAATATGGGATAAAGAACACAAGTAACATGTAGAGTAGAGCATAGGTAAATATTAAATATAAGCATATTTAGAAGCAAGGAAGAAAATTTATGAGTTTGATATTATTTCAATGGCCACAAATAGAATTTTTGACAAATTCTGACAAAATTTTTGATAAATCATTTCGACAACAAAATTAACAAATTAATTTATGAAAATTTACCAGAATTATCTATTAGTGTAGATCTACCCAAATATGTAATAACACTTCATATTGTATATGGGGGGTGGGGTCTCGTCATTTGCGAGTGAATGACCTGAATTGTTTTGATGGTCATTTCAATGGGGAATTTTGATGTCAATTTTGAATGGTGAAATCAATCAATTAAGTCATTATAGTTTGTAAGCACAATATATAGATTTGAAGACACAAAACCTTACAAAAATATATTCTCTAGGTAGTACATAGCATATGTAAAAGAAAAAAAACCGAGAAGTGCCCGTTTCGAGAGTTTCGTCAGTCCATTCTGATGTCCGATTGCCACCGAAATAGAAAAAATTGGCAAAATTTGACCATTTTGTCAAAATTTTGAACATTGGTTAGAAGTATTTACCTATTTATTTAATAGGTTACTCAGTCTATTATGTACATGTGCCTGTTTGCCCATATTCATTAGGGTTTAGTCTACTTCCTTTGTAATCGCCTACTCTCCTATATATATAGGACAAGGGTATACATATCAAAATACAACGAATACACTTGTTTACATGGTATTAGAGTGTGCCTTGGGGATCTAACCCTAGCTACCTCCCCCGCTTCACTTTTCCTCTCTCCACGCTCATGCTTCCCTAGATGCCACCTCTCCTTCCAAGAGAGAGCACCCACCTGCGAGCGGCCGCCATCTCCATGGCTTAGGCTGGTCAGCCGACCGCTAGGCACTTCCCGACCACCATGGTCACATCATCTTCCTCTATCACATAGATCTTTATCTATAAGTCGACACCATCCTTCCCAACAGTTTATCCAAGTCTCTGGATGGTGCTAATTCCCATCCAAATCCATTTTTTAGTCATCACCTTCCCCGAGTTCTCCTCAAAGAAGATCTGATTGTCATGTAGCTCCACACGTAGACGTCACCATTGAAGTAGCCACGACAATGTCCACCTTCGGCTCCATCGACTATCTCCCTCATGTCTGCATTTTTCCCTAACGCCTACATGTCCAACCAACATCCTCCCATCACTCCACTACTACACCACTTCTTAAGACCTTAGATAGCACTAGATCTTGTCTAGTTCCAGTCGTAGTTAAGCAAGGAGTCACCACTTTTCATGATCAAAAAGTACAAAAGACGAAGCTAATTCTCGTTGGTGCTAATTCCTGAGGTTCTTTGTCTCCTTGACGATGCGAATTCCCATTAGATCGTTCTTCAGTGGCATCCAAAACAGCGTGTAGCAATCCAGAATTCACAAGGTGACATAAAGGTTCATGTTGATCACAAGTCACACGGCATGTTGACATCCAACACGACATGTCGGCAAGAGTATGTCATCTTCCAGTTCGCCCACATCGCAAGTTATACGGAGTGTTGATGTCTAACATGGTGTGTCGGTAGAGATTTACTTTACACCTCTGACATCCTACACATCGTGTAGGATCCCGACACGACGTGTTGTAAGGAGTCAATCATTTTTTAAGCAAAGGAGCTACACGGCGTGTCACCAACCTCTCACGTCGTGTCATCAGGAGTCTGTTTCTCACCCCCAACAAGTTACATAGCGGGTCAGAAGCAAACTGTGTACTTCCATTTCCAGTTGTGACGTCCTTCAAAGGTCTGCAGCTCCTTCAATACTTAATGATAATCAGATCCTATTATTTTTTGACCTTGCCTAAAAAAAATTCGCAGAGGCTCCACCTCCATCTTTTTGGGTCAAGAAAAGGTCCATTTAATTTCTCTATCCGGATCTTATAATCAGGTTATTTTGCATATTAGTTCCAGTTATCAGTTTTCCTACTAAAATCCATTCTGGTAGTGCCACTCCTTTCCTATCGAGTTCCATTCTAGTAGTTCTCCTCCTCTTTCTATCGACTTTCCATTCCGATAGTATTTATGTTTTGTTCTTCTCTACATACTACACCTCACATTTTAACTTTTCCCTTTCCCACCCTCTGATCAATCATGTGTGCATCTTCCACGTGTGGGGCAGGTAGGTCATATTTCCCTTTTACACACTATTTACTCACTCTCGTCTTATTTGGCGTGCGAACGGGAATAGAAGAGAGATAGAGAGGAGGGTTTGAGGAGAACATGAGAGAGAGCATATGAGGAGAGAGATATTAGATGAGATGATATATTCCAGGCTATCTTCCCGGAGCTTCATTCTTCAGCACATCATACATTTGTTCTCCACTTTCAGACAACATTGAAGGATCTCACAGTTGCAACATTGACACCAAGGCTTTCACGTTCCTATGCCATGTGTCATTTTTCTTCCACCTACTATCCTTAAGAATTCATTCATTTTGCTGAGTGATTAACTCCTAGATTTGAAGGGGGAAGCTTCACAAGGTTTTCTAGTTAACACTATTTTTTACCATAAAGTTGGGCACGATATTAGATTGTTTAAAGTGTTTCAGATACATCTGAATATATGATACCATCATCTTTACTGTCTGAACTTATCTAGAAAAATATAATATGTCTGCAAGAACTTGACTAGAGACTCAGAAGTTCAAGTCATATAGGAATATATGTCCCCTATAATAGGTACCAAGTATTAGATGAATGACATAAGTTTTAGAGTTGATTTCCAGAATAATACAACTTCAATAAGGTAATTTAAGTCTCACAAATAGACTTCAGGACATGTGTTATTTAAATACTTCTCATAAATAATTTCTTCTCTACAACCAAAATCTAGGAAAAGAATGAGGAAAACTCTAGGAAAAGAATGAGGAAAACTCAAAAATCAACAGATTCACCAACAAAAATGTAAAAATCAACAGATTCACCAATAAAAGATGTACTTGAAGAACGATCGATTTCATAATCAGAGTCCACCCAATCAAATGACTTCACTTGTAGAGAACCAAAAAGAATCTTGCTCAATATTGTCATGTCGGGATGGTTATGAAGGGGTATGACTAATGATGGTGGCATGTAGAATATTCCCATCTAAAAGACAGAAGGCCAAAAATAAATTACACTTAGAAAATCCAACCATTAAGTATTACGCAAAACTCTTGGTGTATTTAAGCTACAACTATAAAATTATCGAAAAATGGTTGGACAGTGTAAGAGGGAAAATGACTCACTGAAAACCTATCACATTCATGCAAATGCAGATATTTTATTGGTGGGACATACTGTAATGTGCCACTGCGTCCTTTCTTTCCATTTAGAATGCTTGAAGCAGCTTTCCATCCTTTAACTAACTATGCCTCTTGGCCCTGGCCAACATCAGAAGGCTTAGCTTTAACTGTAAAGATCTAAGTTTCATTAGACAACAAAAGCTTTGTGTGAAAGTCTGGATGGTATAGGGCCAAAAAAATTATAATGATGAAAACAAAAAGATAAAGCAATTTCCTGCAAAAAAAGTATTAAATATGAGATAAACTAAGTTTATTCAGAGCAGACATGGAGTTCCAAGAAAACCATTCAAAAGTTGAAATAAGCTTAGCTTGGGTTGATGTTTAGAGAGATGGGAGTAGTTTAGTTCCCTTTGATAATGCTTCATACTGTTTAAGATTGATTTCATCAAGTTGAGGGGTGGGTTCTACTATACCAAATTAAAACTAAAGTATGCATAAACAATAATTAAAGCAATCTAACCATTTAATATATTGATTCATAGGGGTTTTTAGATTCATAATAAATTCACAATAGATTGCTCACAACAAGATTCACAGTGTGAATTCAAGAAGTGATAAATTGCCAAATCAGGGCCTCACTACAATCAATCAATAAAGCACCACTTCACCCTCAGTCATCAACCTAAGGTCTTAACTGATTACCAAGTTGCTCACTGTTTCCTATCTATTTTAAATACTGCCAACCACTACCGCACATTCTCACCAAACCATCGAAAGATATAATGTTAACATGAGTACCTATATATCTTCCCCTCTTATGTATAAGGGTTAACATACTTCTCTATCATCCATAAACAATGTGTAGTTTTATTGCCCAATATTCATGCTTGTCTAGCCGTCTAGGTGGTCCTTCCCACCCAAGCGAAACCTGCCTAGGCATTTCTAGGTGTTCTCCATAATTATTTGTATTTTACATATATATAAATGATTTTGCATATACATGTGGCGATACTCAAATATATACATCACTATATACATTTGTATTGGTTATCCCTAAGCTTAATCAATAATAACTTCACCTGCATCACACCTGTCATGACCGAAGCTTATATTGACCTATCATGATCTAACTTGAACCTAATTTAAATTAGTATGCCCTAATTTGGCCTAAGATAGACCTATTTTGGCATAACATGACCTAATCATATGTAACTTCCCCTAATTTGTCCTACATTGACCTAAGTGAGCCCTAATTTGGCAAAATAATACCTAATTCCCCGAATAAGACATGTTTTCCCCAAATCAAACCTATTTTCCCTCAAATCAAATCCAATCTTCCCAAATTAGATCATATTTGGCCTAAATCAGATGTTTTTCTTCCCTCAAATAACAAAACTTGATTTAGTTTGACCAAATTTAGATATAATCCATGCTAATTTGGTCTTTAAGTGACTTAATTTGGGCCTAAAAGCCCTTAGGCGCCATCCACTTTAGTTTTCTAAAAGCTTAGGCACCCAGTTTAAGGCGGCCCACCTAGAGCCTAGGAGTGCTTAGGAGGCAGCATGGATAACTATGCCAACGTTTCTAGATTATGGTATCATAGTAGGTCCATGAACTAACCCGTAAATGCAGGCTTTGTCTCTTGCCACGTCCCTACGAGGTTGCTTTCTGTCCCTCATTTCAACATAAGGGGACACTGTTGGCCCTATCTACCGCTGTAACGTTGGTGATACCCATCACCGCCAAGTCACAACAATGCTCTTCTCCATCTTCAGCAATAATGTGTTGGCTAAATTAGACATTAATATGCCCTTTGTTTTTATGATGAAAAAAAATTTCATTCTTATGGATCTAACGTGCTACTTGAGTATTTCAGGGTTCAAGGAAATAAGGAAGTGGATAAGTGAAGATCAACACAAATGGAAGATCAATGCGCTTAGATGTTTAATATTTTCATGATTGTACTCAATGTAAAAACTTGTACTAGTATATAATGTACAAGTACCTAGATATCATGTAAATCAAGTGTTAGATCTTCCTCATCCACTCACAACCCTTAGATAGATTTCCCCAAAAGTTAGAGTCACCCACACACATTGAAACACACACTAAGTAGGTGATTCAAATATTTAGAATAGGGACACCCTCGATCGAAGAAATTGTTGACCGGGACACACTCGGTCAAAGTTCTTGTCGACAAAGAAACACCTCGGTCAAAACTATGAGCATTGTTCAACAACTTACACAATTGTGCTCCAAAAAAGTCTTCAGTCAAAAATAACCTCGACCGAGTAAGCAACGGTATAAAGCTTGCGATCGTTAGACTGAGTGGTTGGTAGTTGGGAGATGGAAATAGACGTTGCAACACTTTTGCTCCAAACCCCTCCTCGATCGAAGAAAAGTTCGACCGAGACACATCTCGGTCGACAAGTTCTCGACCGAGATAGTTTTTGGATTGTTCTTTTCAGCTCGAAACAATTAGCCATTGCAAGTCAATTAATGGATACCTAATGGCTAGTTAAGCAGTAAGAACACTCTAGAAACCCTCTAGAACATCCCTAACCACTTGTAAACTATTCCTATAAATAGGAGAGGCCTTAGGACACCTAAAATAGAACTTGCATACACAATACACAAGCTCCACTTGAGTATCCACTATTGAGAGCAACAAAGCTAGAATTCACTTTCCATCTTCATCCTTGTGCTCTAGAATTGTGTCCTATAGTTGCAATCTCCTAGCCACCACATATAGACACGTCCATCCTCAGTGGATAGGAGATTTGAATGCTTGATATAGGATCAAAGCGTTGTACTTCATTGGATAAGTATTTTCCTTCTTCCAATCTTTTTCTTCTATATTGTATTTTGTTCCCCTTGACTACTCCTAGGGTTGGAGGCTGTTGAAAGGAGGTTGTTTGGTGCTACTTCAACAAAGTGAAGGCTGCTCCAAGGTGTTCTTGAGATTACTTCAAGAAAGCTTCTTCAAAGGAGGTTGAAGCTACTTATAGGTGAAGGCTATCTCAAGGTGGTGAAGGCTGCTCCAAGGATTGCACCTGGTTACTTCAAGAAGGCTTCTTCAAGAGGGTTGAGTCTACTTCAAGGTGAAGGGTACTTCGAGCGGAAGGTGATTGTATTTTATGTAACATCCTTGTGAAGTAATAAAATCAATCACTTTCAAAATCCCAATTGGAAACAATTGGGTAGTGGACTGACTACCTTTGATTTCAAAGGTAGGAACCACTCTACATCCAAGTGTCTTCCTTATTTCCCCCTCCTTTGGTTGAGTAATTTGGTTGTTTCAAATTAATTTTAAAAGTTTCAAAAAGCTCTATTCATCCCCCCTCTAGATCTTTCATAGTGGATGGAAGAGCAATCACTTCCAGTAGTAGGGCACCATGTGGCTGCCAGCAACAACATTAATAGTCAACGCCGACGTTGGGCTTGGTGATCACTTGTTGCTCCTCTATACAACGACATTCGTGGTGTGAGTAATTACTACTATTAGTGTTCCTTCATGCACTAATGTTGTGGTTCTCCTTGTAACTTCCTTTTAATAAGATCTAACCACTGACTTGAGGGGCTTGGGGGTGGTTGTGTTCTATGTAATTATGAGTCTATATGCCCCATGTTTGTATTGCAATTGGCTAGCTATTCAGGATTGAAAATACCTCAATATCAAGATCAGATTCAACCAACTATCAAGGAAATAGTAATGTAAATATCAAGAGAATTATCCAGAAAATAATGATATTGTAGAATAAACATAGATACATATACTTCATTTGTATATTAGAACATGTGTATAGCAAATAAATATCTATATATAGAGTCAGGGGTCCATAAAACTACTTTAAGGTGACATTTTGGTCAAGGCACAGGTCAAGGAACACCCCTTTGATGCGCCTAGGCACTTTCCTTGACAAGTATACATAGTGATCAAATTCAAGCCTGACGTGAAAGACAAAAAAATACATGAAATTCTAACAAATTAGTAGAATATTAGGTAGCCTAAATGAAACTAATTTGAAAGAAAAATATGTGTGAACAAGTGTATTCGTTGTATATTGATATGTACACCCCTATCCTATATATAGGAGAGGAGGCAATTACAAGGAAGCCAAAGGAAGCAGACTAATCCTAACCATGGGCAACAGTCCCATGTACACAATAGACTAATTAACCTATTAACTAAATAGGCTAATATTCTAACACTCCGCCTCAAGCTGGAGCATGGGTGAACGCATGTACAAGCTTTGAGTTACATGACTCGATTGAACAATAAGAAATAAACGATAAATGAAAGATAGAAGTGTCACTCCCCATACAAAAAATTAGTACTCCCCCTTAAACAAGACTTCCTAAATAAAAAAATGTGATGATACCTCTTTGAGATGTGTTCTATAGGTCAGAGAAGCTTGAGCTTTGAAGAAGGTCTTTCTTTTGAAGTGCATTTGGAATGAAGAACATCTAAAGCAAGCAATCATAAATACCACAACTATGCCATATTCACTGGAGAGGAGTGTGGAGTGGAATAAGCTCAGTCAACACATCCCACATACATAACGTAGCATGAGCATGGAGCAATGTTGATTTAGTAGTAGAGGTGTCTTTGAATTGTCTGAGATGTGTAGCCGACTGGAATTAGCGTAGATGACCACTGACATGCATAACGTGGCACGAACACGCTGGACGAGGTGTTGAGGTGTCGTCTCAACACGTAGAAGTAGCAAATGCAACTCGGAGAAGACATGATGAAGTAGCTCGGTGAAGATCACTCCGAATGAATCCTTGCAGAAACAAAATTTGCTCAGGCTTGAACGTTACGAGCTTCAGAGATGAAGAAGCAACCATCTGGAACACCATCAATGCAGCATAGATAATCAACTAGAACGTCACCAACCCCAAAGGGGCAACATGTCAGAATTAGCCGCAACAACTCTTGTCATGACGTACATAATGCGGCATGAATGCAAAGGTCTTGGTGTCAATGTTGCAACTGTGAGATCCTTCAATGTTGCCTGAAATGTAAAGTGATGCTAAGTGGGAATGACGTGCCACAAAGACATCAGTAATGCAGATGTGTTGAAAAACATAAAGCTCAATGAATATAGCCTAGAATATCATCTCATGTCTCTCTCCTCATATCTTCTCTCTCACGTTCTCCTCATACCCTCCTCTCTATCTCTCTCTTCTATTCCCCTCCCTCGCACACCAAATACGACGAGAGTGAGTAGATGGTGTGGAAAAGGGGAAATATGACCTCCCATCGCACGTGGAAAGACGTACACATTATGGATGGGCGGGTGGGAAAGGGAAAGGGTAAAACAAGAGGTGTAGAATGTAGAGAAGAACAAAAGAAGATTACTAGAATGGAAACTCAGTAGAAAGAGGAGATACACTACCAGAATTTGACTCGGTAGGAAAGAAGTGGCACTACCAGAATGGTTCTCGGTAGAAAATTTCATAATCGAAATCAATATGCAAAACAACCCAAAACTAAAATCAGAATAAATAAAGTAAATGGATCTTTTCTTGACCTTAAAAGGACATTCGTCCAACCCTTTGGCCGAAAAAACGTGGGGGTGCAGGGGTGGAGCTCCGCAAAAAATTTTGGGCTAGGTCAAAAAATAATAGGATCCGATTATCATCAAGTATTGGAGGAGAGATAGGCTTTGGAGGACGTCAAAACTAGAACTGGAACTGGAACTTGTAGAGTGCTTCTGACATGTTGTATCTATGACTTAACATGTCGTATAGATTGTTGGGGGTGAGAGGCGGGCTCTTGATGACACGTCGTGCGAGGTTGTCGACACGCATGTAGTTGATGGTTGATGAAGATAGGCTCCCAGTAACACACCATGTTGAGATGTGACACACCATATCGAATGTCGCAGACATAAACTAAATCTCCGTCGACACGTCATGTTCAAAGTTGACAAGCCATGTATGATGTCCTAGGCGTAACTCGAATCTCTATCGACACGCCGTGTTCGAGGATGACACCTCGTGTATGTTGCAATTTGCACCGTCAAGAAGAGTTTTAGAATCCAACACATCGTGTTGTTTGACCAACACGACGTCTCGATTATGATTTGAGCAAACTTCACACCATCGTGATGATTTTTGGAGTGCAACATGTTGTGTCGGTTAGGCAACACATAGTGTCGGCGACGGCTAATACACGATCTTGACGGGAATTTGCACCGTTAGGAGACAAGGTGCCTTGGGAATTAGCACCATGGGTTGACGAGAATTAGCGTTGTCTTTTGTACTCCTTTGATCATGAAAAATGGTGACTTCTTGCTTGACCACAGCCGAATATGGACATGAATTAGCATCGTCCAGGGTCCCTAGAAGTAGTGTAGCGGTGGAGTGAAGGATGGAAACTTTGATGGCTGGCGTGGCGGCTTGACGAGGAGCGGTAGGGGAACAAGGTGGTGAAGATGGTTTTTAGAGCCGAAGGTTGATCTGCTTCGGTGTGGTTGCTTCAATGGCGGCGGTTGGAGTGGCGTGACGAATGGATCCTACTATATGATTCGTAGAGAGCTTACTATTAGTATATATATTTTATTGTGTTATTTTTACTTAGTGTATTTTAGCTTTAGACTTCTAGTTGTCTATAGCCTCTTATCTTTTATCCCATATTGCCTGGCTCTACTCTATGTCTTACTCTCATCTTATAAGAGAGAGTGCCATGTACTTGTTTTATTCACTCAATAAGAAGCCTTTTATTATTTTAGATGGTATCAGAGCCACCCGATCCTCTGTAAGCCCCTCTCACCCAACCCTAAAACCCATGTCCCCATAAGCCCTAGCTGCCACCCTCTCCCTTTCCTTTTTTCCCCTTGTTGCCATTGCCACCCCTCCCTCCCTCCTTTGCCTCCGCCTAGCCTGCCCCTTCTCTCCACTGCCATCTCCTCCCTCCCTCCCCTACCCACCCCGCCACCATTCCCCGTCTACACCAGCCCTACCACCAACACCCCCATCTCCACCAGCCCGCCGCCACCACCACATCCTCCAACCAACCCGCCGCCACCCAACAGCCTGCCTACCGCCCTTCCACCTCCCTCCAACCATCCTTTCACCACCCCTTTCCTCCATTCCCTATTCCACATCACCACCCTACCCATATGCTACCATCTCTCCATATGGTTAGCCACCCCATTCACTCCCGCTCTACCCCGCTAGTCTCTGGACCTCTCCGGTAACTTTCCAGTTCTTGCACGTTGACGGCTTAATCCAATTTCACTCTCTGCCTGCCTGCCTGTGCCTTATGGTGGACTAGCTCTTCATCCATGTTGGCGTACATTTTTTTTGTATCTTTCGCTGCCCCTCCGAAGGTTCCTGAGTTCTAATGCCCAGATCTCCTACGATTATCTTCTGCCCCCAGTCCAGGGGTTCTTAAATCTGCCCATGTGTTGGATTTCTGTTGTTGCATGCTTCTGTTGACTTCTGCATCAACCTTTTGTCTACTACTTCTGCCTGCTGCTCCTACCTACTGCCCCTTCCTGTGTTGACTTCTTCCACTCATGGTGTCCACCGATCTTCCCCGAAACATGTGTGTTACTATTGCCAAAATAGACGGCTCCAACTATCACGTATGGGAGGCCTCTTTTGAGCTCTATGTCAAGGCTCAAGGGCGCTACTTCCACCTTTCTACTAAAGGTACAGATGCTCCTACTACAAATGATGATGATAAGACAAATCATGCCTACGATCTATGGTCTAAAGAGGATTATGACATTATGACCTGGATGGTCAACAGTGTTGAACCTAAAATTAGCCAATCTCTACTCCGACTGAAGACGGCTAAGGACATGTGGGATCAAATTTCCCACGTATACTCTCATCAGCAGAATTCAAAGAAAGTTTTTGAATTTTCAAACACTTGGCCAAGCAGGAATACTCTCATACCAACTCAGTGGAAGACTACTACAATCAGTGTTGTGCTCTCTAGGATGAGTTTGAGGTTCGCCATCCGCTCTCCACAGACATTACTGAAATCCAACAGCAATGCAATGAGTTGTAGCTGGTTCAGTTTCTCACTGGCTTACCATCGTCCTTTGCGAGATTCATTGATCAAATCATGTCTAGTGATCCTCTGCCTATCTTGCGAGATGTTCTAAAGTGAGTGCAGTGTCTTCCCTCTATATCTCAAGATCCTCCTGATTCCTCTAAAGGGACAATCCATGTTGTTAGGTTGGGCGACTCATTCCGTGGACGTGGACATGGTTGTGGTCGTGGACGTGGTCGCGGATGATCTACTACAGGCCCTGGGCGTGGTTCGTCCTCCTCTGCCTCTGACACTAATGAACCGCTCTACTGCAACTTCTACAAAAGAACCAATCACAATGAAGACTCTTAGAAAGTAAAAGACGGCTACAAGTTGTATTGAATAGAAGAAACCCTGCTCCTATAAATAGGAGGATAGGGAAGTGTACAGACATAAGACCAACCCTAATGGGCCAAGACACTTGGCCCATATTACAAACTAATAATAAAACACTAACTAAATAACTCTCAACAAAGACCATTGCTGGATCAAGCATGAAAAACCTACTTGGGCAAATCAAGTCACTTCAGACCAGCTTGACACTACTGCTTCTACATCTGCCCCACCATCGGCTGACTGGATCAGATCTGAGTTTGAAAAGTTACTTCAAGCACGATTGGCTTCCTCTTCTGAGACTTCTTCTAATGGCAGTACTGCTCTCTTGACATAGTCTGGTAAAAACACATGGGTGATAGACTCTGGTGCGACCTCCCATATTACTGGCAATCCTACTTTATTTTCTAGTTTGCATAAAACTACTGCTATTCCTCTTGTTACTCTTGCAGACGGTTCACAAACACCAGTCTCTGGTTTTGGGAATATCCACACTCTTGGCCACCTTTCTCTGCATTCAGCATTATATGTTCCTCAATTCCCAATTAATTTATTATCTGTCAGTAGAATTGTTAAGTGCCTATGGTTCTCCATAATGTTTGACCCGGACGATGTTATTTTTTAGGATCTGCGCATGAGCATGAAGATTGGTTCAATCCATGAGGGACCAGACGACTTATACTATTTGGATACACTGAAGATTGTTGCATTTCTGACTACATCTGTGACTGGCATCCAATGGCACTATCGATTGGGACATCTGTCACCAGCTAAGTTGAAGCACTTAATCCCAGATATTTCTGATTCTGTTTTTCTCTATGAAACATGCCAGTTAGGCAAAAAAAACTAGATCTACCTATTCTAAGAAACCTTGTATTGGCTCAAATAGTCGTTTGATATAGTACATGCTGATATTTGGGGTCCATGTTCAGTTTCTAGCATTTTTGGTTTTTGGTACTTTATGAGTTTTATTTATGATTTTTCTAGAACCACCTGGATATTCTTGTTAAAAGATAGATCTAATATTCTTGAGACTATCACTTCCTTTTTTCTGAGATAAGTACCCAATTTGGTAAAACTATAAAAATCTTTCGCACTAACAATGCCCTTGAGATCATGCAAACCTCTGTTAGTTGTTTCTATCAAAAATTGGGTACCATTCACCAAACCTCATGTGCATACACACCTCAACATAATGGAGTTGTCAAATGCAAGAATCGGCATCTCCTTGAAGTTTCCCGCACTCTTCTGTTTCATTATTCCCCAACGTTTTGGCCAGAGGCTGTTTCCGCTGCATGCTTTCTCATTAATCACAAGCCATCTTTTGTTCTTGGAAATCAAATGCCATATCAGATTCTATATCTTGATGCCCCTCTATTTTCTGTTCCTCCTCGGATTTTTGGCAGTACATATTTTGTTAAAAATTTACGTCCTAGAATAACTAAAGTTGATCCACGTGCCATGAAGTGTGTGTTCTTAGGGTACTCTAGGACACAAAAAGGGTACCAATGTTATGATCTGGTTACTAAAAATGGATGGTTTCGGTTGATGTAGTCTTTTTTTAGCATCAATCGTTCTATTCTTCTACTGTCTTTGTCCTGATATCCGATTTACTTGTGACTACACCTCTACCTCTGATTGCTGATGCTGGTTCACCGGATACTACTAGTGTTCCTGCTCCTTCACTAAAGGTTTATTAAAGAAGATTGAAGGCTCCAACTCCCTCCATGGCCCCTCCAAATCATCCATCCTCTATGATTGATCCACCCCCACCTCTGCCTCAGGTATTTTCTGACCTGTATTTTCCGATCAGTTTACACAAAGACACTCGGACATGCACACAACACCCCATCAGAAATTTTTGCACTACTGCTTACTTGGGGGCTAACTTTGCAAACTTTACTTCTGCTGTTTCTGTTGTTTTTATTCCTAAAAATGCTTCTCAGTCTCTTAAGCATCCAGCTTGGCGTCAGGCCATGGAATCTGAAACACAAGCTCTCACTAAACGAAATACTTAGGATTTGGTTGATGCACCTACTGAGTGTTTCCATGTCAGTTGTCGATGGATTTTTACGGTGAAATATCAACCTGATGGAACCATTGAGCATCTCAAAGCTTGTCTGGTCAGCAAAGGCTACACTCAGACATATGGGGTGGATTATTTTGAGACTTTCTCTCCTGTCACCTGCCTTAACTCGGTGCAGGTACTTATTTCTGTGGCGGTTAATATTGACCGGCCTTTGTTTCAGCTTGATGTCAAAATGCTTTTCTATGTGGGATCTACATGAAGAGGTATACATGGATCAACCTCCTGGCTTTGTACTTCAAGGGGAGTCCTCAAAAGTCTGCCATCTACGCAAAGCAATTTATGGCCCGAAGCAACGTCCCCATGCATGGTTTGACAAGTTGAGCTCCATTCTTCAAAAATTCCAGTTTCACCACTCTCAGTCTGATCATTCTGTATTTATCAAGAAAACTACTTCAGGACTGGTTATCTTAATTTTCTATGTTGATGAAATCATATTATCTGGTAGTGACTCTGCACGAATCCAGTCCACGAAACGCTACTTGGAAAACCATTTTGTCACCAAAGACTTAGGCACATTGAGATATTTTCTTGGAATTGAAGTTTCTCGGTCATCTTCTGGTCTATGGTTATCTCAGTGTAGATATGTTTTGGATGTTCCATCTGATACAGGTCTACTTGGGGCCAAGCCTGCTAGTACTCCCTTGGATCCAAACACTAATTGGGATGATGAGAACTCTCCACCTTACCCTGACCATCATCAGTATCGATGCATGGTCATGAAACAGATATATCTTACTATGACTAGAGCTGATATCACATATGTTTTTGGACTTGTTAGCAGGTATCTTGATAATCTCAGATAGTGTCACTGGGATGTTGTCTGCCATATTCTAAAATATTTGAAAAGCTCTCCTAGGAAAGGACTTCTCTGCAAGAAACATGGGCATTGTAATCTTGTTGGTTATTCTGATTCTGACTATGTTGGCAGCAAGATAGATCATAGATCTACTTCTCGATACTACACATTTTTAGGTGGTGACCTAGTTAACTAGCGCAGCAAGAAGCAAACAATCATAGCTTGTTCTAGTGCTGAAGCGGAGTATAGAGCAATGACTCATACAACGTGTGAACTCTTCTGGGTACGCAACCTTATGAAAGATTTTTGTATCTCTGATTCTCAACCCATCCCCCATGCAATGTGACAACAAAGCAACTATTTTTATTTCCAGCAATCCTACATTCCATGAACGCACTAAGCACATTGAAGTTGACAACCACTTTGTGCAAGAAGATATCTTATCTGGTCAGATTTCTACGCCTTATACACATACTTCAAATCAAGTTGCAAATATCTTCACCAAAATTTTTCCAAAGACCAGATTCACTATTCTAATTGACAAGCTAGGCATGATTGATATCTATGCTCCAGCTTGAGGGGGAGTATTAGTATATATATTTTACTGTGTTATTTTTACTTAGTGTATTTTGGCTTTAGACTTCTGGTTGTCTATTAGCCTCTTTTCTTTTATCCCATATTGCATGGCTCTACTCTATGTCTTACTCTCTTGTTTTATAAAAGAGAGTGCCCTATACTTGTTTCATTCACTCAATAAGAAGCCTTTTATTATTTTCGACTTACTATCTGGTGCTTCACGTCTACTACTTGCTTTTTCAAGATGATGAGCTTCTATCTAGCTACATCAACTCTACTTTCTACTTTTTGTATGTGCTTTATTTGCACGCTGACATTATCCGTTCCTTGCGCACGTTGACTTTCTGTGTGCCAGCACTCTCTGGATTGTCTGTGCCTTTTGCATGTTGACTCTTTACTTGTCCATGCTTTCTTTGCACATTAATTGTTAGTGTAACTGTGAACCAACACTCACTAGACTTTTCTATTATGAACCAACACTCTCTGAATTTTTTAACCCACACTTTTGGCCTTTTCTATTGTGAACCAGCACTCTCTGGACTTTTGTACTATGAACCAGCACTCTCTGGACTCGTGCACCAACACTCTCTGGACTTTTCTAATGTGAACCAGCATTCTCAGGACTCGTGCACCAACACTCTCTGGACTTGAGAACTAGCACTGTCTAGACTTTTTTACTATGAAGTATGAACTAGCGCTCTCTAGACAACGACGATATCGACTATGATGAAGACTTTGACGCCTTCTTTTTGTCGTTTACTACTAATCCAGATGCCACATTTTTTGATCAAGAAGCTTTTGCTACCTGTTTGTGACCTGCACCTGTGACTTGCGACATGCTTCAAACTTGACATGCTTGCATACCGTCTTTGGGTTATCTACCATAGGAGGAGTATTTGAGGGATGAGTGGTTTATTGTAATCTTGAGGGGGGATATCTTCTTGTATGGGATCAGCATATCTTTATTTTTGCTTATTAGTTTCTTAGTATATCTCTCTATTTGCAAGCTGACTTGGGATTCTCCCAAGCTTCAACTTGAGGAGGAGTATTACAGAGTATGGTTAATTTACTCAAGTTATTTGAGTATATTTGTATATGGGCCCCAATATGTCTTGGCCCATTAGGTTTAGTCTAAAGTCTGTACACTTCCCCCTTCTCCTATATAGAGGAGGGGGATTCCTCTTATCAATATATCGCATCACCTTCTTTTATTTTACGATGCTATCAATGTTGGGTCTTTGTTTTCAAGACACTCATCTTGTTTTAAACAGTAGGATATATTGTGGGCTACAAGTCTGTAACTGGGGAATTTTCAGTGAGTAGCAGGATCCTAATGATCACTCATTTGGAAGACCTCCATCCCCCCAAATCAAAGTTTCTCAAAAAGTTAATGTCACATGAATTGATTTCTACAAAGGAAAGTCTCACATCATGCTTTTTGTGAGCAGACAACACTTAGTCTAAGCTCCCTGAATTTGCAACTACAATTGATAAATGCTAGCTAATGTTTTTTGGTGTGGAGAGATGATACAAGAAATCTCCTATGTTTCTTGTGGGTAGATGAAAGCTCCCTCTCCTATATATGGGAAAGAAGGTAAGTACAAGGAAGTGGGCATAACCCTAATAGGCCAAAATAGAATTGGACCATATTACAAATAGACTTCATGACTTAATTAACTAAATAGTTGTCACGGAACTGGAATCCCAATCCCATGAACCAAATGTATACCAAAGGCAAAATGCGGAAGCGTAAAGCTTAGCACACATGAACAGATAACAAGATACAAGCACCAACATAATCTCAACAATCAACAAGATATATTAAGCAACATTATTATATTACATGATTTGAATTACATATTCAAGAGTCACTTTGTACAAGTCTGCTCATGTATACTATATCTGGATCTTACAACAAGTACACCTAGCATAGCTCACCAAGCCCATCATCTTTTCTAGCCATCTTTGAACCTAAAAACAACATACGAGAAATGGGTCAACACATGAGGTGTTGAGTACGGGGAAGAAAGATACATATATATAAGCTTTTCATAATTTTGAAACGATTTCAAGACTAAACGAACAAGAATAAACATGTTAATTGTTTAACAAATGCAAAACCATATTTTATGTCATTTCACTCCATTATACCAACAATATCAAACATGTTTAAGGCCTTTGACCAACTTCCCGTCGGAAGGGTCCGTAAGGGTGCTCAAGCTTAGTTAACCCTTTTATACAAGAGGGACCTCAAGGACATCACCAAGAGTTAACCCTTTATCAACAATATTATAATGGAGTTTTGTACATATATGTGTTCAAGTTATAAAACCGATGAGGCAAACATCGAGTATGACATAGCAATACTACATGGCAATATTGGGCAAGTAAACAAACCAGCATACAATACATATCATTTCAAACAAGAAAGCTAGTCATATAACTAGATAAGGCCCATACCTGATTCAGAGATTCATAACCTAACTTATCTTTCATCATCTAGCCACATGCCAAACCTAATTAACAACAAGATTACATATATGCATTAGATTCTTATCATTAACCCTAATTAGATTCATTTTTAGGGTTTTGGCCAAGTTAGGTTACAAGTTGCTTATTGGTTCATTATATGATATTTGTACTGATCTAGAGGTCATCATGATGGTGTGGTTCTAGTTTCATGCCATTGTGACGTTCCATGCACTTTCTATGATCATATCAAGGTTTGAGGCATTTACATGCATTCTAGGGTCAAAAGACTCACAATAGGGTAAACAAGGTCAAAGATCATCATTGAATAAGAGCCAAGCATAAGGGATGGTTTAGATCATCAACATAAGGTCATAAGAAACATATTCCAAAATAGGTGTATGCCCATTAGAAGCAAGATTAGCAATCTAGGGCAAAGTTCAACATTACAGTCCAAAGTAGGCACATTTGTACAATTGAGGTCATTCATGAACAATGGGTTGATTAGGGCCCTCATTAGGGTCACAAGAGCAAAAGAACTACTGATTTGATGCTTAGGAGGCTATAAGTACATCAAAGATTCAAACTTCATCATAATCATGCATTAAAGTCCATGAACAAGTTACAACATGCATTAGGGACAACCATGGATCAAAAGGGGAGCTTACGAGCTCAACTTGGTTCAAGGTGAATAAATATTACTGATTTCATGATTAGGAGAGTGAATAGACACTAAAGATGCAAGATTGATCATAATAGTGAATAAATGTGCTCAAACATGACTAATCTTAGTATTTTCAAGAAATAAAGGAACAAATATTTGATTTAGGGTCTGGGGCAAGGCTCAAAGTGTAGGTCTCGTCGAGCTTATCAATTTGACATATTGGTTTGCATATTTTGGATAAAAGAACTAGGAGATATGTATTTTTGAATGTTGACATGAGAACCTTATAGAATGAACATGAGGGTGTTACCTAATAATCTGGCAACCAACCAGGGCCGTGGATCCTCGATCCAAAGGATGAGCGAGGTGCGCACTGCTACTCATGTTGGGCTGGCTTAGAGGCTGGTGGGTGGCGGATCTCCACCTCGTTGGACCGCTCCAGGGCGACCAAACGCGACGTGGGGCGTTCATTCACCGCAACCCATCGGGCCAGCGGTTGCCACCCTCCACGTTGTCGCGCCCCGCTCCCGCTCCGCAGGATCTCTATTTCCCAAGCGGGAAGAAAGCTCGAAAAGGGGACAATGCCTTATCCCTGTCGGCGGCCTTCTGTGCCTGCAACAGCTCGAAAAGAAGGTGGTTGGGGGTCTCTAGGGCACGACTTGGTTAGGGGTATCCATGGCACCCCATTGGTGGCCGCCCAGACCCTTCCTCAGGCCTTCCTCCACGACGACAGAGTGAAGGTGAATGCTTTTGCATCTAGTCCATGAGCAGTGAGGGGAGAGGGAAGGAGGACTGGAGAAAAGAACTTAGCAAGGGAGGCTTTAAAAAGGACCAGGGAGTTAGGGTTTGGGGTCAATAACTTCATTGTAACGTATCCTCTTTCCCGATTTGGCGAGGGAGAGTTCTTTGTGCCTTGCATTTCTTCCCAAATGGGAAGGGGAAGAAGCGGGGTCAAGCTAAGCAGTTGGGCCACGATCTGGCTGGGCCCATGGATGTCGGCTTAACAACTTAAGGCATAAAAAAAAAGTAATTAGATCATGTCATCTTACCAAAATCGTAACTTTAGATTCATAGCTCAGATCTGGACAATTTTTGTGCCATTGGATTCAAAAATAGAGCTATGCACTATGATATATATACTAGGAATACAAAAGATGATAGTGATGAGGATCAAAATTGGATTCAAGGGGATGATGTATTAAACTATAATACTAAGCTTGAAGTGTTGGTTGATGTCACCTATTGCAGAATTGAGCATTACATAGTCAAATTGGGGTGTCGCAACACTCAAACTGTGAATCTGACATCCAAACTATATAATTGATCATCATAGAGTGAGAGGGAGAGTATAACCAAAGGGTGAGAAAAATTAGTGTTGTCACATCCTTCCCTCCTTATAAGAAATTTCATCCTCAAAATTTGTCCAAGATTATACTTAAGAGTCAAGTGAAAAACTTCAGGTCTAGGTATCCAACCACAGTTGTTAGGCATTCCCCAAAATAGGGTGTACACTTAGTTTATCATCGTTAAGGGTGTACTCATCTCATCTATGTACTTATTACTTTGTACTCCAATATTGTATTATGACATCTTAACCACATTAGGGTTTACCCATCCCTTAGTGTCCACACGTTCGGGTTTTTGTTCATATCTTTATAGGAGACCAAGGGGTATCATTAAAATCTAGGTTATCAATTCACAGATGAACATGTCCTCAATCAAGACTTCTAAATTTGGTCATCATTGAATGTGTACATTTCACCATTGTACTAGAGATCATGCATGTTTATGTTTCTCCTCAAATTTTTGCCAATTTTCCCAAATCTTCTTCATCATTTTCACATTTTGGAATTAAGTAATTTTTTTATCTTGTTTGTTAGAGTTATCATCCCAAGAGCATCATCATATCAAGTTAATCATTTTTTTCACTAGTTATGAGGTTAGACATGTTACCCCTAATTATTCATTCTAAGGTCTTATGACTTCATCATATCGAGTTCCTAATTTTGAAGCTATATCTTTCGTGTATGGTATGATTTCATATTAGGTCTAACTCATGAGAGTGGCTCATTGCACATACATCAATATTTTAACTTAAGCGAGATTCTTTCATGTATCGAGCATCATTCGAGGGACAACATTATCATCAACGTCAAGGTTTCATAATTTTCTCACTTGTATCCAGGAAGAGCTCTACAAGCTCAAACCACTCAAGCTAAGACATATATATGTCCAACAAGACCTGCTAACCATAATTTCTACTCATAACAAAAATTCTACCCAATTTTTTTTTTGAGAAATAAGGGTAACCACTAGATTCCTTTATATACAATTACTAACCTAAGTATGAGGCTCATCATGGATTTCACACATCATATACATCATCTTAGGTCTTGGGACATCTCCCTCACCTATATATATATCAAGCATCAAATTTTCAAGTGCCTCTTTCTCTAGGGTTAGATATTTTCATAGGAAATCTAGGGTTCAACATTTTCAAGGAAACCACGCGTTAGGTCACTCGACTCATATACTTAGAAGTATTCTAGCTAGGGACTCATCATCAAGTATTTCATCATTCCTATTTTTCAACATTTCAAATATTTTGTAGTTTAGGTCTCTAACCTTCTCCCGATGTGGGTCGACTCATATCAAAATGTCACCCTATTCATGTGTCCCATGCTAGAGGTCCTCCTTTGTAAAGAGATTGAGGCCCGTGTTGGTCTCAAACTATACGTCACATATCATATTTCAGCATGTACAAAACTAGGTACAAGCAAGCATGCCAACCCACTAACTATGTTTAGCACATCAACCAAACCATGTGTATCATACAAGGTGCTAGGTTTAGCTAGGGTTGCATGGTCCAACTCATTCCATATCGTAAACGTACTCGACCTTCCTCAAACAACTTGGGTCTTATCAACATCGACATCATCATCAATAACATTATCATCATCTTAGATTTCTAGGTTACTCACTTGCCTAACCTATATTATGGCTCTAGACAACTCTAGAGACTATCACTATCATCTAAACTCTCTCGTCTAGACTTGATGTTACATCTCTTTCCCCTAGGTTGCATGGAAACTCACTGCCTTTCTACGTGTGGTAACATTTTTCATATGTACATATAATAATACTTGAAATATGTTTTCTCCAATGTTTAAACAGGCGATGAAAACCACCATACTCCATCCGAATAAAACCAAAACCAAAATGAGTTACCACACTCATTAGGCAATCTAGTATCATGACACCTAGAGAACTAGCAAGAACATGGTGCACACTTGTGTAGACATCCTCAGCACATGTCGCGAATCATGTCTAGGGAGGTAATTTACACAAGTCTACACCCAGTTCTAGAACATCTAGGTTCTAACTTAGAGGCTAAGTCAACCTAATCCATAAGGATATTTCATTAAGTTTCTAGGGTTGAGATGTAAGGTGAGTTTAGTTAGTGTTTCATGTGAGCAATGTTTGGTGTAGTTATTGTTCATGATCTGATACCATCTGTCACAGAACCAGAATCCCAATCCCATGAACCAAACGTATACCAAAGGTGAAATGCAGAAGCGTAAATCTTAGCACACATGAACAGATAACAAGATACAAGCACCAACATAATCTCAACAATCAATAAGATATATTAAGCAACATTATTATATTACATGATTTGAATTACATATTCAAGAGTCACTTTGTACAAGTCTTCTCATGTATACTATATCTGGATCTTACAACAAGTACACCTAGCATAGCTCACCAAGCCCATCATCTTTTCTAGCCATCTTTGAACCTAAAAACAACATACGAGAAATGGGTCAACACACGAGGTGTTGAGTACGGGGCAGAAAGATACATATATATATAAGCTTTTCATAATTTTGAAATGATTTCAAGACTAAACGAACAAGAATACACATGTTAATTGTTTAACAAATGCAAAACCATATTTTATGTCATTTCACTCCATTATACCAACAATATCAAACATGTTTAAGGCCTTTGACCAACTTCCCGTCGGAAGGGTCCGTAAGGGTGCTCAAGCTTAGCTAACCCTTTTATACAAGAGGGACCTCAAGGACATCACCAAGAGTTAACCCTTTATCAACAATATTATAATGGAGTTTTGTACATATATGTGTTCAAGTTATAAAACCGATGAGGCAAACATCGAGTATGACATAGCAATACTACATGGCAATATTGGGAAAGTAAACAAACCAGCATACAATACATATCATTTCAAACAAGAAAGCTAGTCATATAACTAGATAAGGCCCGTACCTGATTCAGAGATTCATAACCTAACTTATCTTTCATCATCTAGCCACATGCCAAACCTAATTAACAATAAGATTACATATATGCATTAGATTCTCATCATTAACCCCAATTAGATTCATTTTTAGGGTTTTGGCCAAGTTAGGTTACAAGTTGATTATTTGTTCATTATATGATATTTGTACTGATCTAGAGGTCATCATGATGGTGTAGTTCTAGTTTCATGCCATTGTGACGTTCCATGCACTTTCTATGATCATATCAAGGTTTGAGACATTTACATGCATTCTAGGGTCAAAAGACTCACAATAGGGTAAACAAGGTCAACGATCATCATTGAATAAGAGCCAAGCATAAGGGATGGTTTAGATCATCAACATAAGGTCATAAGAAACATATTCCAAAATAGGTGTATGCCCATTAGAAGCAAGATTAGCAATATAGGGCAAAGTTCAACATTACAGTCCAAAGTAGGCACATTTGTACAATTGAGGTCATTCATGAACAATGGGTTGATTAGGGCCCTCATTAGGGTCACAAGAGCAAAAGAACTACTGATTTGATGCTTAGGAGTCTATAAGTACATCAAAGATTCAAACTTCATCATAATCATGCAGTAAAGTCCATGAACAAGTTACAACATGCATTAGGGACAACCATGGATCAAAAGGGGATCTTATGAGCTCAACTTGGTTCAAGGTGAATAAATATTACTGATTTCATGATTAGGAGAGTGAATAGACACTAAAGATGCAAGATTGATCATAATAGTAAATAAATGTGCTCAAACATGACTAATGTTAGTATTTTCAAGAAATCAGGGAACAAATATTTGATTTAGGGTCTGGGACAAGGCTCAAAGTGTAGGTCTCGTCGAGCTGATCAATTTGACATATTGGTTTGCATATTTTGGATAAAAGAACTAGGAGATATGTATTTTTGAATGTTGACATGAGAACCTTACAGAATGAACATGAGGGTGTTACCTAATAATCTGGCAACCAACCAGGGTTGTGGATCCTCGATCCAAAGGATGAGCGAGGTGCGCACTTCTACTCATGTTGGGCTGGCTTAGAGGCTGGTGGGTGGCGGCTCTCCACCTCGTTGGACCGCTCCAGGGCGACCAAATGCGACGTGGGGCGTTCATTCACCGCAACCCATCGGGACAGCGGTTGCCAGCCTCCGCGCTGTCGCGCCCCGCTCCCGCTCCGCGGGATCTCTGTTTCCCAAGAGGGAACAAAGCTTGAACAGGGGACAACACCCCATCCCCGTCGGCGGCCTTCTGTGCCTGCAACGGCTCGAAAAGAAGGTGGTTGGGGGTCTCTAGGGCACAAATTGGTTTGGGGTCTCCATGGCACCCCATTGGCGGCCGCCCAGACCCTTCCTCAGGCCTTCCTCCGTGACGACAGAGTGAAGGTGAACGCTTTTGCATCTGGTCCGTGAGCAGTGAGGGGATAGGGAAGGAGGATTGGAGAAAAGAACGTAGCAAGGGAGGCTTTAAAAAGGACCAGGGAGTTAGGGTTTGGGGTCAATAACTTCATTGTAACGTATCCTCTTTCCCGATTTGGCGAGGGAGAGTTCTTTATGCCTTGCGTTTCTTCCCATATGGGAAGGGGAAGAAGCGGGGTCAAGCTAAACGGTTGGGCCGCAATCTGGCTGGGCCCATGGATGTCGGCTTAACAACTTAAGGCATAAAAAAAGCAATTATATCATGTCATCTTACCAAAATCGTAACTTTAGATTCATAGCTCAGATCTGGACAATTTTTGTGCCATTGGATTAAAAAATAGTGCTATGCACTATGATATATATATACTAGGAATACAAAAGATGATATTGATGAGGATCAAAATTGGATTCAAGGGGATGATGTATTAAACTATAATACTAAGCTTGAAGTGTTGGTTGATGTCACCTATTGCGGAATTGAGCATTACATAGTCAAATTGGGGTGTCGCAACACTCAAACTATGAATCTGACATCCAAACTATATAATTGATCATCATAGAGTGAGAGGGAGAGTATAACCAAAGGGTGAGAAAAATTAGGGTTGTCACATCCTTCCCTCCTTATAAGAAATTTCATCCTCAAAATTTGTCCAAGATTATACTTAAGAGTCAAGTCAAAAACTTTAGGTCTAGGTATCCAACCATAGTTGTTAGGCATTCCCCACAATAGGGTGTACACTTAGGTTATCATCGTTAAGGGTGTACTCATCTCATCTATGTACATATTACTTTGTAATCCAATATCGTATTATGACATCATAACCACATTAGGGTTTACCCATCCCTTAGTGTCCACACGTTTGGGTTTTTGTTCATATCTTTATAGGAGACCAAGGGGTATCATCAAAATCTAGGTTATCAATTAACAGATGAACTTGTCCTCAATCAAGACTTCTAAATTTGCCCATCATTGAATGTGTACATTTCACCATTGTACTAGAGATCATGCATGTTTATGTTTCTCCTCAAAATTTTGCCAATTTTCCCAAATCTTCTTCATCATTTTCACATTTTGGAATTAAGTAATTTGTTTATCTTGTTTGTTAGAGTTATCATCCCAAGAGCATCATCATATCGAGTTAATCATTTTTTCCACTAGTTATGAGGTTAGGCATGTTACCCCTAATTATTCATTCTAAGGTCTTATGACTTCATCATATCGAGTTCCTAATTTGGAAGCTATATCTTTCGTGTATGGTATGATTTCATATTAGGTCTAACTCATGAGAGTGGCTCATTGCACATACATCAAGATTTTAACTTAAGTGAGATTCTTTCATGTATCGAGCATCATTCGAGGGACAACATTATCATCAACGTCAAGGTTTCATAATTTTCTCACTTGTATCCAGGAAGAGCTCTACAAGCTCAAACCACTCAAGATAAGACATATATATGTCCAACAAGACCTGCTAACCATAATTTCTACTCATAACAAAAATTCTACCCAATTTTTTTTTTGAGAAATAAGGGTAACCACTAGATTCCTTTATATACAATTACTAACCTGAGTATGAGGCTCATCATGGATATCACACATCATATACATCATCTTAGGTCTTGGGACACCTCCCTCACCTATATATATCAAGCATCAAATTTTCAAGTGTCTCTTTCTCTAGGGTTAGATATTTTCATAGGAAATTCAGGGTTCAACATTTTCAAGGAAACCAGACGTTAGGTCACTTGACTCATACACTTAGAAGTATTCTAGCTAGGGACTCATCATCAAGTATTTCATCATTCCTATTTTTCAACATTTCAAATATTTTGGAGTTTAGGTCTCTAACCTTCTCCCGATGTGGGTCGACTCGTATTAAAAGGTCACCCTATTCATATGTCCCATGCTAGAGGTCCTCCTTTGTAAAGAGATTGAGGCCGTGTTGGTATCAAACTATATGTCACATATCATATTTCAGCATATACAAAACTAGGTACAAGCAAGCATGCCAACCCACTAACTATGTTTAGCACATCAAACAAACCATATGTATCATACAAGGTGCTAGGTTTAGCTAGGGTTTCATGGTCCAAATCATTCCATATCGTAAACGTACTCGACCTTCCTCAAACATCTTGGGTCTTATCAACATCAACATCATCATCAATAACATTATCATCATCTCAGATTTCTAGGATACTCACTTGCCTAACCTATATTATGGCTCTAGACAACTGTAGAGACTATAACTATCATCTAAACTCTCTCATCTAGACTTGATGTTACATCTCTTTCTCCTGGGTTGCATGGAAACTCACTGCCTTTCTGTGTGTGGTAACATTTTTCATATGTACATATAATAATACTTGAAATATGTTTTCTCCAACATTTAAACAGGCGATGAAAACCACCATACTCCATCCGAACAAAACCAAAACCAAAATGAGTTACCACACTCATTAGGCAGTCTAGTATCATGACACCTAGAGAACTAGCAAGAACATGGTGCACACTTGTGTAGACATCCTCAGCACATGTCGCGAATCATGTCTAGGGAGGTAATTTACACAAGTCTACACCTAGTTCTAGAACATCTACATTCTAACTTAGAGGCTAAGTCAACCTAATCCACAAGGATATTTCATTAAGTTTCTAGGGTTGAGATGTAAGGTGAGTTTAGTTAGTGTTTCATGTGAGCAATGTTTGGTGTAGTTATTGTTCATGCTCTGATACCATCTATCACATAACCGGAATCCCAATCCCATGAACCAAACGTATACCAAAGGTGAAATGCAGAAGCGTAAAGCTTAGAACACATGAACAGATAACAAGATACAAGCACCAACATAATCTCAACAATCAACAAGATATATTAAGCAACATTATTATATTACATGATTTGAATTACATATTCAAGAGTCACTTTGTACAAGTCTGCTCATGTATACTATATCTGGATCTTACAACAAGTACACCTAGCATATCTCACCAAGCCCATCATCTTTTCTAGCCATCTTTGAACCTAAAAACAACATACGAGAAATGGGTCAACACACGAGGTGTTGAGTACGGGGCAGAAAGATACATATATATAAGCTTTTCATAATTTTGAAATGATTTCAAGACGAAACGAACAAGAATAAACATGTTAATTGTTTAACAAATGCAAAACCATATTTTATGTCATTTCACTCCATTATACCAACAATATCAAACATGTTTAAGGCCTTTGACCAACTTCCCGTCGGAAGGGTCCATAAGGGTGCTCAAGCTTAGCTAACGCTTTTATACAAGAGGGACCTCAAGGACATCACCAAGAGTTAACCCTTTATCAACAATATTATAATGGAGTTTTGTACATATATGTGTTCAAGTTATAAAACTGACGAGGCAAACATCGAGTATGACATAGCAATACTACATGGCAATATTGGGCAATTAAACAAACCAGCATACAATACATATCATTTCAAACAAGAAAGCTAGTCATATAACTAGATAAGGACCGTACCTGATTTAGAGATTCATAACCTAACTTATCTTTCATCATCTAGCCACATGCCAAACCTGATTAACAACAACATTACATATATGCATTAGATTCTCATCATTAACCCCAATTAGATATTTGTACTGATCTAGAGGTCATCATGATGTTGTGGTTCTAGTTTCATGCCATTGTGACGTTCCATGTACTTTCTATGGTCATATCAAGGTTTGAGGCATTTACATGCATTCTAGGGTCAAAAGACTCACAATAGGGTAAACAAGGTCAAAGATCATCATTGAATAAGAGCCAAGCATAAGGGATGGTTTAGATCATCAACATAAGGTCATAAGAAACATATTCCAAAATATATATATGCCCATTAGAAGCAAGATTAGCAATCTAGGGCAAAGTTCAACATTACAGTCCAAAGTAGGCACATTTGTACAATTGAGGTCATTCATGAACAATGGGTTGATTAGGGCCCTCATTAGGGTCACAAGAGCAAAAGAACTACTGATTTGATGCTTAGGAGGCTATAAGTACATCAAAGATTCAAACTTCATCATAATCATGCATTAAAGTCCATGAACAAGTTACAACATGCATTAGGGACAACCATGGATCAAAAGGGGAGCTTACGAGCTCAACTTGGTTCAAGGTGAATAAATATTACTGATTTCATGATTAGGAGAGTGAATAGACACTAAAGATGCAAGATTGATCATAATAGTGAATAAATGTGCTCAAACATGACTAATGTTAGTATTTTCAAGAAATCAGGGAACAAATATTTGATTTAGGGTCTGGGATAAGGCTCAAAGTGTAGGTCTCGTCGAGCTGATCAATTTGACATATTGGTTTGCATATTTTGGATAAAAGAACTAGGAGATATGTATTTTTGAATGTTGACATGAGAGCCTTATAGAATGAACATGAGGGTGTTACCTAATAATCTGGAAACCAACCAGGGCCG
Source organism: Alisma plantago-aquatica (assembly GCA_963693085.1). Taxonomy (NCBI): domain Eukaryota; kingdom Viridiplantae; phylum Streptophyta; class Magnoliopsida; order Alismatales; family Alismataceae; genus Alisma; species Alisma plantago-aquatica. Next base: position 380,737,789 of record OY856409.1, on the reverse strand, counting down.
TGGATCCTCGATCCAAAGGATGAGCGAGGTGCGCACTGCTACTCATGCTGGGATGTCTTAGAGGCTGGTGGGCGGCGGCTCTCCACCTCGTTGGACCGCTCCAGGGCGACCAAACGCGACGTGGGGCGTTCATTCACCGCAACCCATCGGGCCAGCGGTTGCCAGCCTCCGTGCTATCGCGCCCCGCTCTCGCTCCGCGGGATCTCTGTTTCCCAAGCGGGAACAGAGCTTGAACATGGGACGACGCACCATCCCCGTCGATGGCCTTCTGTGCCTGCAACGGCTCGAAAAGAAGGTGGTTGGGGGTCTCTAGGGCACGACTTGGTTAGGGGTCTCCATGGCACCCCATTGGCGGCCGCCCAGACCCTTCCTCAGGCCTTTCTCCACGACGACAGAGTGAAGGTGAACGCTTTTGCATCTGCTCCGTGAGTAGTGAGGGGAGAGGGAAGGAGGACTGGAGAAAAGAACGTATCAAGGGAGGCTTTAAAAAGGACCAGGGAGTTAGGGTTTGGGGTCAATAACTTCATTGTAACGTGTCCTCTTTCCCGATTTGGCGAGGGAGAGTTCTCTGTGCTTGCGTTTCTTCCCAAATGGGAAGGGGATGAAGCGGGGTCAAGCTAAGCGGTTGGGCCACGATCTGGTTGGGCCCATGGATGTCGGCTTAACAACTTAAGGCATAAAAAAAGCAATTAGATCATGTCATCTTACCAAAATCGTAACTTTAGATTCATAGCTCAGATCTGGACAATTTTTGTGCCATTGGATTAAAAAATAGAGCTATGCACTATGATATATATACTAGGAATACAAAAGATGATAGTGATAAGGATCAAAATTGGATTCAAGGGGATGATGTATTAAACTATAATACTAAGCTTGAAGTGTTGGTTGATGTCACCTATTGCGGAATTGAGCATTACATAGTCAAATTGGGGTGTCACAACACTCAAACTATGAATCTGACATCCAAACTATATAATTGATCATCATAGAGTGAGAGGGAGAGTATAACCAAAGGGTGAGAAAAATTAGGGTTGTCACAATAGTTATTCTCTAACACTCCCCCTCAAGGTGCATCCTGAGAGAATCCCAAGTCAGCTAGCAAATACACAGATAGACTAAAAACAAAGTAGAATAAAATGATAAACCAATCACATTCAAGAGTATAACTCCCCCTAAAAATTATAATCAAGCGCTCAAACACTCCCCCTCGAGTAGATAGTTCAAATAAAGTACACAAGCAGGTAGAAGGACTTCTTGATAGAAAAAACTGGCATATGAAGCAATAGTAAACATCAACAAGTAGGCGTCAGAGTCTTCATCTCAGTTGTTATGGTCTGAAGTAGACCAGAAGGAGCTGGAACACGGGTAGACTAGAGAGTGCTAGAACAAATGATGTACTGATAGTCAAAGTGTAAAACAGTTGCATGAACTAATGGTAGCAACAAAGGGACATAGCCAAAATGAATAACTTGGCATGAAGAAGTAATAGATACAAGACTCCAAGATGCAAAGTAGTAGTAGAAAAACATGAAGATTCATCATGTATATAGCAGCCATAAAAGCAAGTCATCAACACAAATCTCCATCATCTTCTTCCTTCATATAATTTCTATCAAAGTAGTAGACGTCAAAGACTATAGGATGTTGGGTTACAGTCCAAGAATCACAATAGCAATAGTCGACGTGCATGCAAAACAAGGACAAGTCAACATACAAATAAAGAACGGACGGTAGATGGTCCAATTGCACATAGTAGAAGAATATGCTAAAATAGCACAAATCGCAACAGCGATGTCGCCAGTTAGAAGACCATTAGCAAAATTATGCAAAAATAATATGGCAGTAGATGATGATGAAAAGGTCCAAAAACTCTCTATTGGAGGAACCAATAATGGAGGTAGGAGAATGAACCACATAGATAGCAATATAACACAGCAAGGAGATCCATTGAGATAGTAGCAAAAAATGAAGTCTTTCTCTCTTCATCTTCTCTCCTCCATCTCATATCTTCCATCTACTCATATTTCTCTACTCTCCCCCTCATGCCAACCACAAAAATAATCAACATAGTGGTGAGGATGGAAAGTCATAAACAATGGTAGAGGTAATGGGTATGTAGGCAAAAAGGTGGAGAGTAATGGATAATGTGAATTGATGTACTACATGATCGAATTATACAAGTCTGGGTAGAAAAATAAATGGAGTGTGGGGGTGGAGCCTAACGGTATGGATTAGGTCAAAAATCAGATATGATTAATGATCCAATTAGTAATAGGCATAATATATGTGGGGGGAATTAGGGAACTAAGGGTATATTATGTAGGGTTGGCAGTGACAAGGTGAAAGAGGTTGTGTCAGCAACTGTTGTGGATGCATGGGGTGGTGATGATGTCTATTGTACATGAGAGGAAGTCAAGGAAGGGTGGTTGGAGGGTATAGGGGTTGTAGGTTATGAAATAGGCAGTAGCAGTAGAGGATGGCGATTGTGGATAGCAATGGAGACAACGGCAGGGCTAGCAAGGGTAGCATGAGGTACACTTAGCAATAGTGCAATGAGTGAAGCAGTAGTAGGGGTCCGCGGACAACACCTGGGGAACGAGGTTGTGACAAGGAAGGAGAGCGGAAGATAGAGAGGAGATGGGTGGTGCATAACAAGAGAAGCCAAAAAGCCTAGCGGACGGCCAAACCAAGAAGGGGCTAATGCCCGCAAGTAGAGAAAAATCTTTGTTTCTCTCTTTAGCTGGGGTTGGATCACTACTCTGACACCATATGGAGAGACTATATGTTGGGGAAAATCTCGTGTGTTTCTTATTGATAGATGGGAGCCCCTCTTATATATATAAGAAAGGAGGCAAGTACAAGGAAGCATACATAACCCTAATACTGCCAAGATAGAATTGGGCCTATATTACAAATAGACTCAATGACTCTATTAACCAAACACTTACTCTCAATAGTTGGTTCACATTAAATGTGAAAGCCCATCTTGAATGAAAGCTCATTCTTCTATTGGATTGGCTTAAATAGACAAATTCTAGCCATGCTCGTTGAGAACACATTTATGTAAAGAACTTCATGCCTTGCAACATGATAAAGATTTGTGCTACTCTAAACTATAGGAATAACAGAAGACTCCTCCAGAGGCAACTGTACCTGAAAAAATAATAAATTCTTTCATGTGTTCACAACAAGACTTCATAGCATGCAAAATGGATTGTGTCTGATACAAATAAATCTAGAGTTTTGCCAAATAATAGTTGGTTTAGTTCAAACAAAAGCAGGTATGTTACATATTAGCTACAAAGCTTCAAGAAACTCAGACTCTAGTTGTTTATAATATAAGGCTAAAGTAACAAACTTATGACCTAACCACTAAAAATGCATCGTATGTGTTGAACTCATTGCATGGCCTACATATTTTCTTAGATTAATAGCCATTGCATTTTTCCCACTACTATTTATCTTATCCCAATTTTATCCAAAAATCTAAAAGCCTAGAAGAGACACACCATTCTAGACCAATGATTGAAGTTCTAATTTTCAAAGGGGGTGACATAAAACTTGTTGGTTAGTCCATAAACAAGTTACTAGAAGCAACAAAAACTTGCTAATGGACATTATCGTCACCTCATTGAAATTGGCAAACAGTCCTATTGAAACTTGAAACCTTGTCATTGTTAGGTTTTATTTCCTTGGATAGAAATTTATGTGCATTTTTATGTTCAGTATTAAATAGTCAACACATTCCTAACACCTACATGTTTCAGACATCAGCTTGTGACTTATACTATTCTTTATCTCACTTTAATTACTTACTCTATTAATATTGTTATAAAGTAAAAGACAACTATTCCATACATTGATAAGAGGAATCCCCCTCTTTATATAGGAGAACGAGGAAGAATACAGACTTTAGACTAAACCCTAATGTGCCAAGACACACTTCGGCCCATATACAAATAGAATCAATTAACTTAATTAACTAAATTGACAAGACTCTCTAATACTCCCCCTCAAGCTAAAGCTTGGGAGAATCTCAAGTCAGCTTGCAAACAAACAGACAAGCTAAAAAGATGGAAATAGAATAAAACATAAACAAAGTCCTGCACAAGAATTTATCACCCTCAAGATTACAATAAAGCACTCATACTCAAACACCCCCTCAAGTAGATACTCCATAGCAGGCAAGCATGTTGAAGAAGCTTCTCGGTCATAATAGTGTTATCTGAAGCAGAAGTAAGCAACAAAGCATCATGGTCTTCATCACACTCGCTAACGTTGCAACCTAGAGAATATTGGTTCACAACAACAATAGTAGTCAACGTGCAAACAGAGCTCGAAATTAACCAGAGAGTGCTGGATCATAGTAGCAGAAGGTCAACATGCACACAAAGCATGGACAAGTAGAGAGTCCATGTGTGCAAAGCATGAACAAGCCAGAGAGTGTTGGTTCACAATAGAAAAGTCCAGAGAGCGATGGCTCACAAAGTCCATAGAGTGTTGGTTCACAATAGAAGTATTCAACATGCAAAGAAATCACGGAAAAGGAAAGAGTCAACATGCGCAAAGCATGGACAATGTCAATGTGCAAATAAAGCACAGACAAAAAATATAAAACCATCATCTTAAAAAGCAAGCAGTAGACATGAAGCACCATATTGTAAGCTCCCCAAGAAGCATATTGCAGTAAGCGTCAATAGTAGAAGTCCACAAATTCTTCAAAAAGTGCATAAAAATCCACGAAACATAGGACATCCGAATATAATCTTCCTCTCTTCCATCTCATCTCTCCTGTCCTCATCTCATCTCTCCTCTATTTCTCCCACTCACACCAACCACAGAAGAACCAAGAGTGGTTAGGGTGGACAATGAAGCTCTTTAGAGAAAAAAAAATTGGCTGTAGTACTGTCGGGGGTTTAGGGGGCATGCCCCTCCAATTAAGGGGTCACACTGCCCCTCAACGGGCGGGAGTTGAGGGGAGGCTACCCCTCGCGGGGGCGCGGGGGTAGAGCCCCCAAAAATAAAAGGTCTATAATGATTTTTGAAGATAAATCAAGCAGAAATCTTCATAGATGCCATTGAATAGAAGACGTAGATGTATGGAGATGAACGTAAGGCAAAGTATGCCTAAATAAGTCAATACCACCGTGACATTCGAAGTAATGGACAAATTTGAACCTGACTGCCAGCATGGGGATAGGTGGTGGTAGTGTTAGATATGACTGGTTAGTGGACCGCGTACGCTTGGCGGACGAAGGAGAAGATGGCGAGAGTGAGTGGGTCTTTGCACCATCGTCCTTGTCTGTGTTATCATAGCATAAGCGTAATGGAATCACTGGGCCACCAACAGAATATAATCTTCCTCTCCTCCATCTCATCTCTCCTCTCCTCATCTCATCTCTCCTCTCCTCATCTCATCTCTCCTCTATTTAATATAAAAGGTTATGTAGGTTTTTATGCAGATAACACTCCTATAATTTCATGATGAAATTCCACAATATGTATTGAGTTTCTACCATTTCTATGTCAAAATTTCCATCAACATACCAGGATTTCTCAAATTGTTGATTAATATTCATTTCCATCAATGGTTAAATGGTATCAAAATTGGCAAGTCTCTTCCTTAGTAGACAAGATTTAATATCTTTGCATAAGTGTTGTAACCACCAATGTATCAATTTTCAGCTCCTATTTATCAATAACCACATTCTAAAGTAGGCAAGCCCGAGTAGTTGGCATCTAGGTTGGTAAGTTGAAGGTCTCTTGTTTGGATTGCAGCAGATGCTTTGTAGTTGTTGCCCATGGGAACAAGATGGTAAGACTCATTATTTTTCATTGTTAAAAAAAATGTCTAACACTTAGAATCCTATTCTACAACCCTCTATCACAAAGTTAATTTAGGCTTTTCAAAACTCACCATGCAACTGCTGACGTCAAGAAGGATGAAGCAACTTAGCCCATCATCAGAGATCCTCGAACATATATCTAAAAGGTGGTGACAAAACTAAACCCAACAATTGTGGAATGTTGCCACTAAATGAACATTCAAAACTAGAGATCCATGTATGGTTCTAGTTCGAGCAGGATATAAAGATCAAGGTTCACCCCATGTCCACGTCTAGTGCGTTGTTTGTTCATTATCAGCGTAATGTGATCAAATAAGGAAGAAACCAACAACACAATTCTTAAACCCAATCTGATCTCTAGGTATTGTAGTCAGCATCATGCTTTACTTCTGGTGGCCAAATCCTCTTTGTTACTTGATAACCTAGCCACAAATCTCAACAAGGATATCTACACAATCATTAATGCTCTTTCATGTGTATTTGCATTTATCTTATATTCTATGTGGATCCCTTTCCTTACGCATACCACATGTAGTGTTTCTAAACAATGGCATTACTATGGCATATATGAGTTTTGTTTTCATCTTTAGTTTACTGTTATATTTTTATAACTGTTGCAGTCCTTGTAGAAAACATTGAAACTTAAGTGCAACACTTGATAGATAACTGCTTTTATTAAGAAGTTGTCCAATATGTTTTGAAACTTGTAAAAATGCAACAGATAACCAAGACTGGTTACAATTGTTGTTTCAAATGCTATAACTTGGTTATTTACATTTTTGCTTTTAGTTGTAGGATATGTTTTATAACGAGTATAATCTCCTACATGTGACTGATGGTCATCTTAGATTTCTTTTCTTATACCCATATTTCACATTTTTTTGGGTGAAACTAGCTCATCGTATTGCTATTTTTGAGTTTTTTGAATTATAAGAGTATAACAGTATAACACTTAGTATGGATCAACCTCCATATGAGTGCTATCAAAGAAAGGTATAAAACTATACACAATCAGGACTGAACTGAAGGGAAGCCATAGGGAAACTCGCACAGCCAAAAAAATCAATTCTTGAAAAAGGCTTTGACATCAGCAAGAATGAGTAACCATAGCCTTTGCTCATCTTTCTCAAGACTCCTGTGAACCCTGTCATTTCTTTCTTTCCACAGCCAGTATAGGACTGAAATGCTGACCAACCTACTCTCTATCAACAAAGCTGCATAAGTCTCTAGTTGAGCTCAGAACAGAATAGCCATAATAGGAATAGAAAAATCTCTGCACTGCTTTAGAGTAGCTACAATCGAAGAACAGGTGGGCAGTATCCTCTTCCTCATTTTTGCACAGAGAACATCTTGACGCCAGACTGATTCCCATGTGTTTCACATAGCAGGAAGTCAGAATTCTACCATGCCCAACCTTCCAACCAAGCAAAAGAAACCTTTTAGGGCCTTTAGACTCCCAAAGCCATTGGAAGAAAGGATAAATGTCAAAATTTATTATAATGATATCAAGGACATCTATAAACTTCAACTTAGTCTTTCCATCGAAAAGAAAATCATCATCCCCTCCATTTGGAGCAGGCAGAACCTTCAAAATGTTATTCATATTAGAGTGCAGCCTAGTTTTTTCATAAAACGAAGAATTGTTCCTGATGAAATAGCTGACTTTAGCATCATTGGGATTCCCAAGTTGAATGAAGCATTGTGGACCAAGAGTATCAACAAGAAACTTGGCACAAGGAAGCCAAGGGTCATTCCAAACAGCAAGAGAAGACCCATCACCAACTATAACTTTGGTATACTTCAAAATGTCATCCCCTGACGTCAAAAGTTTCTTAAAAAACCACAAGAAGGAGTCATTGATATGTAACGACCAAAAGGAAGAGTTAGTTAAGTATTTTTCATGGACCCACTTTATCCAGATGTTATCTTTTTTCTTTGCTAAATTCCAAGCATTAAGAATAATAGATGCTTTGATGACCTCTCTGATATTTCTTATGCCTAGGCCACCTTCATTCCTATGCTTGATGATATTACTCCAATTAACAAGATGGACAGACCTTTTGGTCTCATATTTCCCCCATATGAAGTCTCTATAGAGTTTTTCAATGTCATCACAAATAGTAGAAGGAAGAGGGAAGGTGGAAGTCCAATAAAGGTACATGGACGATAAAGTGGATTGCACAAGCTCAATCCTACCTGCCATAGACAACTGGCTTGCTTTCCAACCCTCCAATCTTCTTTTAATTTTATCTAGAAGAGGAAAGTAGTGAGACTTTGAGAGTTTACCTATGAATAATGGAACACCAAGGTACCTCATAGGTAGGCTTCCTTCAGATATCCCAAGAATTTCCCCAATCAAACTCTTATCAGCTCCAGAACTGAAGATGACCACACTTTTCTCAATATTAATCTTAAGACCAGTAGCTTTGTACAAAAAGTCGATGACCCTTTTAATAGCGTGAGCACTTTGAACATTAGCTTCAGAGAAAACTAACAAATCATCTGCAAAGATTAGATGGGAGACAGAGCAAGAGGAAGAGGCTTTCAAAGGTGTAAGATTGCCCTTCTTGACTTCATTATCTAGAAGAAGAGTGACCACCTGCATGACAATAACAAAAATGTATGGAACTAAAGGATCACCCTGATGAACTCCATTGTTGGGCTTAAAGGACTCAACAGCTACTCCATTAATCAAAATTTCATAGGTTATGGTATTAAAGATCTCTTTCAACCATATGATCCAGCAATGTGGAAAGTTCATTAAACGAAGGATGCAAAAAATAGAATTCCAGTAGACAGTATTGTAGGCTTTAGAAATATCAAACTTGAAACACATTTTAGGAATCCCATCTCTCCTATTGAAGTCATGAATCAACTCATTGGAAAGGAGAACAACATCTTTGATACTCCTGCCAGGAATGAAGGCACACTAATTCCAACTAATGAGGGAAGGTAAAGCAAACCTCAGCCTATTAGTAAGAAGCTTTGAAATGATCTTAAAGAAGACATTACACAGGGAAACAGGTCTTAGGTTCTTTAATTCATTGGAGTATTTCACTTTGGGAATGAGAGTGATAAAGGTACGATTAGCCTCTTTGAGAAGATGGCCATAATTAAAGAAACCATGGATGGCTTCCACCACATTAGTGCAAATGATACTCCAAGCTATTTTGTAGAATTTTCTATTCAGACCATCAGGACTAGGACATTTGTTTGCATTTAAATTGTTGATGACATCAATGATCTCCTTGGTTGAGAAACATCTATCCAGCCGCAACTTATCAACATCATTCAGAGTTGGAAAATCAAGATTGCTCAAGGTGCTTAAGTCAGTAACAAACCCACTATTGAAAAGGGAACGATAGTAATTCTGAATATGCTCTTTAATAATGACATCATCCGTAGAAACATCCCCATCAATCATAAGAGCTTTTATGTGATTGAGATTGCACCTCACCTTAATAGAAGAATAAAAGAATTTAGAATTGATAACACCTTCTCTAAGCCAGCTAATTCTTGACTTCTATTTCCACAAAGATTCCTCATGGGATCTAGCAATAAACGCTTCTTTTCTTTTCCTAATAGCATCAATCTGAAGTAAAACATTAGAGGGATAGTGATCAAGTTTGACTTGAGCCTCAACAGCCAGAGATTCCAATCTATTAGCTACCTCAGATAAATTCCCAATAGTTTCTTTATTCCACACAGACAAACCATGTCTTAACTTTCTAAACTTATAATAGAGCTTGAAGATAGGGAACCCAGAGACATCACTGCTCTAGTTACTTTTGACAACATTTAAAAAGTCAGTTTTCCCAGCCCAAGCAATGATAAATCTAAAGGGAGTAACAACCTTAGATCTTTTACCAATGTCCAGAGTCAAAATCATGTGATCACTTATGATATTGGAATGTAAAATGCCTTTGAACTCAGAAAAATCATTCATAAATCTAACATTATAAAGGATTTTGTCAATATAAGTGTAACGACCCTGACCTGGGTTATGAGGTAACCCTATTTGTTTTGGATAATTAAGTTGATTAGAACTTTAATATAATCCTCTAAGGTGCTTTGTTATCATGTGACACACTCATGTTTCAAGTTTGGTCCCTATTGAATGTTGTTTGAGCAATTTTCCTTTGTTTTGGACCAAAGTGCAATTTACCAAAATTGAGGGGATATAATGCAAAATGCCACATATTCAACATGCCTCATGTGTTGTAGCATCATTATTGAGAGAATGATGCAAGGTGGTGGCATGTGGAAATCCTAAATTCCAAGTTTGAACTTGTTTGAACAATGTTGGTACCTTGTGCACCAATTTTGGTACAAATTGCAATTTACCCAAAATGTGGGGTTAATATGCAAATTACCACCTCTAGAGTATTCCTACTTCCTCTATGTATCATTTAGATTATATAGAATGAATGAGACACCATGTTTGAATCAATTATGAGTGATGGTACTCTTGGTGATGAAATGACCAAGAAAAGGGTTGAATATGAAAGCTTAACTTGAGTTGTATCAAGTTGAAAAGCTTATATATGAGTGCCTATCGGCCATGTAGCCCAAGGAAGTGTCCCATATCGTTTTGTGAACTCTTGGCAAAGTCCATATCGTGAAAATCACCTCAATGAGGTGAGGTGCGACGGACAACAAGTTTCCTTAGAAAAAGTGTATCGGCTTGACTTAAAATAGTGATTAAACCTAGATGACTTATCCAAATGGATAAGCAATGGACGAATTTGCATCTCTAGATGATCCTCAACCTTTTTGAATGTCATGATAAATGTTTATGCATGCATGTACACGTGTCACCCATGCATGACACGTGGCACCTACTAGCTCAAAATGTTGACACCTCATTTTTGCCTTTCTTCATGAACAACAAGTATATATACCCCTAGTTTCACCCCTTGGTGCAATTTTGCGACCCTTACCACCCTCCTACCCTAAGGTATCGTGCATAGATCTCCCATATCGTGAAGGGATGCTGTGGTATTGTGCATGGGCCTTGGGATATCGCCCATGGCAAGACCATATCTCCCAAGTAGGTGATATCGGCCATAGAGTGAAATGTTTTGACTCCAAGTGAGTTCCATATCGTGCAAGTGAGTATCATATCATGCAAGAGGGGTGGCATGTCATGAAACAGCACAAGGTTATCATGCATAGGCCTTGGGTGTCGGCCATAGCAAGTATATCGGCCATACCATGTTGATATTGCCCATAGCAAGTTGATATCGGCCAATTGAAGTGATTTTGGCCACAAGTGAGGGGGTATCGGCCACAAGCAAAGTTGTGTCGGCCAAAGGGAAGTCCATATCGCCCAAGAGTGGTAGGGTGTCAGCCAAGGAGCTAATGAACTCAAAACTTAACCCTAAGGTAAGATATAGTTGTCTTCAAGCTTGAATTGAAGCATGGAATTAGGGTTATGATCTACCTTTCTTTTCTTCTTCACCAATTGCTTATCCATGGTGATTCCTTGTATATGAAGGAGTTGTGAACGAGACTTGGACATTTTATAAATTCATATTCAACCTTAGGAACATGGATCTTTGTACCTTGAAGCTTTGAAGTGGTTCTTAAGGTGGGTTATATAACTTGAACTCAACCATGTTATTATTCTTCACCAAAATTGTTATAATTAGTGAAATACTTTTAATACTCAAATTTCCTGAAATAGTTGACGAAATTATGAGTTCTAGTAGTTTCTTAGACCTTTTACCATGAATTATATCAGTTAGAACAAAGTTCTAGAACTTGAAGAAGATGGTGTCACTTTGTAAAAGTGATATCGGGTTCAAGTATAAATACAAGTTGTTATAACCCGATATGGGTATGACTTGCCCGATATGTCTTGCACAAGATGTTGCATGAGATGCTTGCATAAGATGCTTGCACGATAGGGAGTCAAGTATAGACTCCATACACGATACAAGGTTGAATGAATACTTGTAAGTTGACAAGAAACCCTAATTTGGGTAACCCAATATGAGTAAAGAATAGCAAATGCTATTGCACGATATGGAAGCCCGATACACAACCCTAGTTGATCTCTAGCCCGACATGGTGATGGCTTAATACTGCATGCATGACATGGGTAACACATATACACACCTCTAGCCCAGTATGGATGATGTTCATATACTTCTAGCCTGATAGGGTGATTGAATGTACTTCTAGCCTGACCTGGTGATGGGTTGATACCTCATAAGTATCATGGGTGACACATACATATACCTTGTGCCCGATATGAGGTCAAGAAGATACCCCATGCCCGATATGGAGACAAGTACAAATCTTAACCCGATATGGTGAGTGGTCATACACCTCCAACCCAAGACACCTTGTAAAGGAGAGAGTAAGACACTCTTAGGAGTAATGAGTGTAACACCAAGTAATGGTATGACTGATACCTTGATAGGTGAAACACCTAAAGTGGTTGATAATGGTTAATCCTATATCAACAATGTCTCAACCTGAGATGAGTCCATATCAATTGATGATGGTTAGACAATTCAAATGTATGACTCATGATCAATACACCACAAAATAAATGTGATGGGCTAGTGCATAAAGTATTAGGATGGGAAATACCCGAATACAAGATAAGTTGATGAACTTAAGAAAGTTAAAAGTGATGAGGGAAGTGATACATCAAGACATGATAGATATCACATACATCACTTCAAGGTTGATGTACCTTGACGCACCTTAAATCCAATATACTTGGATGAGTAACACATAAAGTGTATTATGTCAATTATTACATTGAGATGTAGTAAGTTTAATGCGCTTGATAAGTGTGGGCTAACATACTTTGAGAAAGGGGTTAAGCCAAGTTAATAAAGTATGATGTCATCATACCCTGATAAGGATGAGAGAGGAACTCATACCTTGTGTTGATGATTCATTTAAAGATAAATGATGAGAATAAATAAGTATGACGAAATACTTATAATATCAATGTTTGCTCTTAGATGTGTGGAGCAATGAATTAGGGTTTGATCATTGATAATATGATCTTGAAAACCTAAATGGTTAATAATGGAAAACCCTAACCCTAAAGATGGGAAGGTTGTATTTCTCTTATTTCATAAGTTGTTACCTAGTGAGAGGTGACAAGATGTGTAATGGCTTTGTGAGCCATGTGAATAAGTTGTTGCCTAGTGAGAGGTGACAAGATGTGTAATGGCCTTGTGAGCCATATGAGATGCTTGTACAACAAGTATCATGTATACCTTGGTTTGAGGACCTATAGGTATTAATTACCTGATAAGTAGTAATAGTGTTATGTGATGATCTAAGGGTTTGAATACCCAGATCCAGTAATCATGATAATGATGATGTGAAGGGATGAGAATTCCCAGTAATGTGATAAGGGACTGAGATCCCAAGTATCATGTGTTTTAAAGATTTGAAAGTACTTGATATATGTATTATACCTTTCTTTGTAGCATTTGTCATAATAATTCTTGTTTGAAAACTTGACTGATGCTAAAAGAATATGGGAATGTACTTAATTAATCAAGTGGAATCTTATCATATAGAGACATGGCCATAGATCCATCATCGTCAGTAGCTGGTGATGGTGAAACAGGTTTTCCCACGGGATCTCCTGGAGGGCATACTTTTGAGTATGTGGGGGTGATGGGCAAAAATATCATGACGCCCTAATGCGGGATTGGTGGTAGATAAACACGAGATCCCACAATCCTTCATTATATATGATGGGATGGATGTAACATGAATCTCCCGATGATGTTTAATGTCGGATCGATGTGAGATAAACACGAGATCTCTCGATTGCGAAGAGAGTGCAGTCGCCGCTGTATCTCTATAGTGAAGTTGCCAGTATACCCTGGAAAGCTATTTAGCAGAGACACAAGATGTCCTGCATTTTGTACTCACACTGACTGAGGAGGATGAGGTCATGGAGTCCGGCTCTTCCATTGACCTATGTATGGAACTGATGCTTTATGCCGCCATGGTCGGTTGGAGTATGAGCGGTATACCTCATCTCCCCAGGGCATAAGTGTGATTGTAAAATGTAATCAGCCGTATAGCATATTTTCTTAAGGATTGAATACATAAATCATTGGCTGATGATACATTACTTTTATACATCTTAAATGGATAGATGTTATACATGTTCTTCATTTTCCTTATAAAATGAATAGATGAATTACTGCTTTATCATATATAGCTGCAATGCTTTAAAAGATGATATTGCTCTATTCTGCTTAAATAGTGATTAAATCATGTTGTTGAATATAAAAGAATCCTCTGCTCAGTTATTTACTATTTACCTATAATAATAATATGGTTGGCGGAGAGTTATATCTCTCGCTAGGACAATTACAATTGTCTCACCCCCGTGAGACCCAAATTTTTAGGTGGACGTGCACGAGGAGGTGAAGACCTTTTTGCAAAGGAAGAACAACAACTGAGGTAGCATGACAGCTCAGGTTGAGTGTACTGTCTGTCATGTCTTGTAGATATGAGTCCTATGTGTCGTCTCTATACTCTCAGGTCCTTGGATTTAGTACGTGTTGGTTTTATGAACAATCTAAGATTTTGTCTTGTATGCCTCGAGGTTTGATGTTGCTTTAAGAATATGTGTTGAGAAAGCAACTGTTATATGTTATCCTTGAGAAGAGATGGTACAATGTATGTACAATGTGAACAATGATGTATATAAACTTTTGGTTCTGCCTTAAAGAGTTTTCCTAGAAATGGATCTCTTTGCAAAATGGTTTTAATTTTTAGTGATTTTTGTTAATCCGTTATTTATGTTTATTCCGCTTAATTAGTGATGATTTGTTTGTCGGTTTGGCAACTGTCGTCACAAGTTTTGGTATCAGAGCTTAAGGTTCACTGAGTCTACAGAGACATAGGACTAAGGTGTTGAGTCTGTGTTAGTGTCCTCCAATATACCCTATAGTGACTTCTACTTGTGCAGAAGAAAGGGTGAAGTTTATAAATGACTGGGGAACACGAGGAATACATTGTTGAGGGCAATGTTGTTGCACTAGGAAAGGGTGCAAGGGATTAGGCAAGAGAAGAATGAATGCCTAAGAATTCCCATCATGACCCGATCAGGATAGAGAATCCTAAGTTTATGCTCTTGTTGGGCAGGTTAGGACAACAATGATGCATATTGTAGACTGGATACTAGCATTACAACCTAGGTTACCAGTCCTCAATGTAGAAACTTTGGGCTTTGAAAAGGTTCCTGAATAACATAGTCATGTCGGAACAGTGGAAAATGTGGAAAGGATTAGCATATGGAAAGAAAATAGACTCTGCCATAAGTATAGATAGATAGTATATCTGCGATGGTAATGCCCAAGATGGGGCAATAAGTTGAGAAATAAGGAAAGGTCTCTAAAATTCTAGAGACATGTGCCTAGTTGTTCTAAAAAAAAGCCAAAGTTTTTGGTGCCATCAGTGCAATAAATGCCTAGTGTACCAGGGCAGTAGCCACTAAGTAAAGGAAAGGGTCTTAACTTTTCAACTGTAAGAACCCATGTATTAGTCTCTACATCGATAATAAGACCGATAAGACCATGGTACGAGGATAAGACATGCTATAGTTATGGACATGTTGAGCATACTAAACCCTTTTGTTCAAAAAGAAGGGAGGAAATTACTCAACAACCGAGGTCGACTCGGCAAGGCTTATGAAAGTTACAGCCCAATAACGTGAAAAGGAAAAAGCAACAACATGAAACAGCTAGACTCTATGTGTTGAGTCAACCTAAAGCAGTGAATGACCGCAAGGGGTAACAGTCAGATAGAGCTTTTTCATTTTGATATGCCTTATTTTTATGTTGCCTGATAATCATAAGAAGGATTGTTGTTATTGATTTCCCTATTGATTGCCCTATGAGGAAATAGGGAAGAAATGATGAGAACTAGAATTTATATTCTGTTCAGTATTCTTTCAAATGCTTTATAATTGTTCTTATCCGTGTGAAAGAGGATGAGGTATAGAGGTAATTCCTGGAGAAAATCCAGGAATGTTAAATCCTATGTTTGTGATAGTACAAAAAGTAAGGAATATGATAGTAAACAAAGTGCATACTACCTAATCTCAGTACTTGTATACCCTGGCTAGGTATATAATTATTGGAGATAAGGTGAGTATGGAACTCTGATCAAGTAGTCATTCTGAGACAATCTAGTGAGTATAACTAAACTGGAAATATGGTATGGACATTTTCATCACATACAAAGTGCAATAAAGTAGAATCTGAGATGATCTCAGATCAATTTGTGACTATGAGGAAGTAAAAAGTATAATCCTCATGATAAGAGAATGAGAACAAGGGAGATGATCCCTGTCAGATAAAGCCTGTGTGAATAGTAAATATATTTTCCCATAATGTGGAAATGGGAAATGTGATGAAATCACAAAATGTTCATAAACATGTTAGACAATAATAGAGAAAGGAGTGATGACATGTAATCACCCTTATAATTCCTATGCTAATGGCAAGGAATCTAAGATGAAATGAGAGTAAATGACTCATGAATAGTTGAAAGATCATGCGATGATAATCTCTTCTCTTTGATAAACAACCCTGGATGATGATGGGGTGATAAAAGGAATATGTTTCTTTGTGTTCTTTCCTTTCAGGGACATGGCAATCAAGTGAGTACTATGACACTTGATGTGCATGGATTAGAAATAATCCATTGATGGATACTTAGAAAAGTATCAGTTTGTCTTAGACTTTGGTTCTAAGATTAAGATAAGTGTAATATGTAATGTCCCAAGATGAAAGAAAGACGATGATGTAATGTGTTTTTGGCACATAAAATGGATACCAAGGTAAAGAATCCTAGTATCCAAGAACTTTCAATGATATGAGAAAATGAGAACATGATTCCTGACAAGGAGTAATGTTTGGTTACCTAGAAGGGCCAACTTTGAAATTAGTCTAGTTACATACAGTATTATGGATACCATTTGTTAGGGGTTTATGCCCCGCATAAACATGACATCAACAAAGATGTATGAGTTGAAGGAACAATAGTAGAATTGTTTTGGAAAAGTTGATCAAGCTAAAGATAACTTCCTAGAATATCCCTATTCAGATTGTTGAGGCAGTTTATACATAACATCTAGAGATACCTCTAAGATATCTCTTCTATAATAAGTAGCCTCTCCTTACGACAAGAAAATAAACAATTAAAGGGATAATTGATACAAGTCATAAGAAAATTTAGTGTTGTGTCAGCAGATTTGGGTGGTACAACAGATGCATGATAATACTTGTAGCCACAAGTGTAACATCCCTGACCTGGGTTATGAATTAACCCTAGATTGTTTTGCTTAATAAGGTTAAGTAGATTCTTAATCTTATCTTGTGAAAAGTAATTAGGGCTCATGAGAAACTTATGTTTCAATTTTGGTCCTGTTTGAACAATGTTGAAGCAATGTTTGCTTATTTTGGACCAAAGTGCAAATTACCCAAGTTGAGGGGTTAAATTGCAAATGTTGCATGGTAAGATGTTCCTCTGATGTTGAGACATCATAAGAATGAATATGATGTATTGGTATGGCTTTCACAAGCTTGGGCACCAAGATTAAGCTTGTAAAGAAGTGTTGTGCATTAAAACCTAGTTTTGGTGAAAAGTGCAATTTACCCAAAACCTAGGGTTCAATATGCAAATTACCACTTCAATAAGGTCCCTAATATTTCTTGGAATCATGTAGAGCAAATAAAATGAGATGGGTGCCTCATTTGAATTAAGTTGGAGGAGAGAGAATCTTGATATTAAAATAATCAAGATTAATGCCTAATTGAAACCCTAATTTGATTTAGGGCAAAAATGAATAAAAATAATTGAAGGGCTTTCAACCAAAATGTTTTGGGTTGATTTTGAATAAGGATGAACGTTCCTTTGCCAAGATAAGGAACGAAAATATCCTAAGTAGGTGAAATTCCACTCACCTTATTATAAGAAAAAGAAAACCCACTCACATATGGATATTAATATAATAAGCATTAAGGTGCTTAATTTGATTTTCTTTAAATCAAGGATAATGAAGGAGAATTAAAGGCAAAGAAAGGTGCCTCGTATCTATGGAGTTGAGGGGGAAGAGGCGGCCAAGTTATTTTTGGAATTTAATGCATTTTAATAATGCATTTTCTCTCTCATCAATTTCCTTATAAAAGTGCCTTTTTCAAGCCAAATGAAAGGCTATTTCGGATTTTCTTCTTTCCTTTGCTTGCAAAACCGACCAAGGAGCTAGGGAGGAGCAGGAGGACGCCTCCCAACCTGTTGGTAAGCTCTGGACCTTCGTTCTCCTTGATTCCATGGTGGAAATCAAAAATAAATTATGGATTCCTTCTTATTTCGATCTCCTCTTCAACCCTAGCCAACTTTTGCAATCAAAAGCTTGAGGACGATCCTAGGGGGAGTTGCTAGAGCTTCATCCACCATTAATGGCGTGATCTTGGAGATTTGGAGCTCAATCGGAGGTGGGTTTTATAACTCAAACCCTTAAACATTGCTATTGCATCAATTTTCTATGCTTTGTTGATTGATTTCTTCAATTTGATACACTCTTGTTTCTTTGCTGCTATTTCCATCACGAACGGTTGCTGTTCTTGGTTGTTCGAAGGAAGGGGATGATGACATCATCCTATATGCTTATCCAAAGAAAATTACCAAGCAAAACCGTTTTGATAGCTACTCCAAATCGTTTTAATTTGATTGGCTATGCGGTTTCAGCAAACCGTTTAAGGGCAAACGGTTTGAGACCGTTTGGGAGAAAACGGTCTCAAGACTGTTTGATATGGTTGACCAAGCGTTGACCGTTGGGAATTTTGTTCCTAATTATGTGGGCTGATAACCCTCCAAATTTGAGGGATTAACTCCAAAGGAATCGAGAGTTGAAGGCCAATCAATTAGGCAATCGAATTGAATTATGTGCTGATTTTCAACCTGATTAACTTGACCTGGTTGAGCAAACGGTCTCAAGACCGTTTGAGATGGTTGACCAAGCATTGACCGTATGGGATTCCTGTTCATAATTATGTTTATTAATAACCCTCCAAAGTTGAGGGATTAACTCCAAAGGAATCGTGAGTTGAAGCCTAATCAATTAGGGAAACCTAATTGGATTAAGTGCTGATTTTCAATCTGATTTAATTGAACCTTTTGGGCAAACGGTCTCAAGACCGTTTGAGTGCGTTGACCAAGCATTGACCGTTTGGTATTACTGTTCCTTATGATGTGATCTAATGACTCACCAAATTTTATGGATTAATTCCAAACGAGTCATGAGTTGAAGTCTAATCAATTGGGCTAACCCTAATTGAAATCAGTGCTGAAATCACAATGAGCTAATTTGAGATTTTGGGTTGATTAGCCCAAACGGTCTCAAGACCGTTTGGGGGATCATCCAAACGGTCTCAAGACCGTTTGGGGTCACCTCAAGACCGTTTGGAGGTCTGGGGTCAAGTATAGTTGACCAATTGAAGGTCCAAAGGTACCAAATCATACTGCAACTAAATGCTGATTTGTTGATCAACTCGATAGACCAATCCATGATGAATTTTCACTAGAGTCCAAAGGTTGGATGGGCAAACGGTCTCAAGACCGTTTGGAGGTCATCCAAACGACCTCAAGACCGTTTTGTGGTCACCCAAGACCGTTTGGAGGTCTAGGGTTGAGTATAGTTCAGTGGTTGAAGGTCTAAAGATATCAAGTTGATCTGCAATAGATTGCTGATTTGGTGAGCACTTCAATGATCCAAACCTTAATTGGATGGCTTGGATTTGAGTGATATGATGGGCAAACGGTCTCAAGACCGTTTGGAGGTCATCCAAACGACCTCAAGACCGTTTGGAGGTCTAGGGTTGAGTATGGTTAGGTGTTTGAAGGTCTAAAGGTACCAAGCTGTTATACAATGCAATGCTGATTTGGTGATCAATCCAATGATCCAAACCTTAATTGGATGGCTTGGATTTGAGTGATATGATGGGAAAACGGTCTCAAGACCGTTTGGAGGTCATCCAAACGACCTCAAGACCGTTTGGGGTCAGGTCATACCCAATTTGGATGATGGTTCAATGGTTTCAATGCAACTAGTTCTGCATTGATTAGTGTTGAAGGATCATCGATTCCAAGCCCTAATTCAATTGAATCAAACCCTAATTGATGATCAATTGAGGGTCAATTGAGGGTCAAATCAGTTGTAGGTTGACCTATTAAACTCAATTGAAGTATGAGTATAGGTCCAATTGATGATTGGTTCCATGAATTCAATGATTGAAGGAATCAACATTGGAAACCCAAATTCAATTGGATACCTCATGTTATTGAAGGTCCAATGGATCAAACCTTTTTGAAAACCTAATGTGATTAGGTGGGAGATACCTTTAATGGTACTAGTGATTAATGCATAACAAATTCATGGATCCAATACATGATGTAAACCCTAATTGAGGCTGATTCCATGTATAACCCTAATAAGAGGTTGACTACATGTGAAATCACTAATTAGGATGAATAGTAAACCCTAGCTGAGGGTGCATCCATGTGGAACCCTAGTTGAGGGTGATTCCAAGTGAAACCCTAATTGAGGGTGCATCCATGTGGAACCCTAATTGTGGGTGATTTCATGAGAAACCCTAATTGGGAATGCATCCCTAATTGCTTATAGGACCAATGACTTGGTACACTATGTTAATCATAGTTGTATGCATTTGATTGAAGGGTTGATGTGACCTAATCAAGTTGAAAGGATCAAATAATAGAATTCATATATATATATGATTCATGTGATGATCCTATGTAGCACGACCGTGCAAGGCAGCACGGCCGTGGCGACTTTACTCAGCACGACCGTGCAAGGTAGCACGGCCGTGGTAGCTTTACTTTGCACGACCGTGCAAGGTAGCACGACCGTGGTGGTCTATGCTTGACTTAGAGCTGAATTGAAAGTGACCTAACATGGTCGTTTTGTTAATTCTCAACTTAAGGATGAGAGAGATACTCATACCTTGTGATGATAATCATTTAATGATAATTGATGAGAATAAATAAGTATGATTGAATACTTATGGTATAAATGTTGGCTCCCAGATGTGGGGAGCAATGAACTAGGGTTTGATCATTGATAATATGATCTTGAAAACCTAAATGATTAATAATGGAAAACCCTATTCTTAATGAAGGGTAATGATATGTGAGAGAAAGCCCTAATTGATGGTAAACCCTAACCCTGGTAAGGGAATAGTGGTGTTACCCTGTATTGCATGATGTGTTGTAAACTTGATAAGTCTATTATCATGTGTGACAATCATGCAGGTCTCATGAGTTGATGATCATAGCCAGGTATGAGCTATGATGTTTATTTGATAAGAATTGATTGGCCATATGTGCCATTATGTTTTTGTTACTGAGAAAGAAGTAACAAGATGAGTTGGGCTTGTAAGCCTTTGTTTTAAGTTGTTGCCTAGTGAGAGGTGACAAGATGTGAATGGCCTTGTGCGCCATGTGAATAAAGTAGTTGCCTAGTGAGAGGTGACAAGATGTGAATGGCCTTGTGCGCCATGTGAATAAAGTTGTTGCCTAGCGAGAGGTGACAAGATGTGAATGGCCTTGTGCGCCATGTGAATAAAGTTGTTGCCTAGTGAGAGGTGACAAGATGTGAATGGTTTTGTGAGCCATGTGAATAAAGTTGTTGCCTAGTGAAAGGTGACAAGATGTACAGTGTTCTGATGAGCCATGTGTGATGGAAACCCAAATCCTGGTAAAGGATTAAGGGTAATACCCTTGAATTATTAATACATTTTTTTTGCATGGTATTGATAGATAATTGATGTACTGCTATTATATGTGCTAACCATGCAGGTATTATGAGATGATGAGCATAGCCAGGTATGAGCTATGATGTATTATTAGTTTGAATTGTTAATTGGGCCTTGTGTGCCATAATATACCTTGTGCCTGGTAAGAGGTGGCAAGAGAATTAATGTGCATCAAGTGCCATGATGGATGCTTGTGTAGCAAGTATCATACTTACCTTGGTCAAATGACCTAAAGGTGTTAGTTACCTGAGAAAGAGGTAATAGTGCTCAAGTGATGAACAAAGGGTTTGAATACCCAGGATTTCATGGTTATGGTATTGAAATTGAGAATGGATGAGAAGCCCCAGTGTTGAAATGAGGGATTAAGATCCCAACACCTTGTGAAAAGAGTATGGCTACGGGCCATGACTCCACAATGATAATGCCAGGCTTTAGTCATATGATCTAAGCCTGAAGAGAGTTAATGCAGTGATAATGATTCTGTAGTTTGAATAGATGTTATACATGTTCTTCATATTCATTAAAGGAATAGTAACATGTTTATTCTATCAAGTTACAGTTGCAATGCTTTTGATATAGAATAATGATTTAATCTGTTAGACATCAAAATATCTGTTGTCAAATAAATATGATTTCCCTATTCACATTTATCTTATTAAGTTGCAATAATAATGTTTCTGGCGGAGAGTTATATCTCTCGCTGGGGCAATTTTTATAATTGTCTCACCCCCGTGGGAACCACATTTTTAGGTGGATGCGGACGAGGAGACAAGAATCCTTCAGGATGTGAAGGATAGCAGCAGTAGCAGGGACAGCAGTAAAGTCTCAGGTGGAGACATTGACTGTCATGTCATGTTCAGATGTATATAGAAGTCCTATGTGTCGTCTCTGTACTCTCAGGTCCTTGGAGTAGTAGTTAATGATTTCGAGGTTTTGGCTTAGTGCCTCGAGGGTTTATACTACCTGTGTATAGTTAAGACAGAGTAGTTAATGTTTGTATTCCTCGAGAAGCAAAAGTACATGAGATGTATATATATGAACCAGGATGTAAAGTTTTACTTTGGTTCTGAATGAAAGAGTTTTCCTATGAATGGATCCCTTTGCAAAAATTTTAATTTTTAGTGATTTTCGCTAATCCGCTGCTTCATGAACGCTTCCGCATTAGTTAATCTTGTTTTCATGAGATGGTCGTCACAACAAGTGGGTGACAGAATATAACTTTGGTCTTTCCTTTAAAAGTGAAATGTTAAATGAGGAGTATGGGAGACTCCCCAGAATTAAGAATCCTATCACATAAAGTTGTAAGTTGAGAAAGGTGAAAAATCAGTAAGGTTTGACACCTGAGTTAAATAAGGTATGTATGATGTTTCTCTGACTAAGAAAAGTATTACCTAACACAGAGTTGACTCTACAGTCAATAATGAAAAAGACAGTGGAATATGTGCCCTGTGTGACAGATTCAATGATAACCCTATGTGGAAGAACTTTGTGTTGATCAAAGTTCTATGTCATCTCCATGACATTAAGATGTTATGTGGAGACTTGATGGTATGATGAATGAATAATATCTATCTTCCTTTACCTGGGATTTCGGGGACGAAATCCTTGTTAGGGGTTTATAACTTGTAACGACCCTGACTTGGGTTATGAGGTAACCCTATTTTTTGGCTAATTAAGTTGATTAGAACTTTAATATAATCCTCTAAGGTATTTGTTATCATGTGACACACTCATGTTTCAAGTTTGGTCCCGATTGAATGTTGTTTGAGCAATTTTCCTTTGTTTTGGACCAAAGTGAAATTTACCCAAATTGAGGGGCTATAATGCAAAATGTCACATATTGAACATGGCTCATGTGTTGTAGCATCATTATTGAGAGAATGATGCAAGGTGGTGGCTTGTGGAAAGCCTAAATTCCAAGTTTGAACTTGTTTGAACAATGCGGGTACCTTATGCACCAATTTTGGTACAAATTGCAATTTACCCAAAATGTGGGGTTAATATGAAAATTACCACCTCTAGAGTATTCCTACTTACTCTATGTATCATTTAGAGTATAGATAATGAATGAGACACCATGTTTGAATCAATTATGAGTGATGGTACTCTTGGTGATGAAATGACCAAGAAAAGGGTTGAATATGAAAGCTTAACTTGAGTTGTATCATGTTGAAAAGCTTATATATGAGTGCCTATAGGCCATGGAGACCAAGGAAGTGACCCATATCATTTTGTGAACTCTTGGAAAAGTCCATATCATGCAAAGAACCTCAAGGAGGTGAGGTTTTATGGCCAGCAAGTTTCCTTAGAAAAAGTGTATCGACTTGACTTAAAATAGTGATTAAACCTAGATGACTTATCCAAATGGATAAGCAATGGATGAATTTGCATCTCTAGATGATCCTCAACCTTTTTTAATGTCAAGATATATGTTTATGCATGCATGTACACGTTTCACCAATGCATGACACGTGGCACCTACTAGCTCAAAATGTTGACACCTCATTTTTGCCTTTCTTCATGAACAACAAGTATGTATACCCCTAGTTTCACCCCTTGGTGCAATTTTGCAACCCTTACCACCCTCATACCCTAAGGTATCGTGCATAGAGCTCCCATATCGTGAAGGGATGTTGTGGTATCGTGCATGGGCCTTGGGATATCGCCCATGACAAGACCATATCGCCCAAGTAGGTGATATCGGCCATATAGGGTGATATCGGCCATAGAGTGAAATGTTTTGACTCCAAGTGAGCGCCATATCATGCAAGTGAGTATCATATAGTGCAAGAGGGGTGGAATTTCGTGCAAGAGCAAAATGGTATCGTGCATAGGCCTTGGGTATTAGCCATAGCAAGTATATCAGCCATACCATGTTGATATTGCCCATAGCAAGTTGATATCGGCCAATTGAAGTGATTTTGGCCACAAGTGAGGGGGTATCGGCCACAAGCAAAGTTGTGTCGGCCAAGAGGAAGTCCATATAGCCCAAGAGTGGTAGGGTGTCGGCCAAGGATCTAAGGAACTAAAAACTTAACCCTAAGGTAAGATATAGTTGTCTTCAAGCTTGAATTGAAGCATGGAATTAGGGTTATGATCTACCTTTCTTTTCTTCTTCACCAATTGCTTATCCATGGTGATTCCTTGTATATGAAGGAGTTGTGAACGAGCCTTGTACCTTTGATAAAGTCATATTCAACCTTAGGAACATGGATCTTTGGACCTTGAATCTTTGAAGTGGTTCTTAAGGCAAGTTATATAACTAGAACTCAACCATGTTATTATTCTTCACATACATTGTTATAATTAGTGAAATACTTTTAATATTGAAATTTCCTGAAATAGTTGATGAAATTATGAGTTATAGTAGTTGCTTAGACCTGTTACCATGAATTATATCATTTATAGCAAAGGTCTAGAACTTGAAGAAGATGGTGTCACTTTGTAAAAGTGATATCGGGTTCAAGTATAAATACAAGTTGTTATAACCCGATATGGGTATGACTTGCCCGATATGTCTTACACAAGATGTTGCATGAGATGCTTGCATAAGATGCTTGCACGATAGGGAGTCAAGTATAGACTCCATACACGATACAAGGTTTAATGAATACTTGTAAGTTGACAAGAAACCCTAATTTGGGTAACCCAATATGAGTAAAGAATAGCAAATGCTATTGCACGATATGGAAGCCCAATACACAACCCTAGTTAATGTCTAGCCTGACATGGTGATGACTTAATACCACATGCACGACATGGGTAAAACATATACACACCTCTAGCCCAGTATGGATGATGTTCATATACTTCTAGCCCGATAGGGTGATTGAATGTACTTCTAGCCCGACATGGTGATGGGTTGATACCTCATAAGTATCATGGGCGACACATACATATACCTTGTGCCTGATATGAGGTCAAGAAGATACCTCATGCCCGATATGGAGACAAGTACAAATCCTAACCTGATATGGTGAGTGTTCATACACCTCCAACCCAAGACACCTTGTAAAGGAGCGAGTAAGACACTCCTAATGAGTGTAACACCAAGTAATGGTATGACTGATACCTTGATAGGTGAAACACCTAAAGTGGTTGATAATGGTTAATCCTATATCAACAATGTCTCAACCTGAGATGAGTCCATATCAATTGATGATGGTTAGACAATTCAAATGTATGACTCATGATCAATACACCACAGAATAAATGTGACGGGCTAGTGCATAAAGTATTAGGATGGGAAATACCCTAATATAAGATAAGTTGATGAACTTAAGAAAGTTAAAAGTGATGAGGGAAGTGATACATCAAGACATGATAGATATCACATCCAACACTTCAAGGTTGATGTACCTTGATGCACCTTAAATCCAATATACTTGGATGAGTAACACATAAAGTGTATTATGTCAATCATTACATTGAGATGTAATAAGTTTAATGTGCTTTATAAGTGTGGGCTAACATACTTTGAGAAAGGGGTTTAGCCAAGTTAATGAAGTATGATGTAATCATACCCTAATAAGGATGAGAGAGGAATTCATACCTTGTGTTGATGATTCATTTAAAGATAAATGATAAGAATAAATAAGTATGATGGAATACTTATAATATCAATGTTTGCTCTTAGATGTGTGGAGCAATGAATTATGGTTTGATCATTGATAATATGATCTTGAAAACCTAAATGGTTAATAATGGAAAACCCTAACCCTAAAGATGGGAAGGTTGTATTTCTCTTATTTCATAAGTTGTTGCCTAGTGAGAGGTGACAAGATGTGTAATGGCTTTGTGAGCCATGTGAATAAGTTGTTGCCTAGTGAGAGGTGACAAGATGTGTAATGGCCTTGTGAGCCATATGAGATGCTTGTACAACAAGTATCATGTATACCTTGGTCTGAGGACCTAGAGGTATTAATTACCTGATAAGTAGTAACAGTGTTCTGTGATGATCTAAGGGTTTGAATACCCAGATCCAGTAATCATGATAATGATGATGTGAAGGGATGAGAATTCCCAGTAATGTGATAAGGGACTGAGATCCCAAGTATCATGTGTTTTAAAGATTTGAAAGTACTTGATAGATGTATTACACCTTTCTTTGTAGCATTTGTCATAATAATTCTTGTTTGAAAACTTGACTGATGCTAAAAGAATATGGGAATGTACTTAATTAATCAAGTGGAATCTTATCATGTAGAGCCCTGGCCATAGATCCATCATCGTCAGTAGCTGGTGATGGTGAAACAGGTTTTCCCACGGGATCTCCTGGAGGGCATACTTTTGAGTATGTGGGGGTGATGGGAAAAAATATCCTGACGCCCTACTGCGGGATTGGTGGTAGATAAACACGAGATCCCACAATCCTTCATTATATATGCCAGATCGATGTGAGATAAACACGAGATCTCTCGATTGCAAAGAGAGTGCAACCGCCGCTGTAGCTCTATAGCGAAGTTGCTAGTATACTCCGGAAAGCTATTTAGTAGAGACATAAGATGTCCTGCATTTAGTACTCACACTGACTGAGGAGGATGAGGTCATGGAGTTCGGATCTTCCATTGACCTATGTATGGAACTGATGCTTTACGCCGCCGTGGTCGGTTGGAGTATGAGCGGTATACCTCATCTCCCCAGGGCATAAGTGTGATTGTAAAATGTAATCAGCCGTATAGCATATTTGCTTAAGGATTGAATACGGAAATCATTGGTTGATGATACATTACTTTTATACATCTTAAATGGATAGATGTTATACATGTGCTTCATTTTCCTTATAAAATGAATAGATGAATTACTGCTTTATCATATATAGCTGCAATGCTTTAAAAGATGATATTGCTCTATTCTACTTAAATAGTGATTAAATCATGTTGTTGAATATAAAAGAATCCTCTGCTCAGTTATTTACTGTTTACCTATAATAATAATATGGTTGGTGGAGAGTTATATCTCTCGCTGGGACAATTACAATTGTCTCACCCCGGCCCGTAGGACCCAAATTTTTAGGTGGACGTGCACGAGGAGGTGAAGACCTTTTTGTAAAGGAAGAACAACAGTTGAGGCAGCATG
Organism: Alisma plantago-aquatica; assembly: GCA_963693085.1. Lineage (NCBI taxonomy): Eukaryota > Viridiplantae > Streptophyta > Magnoliopsida > Alismatales > Alismataceae > Alisma > Alisma plantago-aquatica. Next base: position 380,710,026 of record OY856409.1, on the reverse strand, counting down.
ACAGCTCAGGTTGAGTGTACTGTCTGTCATGTCTTGTAGATATGAGTCCTATGTGTCGTCTCTGTACTCTCAGGTCCTTCGATTTATTACGTGTTGGTTTTATGAACAATCTAAGATTTTGTCTTGTATGCCTCGAGGTTTGATGTTGCTTTAAGAATATGTGTTGAGAAATCAACTGTTATATGTTATCCTTGAGAAGAGATGGTACAGTGTATGTACAATGTGAACAATGATGTATATAAAGTTTTGGTTCAGACTTAAAGAGTTTTCCTAGAAATGGATCTCTTTGCAAAACGGTTTTAATTTTTAGTGATTTTTGTTAATCCGTTGTTTATGTTTATTCCGCTTAATTAGTGATGATTTGTTTGTCGGTTTGGCAACTATCGTCACAATAAGAAGTAACAAACCCATATCCGCTTTGATGGTTATCCTAAGAGAACAAAGGACCCTTAAGACTTAGTTCAAATAACCCAGTAGAAAGCATACAATTGTTGAAGTCCTCCATGGATTTGGAAGAAGGGGGGTCCTTTTCCATCCTTTCATCCACCTTCCTAACAGCATTAAAGTCACCTAGAATCACCCAAGGGCACTCCTTGGTGGCATTTATACTTTCAATTTCATTCCAAAGATGAACTCTGTCTACATCAGGGTTGTGGCCATACACAGAAGTGACATGGAAATTCCTATTAGCATAAGAAAACTCCATATGAATAGATTGGTCAGTCTCACAAATCTTAAACTCCATATGAATAGATTGGTCAGTCTCACGAATCTTTCTCACATTACAAACACTATCCTTCCAGAGAACAACCACTCTCCCTAATACATGGGAGTCATGATTTGAAATCCAGTTGTAACCAGGAAAGTAATTTTTGATAAGTTTGTCAATTTTCCTTTCATGGACTTTAGTTTCATTCAGCACAACCAAATGAGGCTTCATGTCTCTTATTTTATTATGAACTGCAGAAGCCTTGAGGTTGCGACCTATGACATTCCATGAAAGCAAGTTGTTGTAGCTATCCATTTAAACCATTTGAAACCAATAATTCACATGTGTGTAGCTCAGTCTTCTCAGTAGATGAATTCATATTCCTGAACTTGAGTGAGGTACCCTGAACAATCTCCTTAGCACCAGTAGGAGCTTTCCTTCCTTTAACTTTGCCTTTCTTCCTTCTATTAAGCTTCTGTAATTCAAATATGTCATCCTCATTAGACTGAGCAAGCATCAGAGGAGCAACTTCGATTACCTGTTCAGCCAAAGGTGGAGTGGACAGGTCGACAAAAAACCCTATGATATTACTGTCAGTCTCAGAAGAATCTGAATTTGAGTTAAGTAAAGTATCTTCAGAAGAATTGTTGGGAACATGGAACTCTTCCTCCTCTCCAGAAACAACTGTAGGGTTACCACCATCAACAATGGGATTAGGATCTTGAGGCATTGAGGATTCAGTAGAAGTTAAATTTGTAATAGGCGAGTCTTGCGCAACCTACTCGACATCAGAAATTGCAGTAGTTGTAATAGGCGAATCTTGTGCAGCCTGCTCGACATAAAAAACTACAGTAGGGATATTCATAGAGGTATGTGACACAGGAATAACATCAGTCACCTTCACAGCGTCATCTTGTGGAGCCTTTTTAACCCATACCATCTTCTTCTTTTGAACAGAAGAAATCCCAACACAGTCGATGTGTCCGAACAACTTGCAAACAGAGAAAACACTAGGGTGCCATTCATATTCAAAGGTGATAATTTGAGAGACACCTTTATCACTCTCCACTTCTAGCTCATCTGGGAATGTCAAATCTACCGCCAATAAGATCTGTAGCCTTGCGAAATCCAGGTTCCTCAACTCAAATATTGATTTGTCAGCTCGTATTGGGTTACTGAGGAACGAGCCTATTCTCAAAAACATCTTCATGTCCCAAAGCTCCAATGGCAGTTTATGTACACGAACCCAGATAGGCATATCTGTGAGCTTGAACTTGCGCAGGACATCCCCTGGCTTCCATTTCATAAGAACCATTGGCTTGTTTCTAACGAAATACAACTCGCCATCAAGAATGTTTTCCAGATCCACTTCGTCAGAGAATTTGATCAAGAAGAATCCCTGCCCGTGGTTCATAACCTCAATCGTCTCCTTCAAAATCCAAATATGTGACAGATACTTCTCAAGAGTTGGGATGAAAGGTTTGAACCCCACAATATAGCCTGCAAGGCACTTTTTCCATCTCTCTGCATTCCTAACCGCCTCCTCCTCCGAGTAGATGAGCTTCTGGCCTTGGATCGCAATCTCTATCTTCTCCAGCGAGGTGTCGTACAACCTTGGTTTCATTATATCCATCCAGGATATGGAAGAGCCAGCAGATTTAGCATTCAGACCTTGGGAGGGATCAACTGAAAGAATCCCGACAGAGGAAGACTCGCTCCTCCACCTGCCGCCGGTAACTCCAATGTCGCGCCGCCGTCCCCCATCACCAGAGCCAGAAGTCGGGAGCATTTTGGGAAGATGACCTTGTCATATTTCACATTTTCAAAAAATTGTTACATAAAAGTTGCTTATTACGACTTCTAGTTTACATATTGTTGCAAACCTTAAATATTAACCATTGTATTAGAACAAAGCCTGCATTTTGATTATATTATAGTAAGTTACGTACTAGTTTGGTTGTGGTCAAGCATTTAAGCGATTTTGGCAGATCACACATTTTAATTACAATGTACAGTGCCTTAAGGCAAAAAATGGAAATTCGTCGAACTAAAAGTTAGTTCAAGAAAAAAGCTTACTACCATCTTAGTGTGTCAGTGGTTGGGAAGTCACATCTGCATAACCTTTTTAGGTTTCTAGATTGATGACTAAAATCCGATAATAAGTCTAAATCAATTAAAAAGAGCATTTAAGCAATGATTTGTGTCAATGCACATCACTGCAAATTTTATTCTATCTCAAATATTCACTTATGAGTTGACTCGTTCAATGACATTATCAAACATGGATTTGTTATTGAGTAAAGATTCTGTCTTCATAGCTCCAGTGAATGTTTCATGCCAAAACTCCACGCACTTGCTATTCTCTAAACGCTTTGACCATGTAAAGCTTCTTTGAAATATGTCTGTTTGTCCTATATAGAATTAGATGACAAACTAATCACTTCCTTTATTTTCTGCAAGACTTGTGACGAACTAATCATAGTTCGGAGTTTTATGTGTAGCTAACAATTTGAAATATATGTATAAAAGGCGAGGACACTTTTCAGAGCAGGAGGCAGGAGCAGTCAATCCTATTGAAATGCCTTGTACAAAAACCAGGCCAAATAGGTAGTGGTCAAAATGGATGTCTTTCCACCTCAAAATCGTGATCAAATTGCAATCAGAAAGCAATTAATGGATACTCGAGTATGCGGTACCAATGTAAGGCAGCGGCCTCACCTTAGATATGGATGCGGCAATCTTAACAAAATCAGGCCACTCCCAGACTATCGGGGTTACAGCCTTGCACCGCGAGCGGCAACGGCAATACCGCCGGCACAATAGCAGATTCTGTTATATATGTCCACCAGTTACTGTCCGGCGTTAAAGGTTGCTTGCGCTGTTATCATCGTCATAGGATGTAAATGGATATTTAAAAGAAAATTGAAAACAGACGTGACTGTAGATAAATACAAAGCTCGTTTGGTTACCAAGTGATATAAACAACAAAAGGATATTGACTATTTTGATACATTTACTCCTGTTACTAGAATCTCTTCAATCAAGATTTTAATTGCTTTGACATCTGCTAAGAATTTAATTATACATCAAATGGATGTTAAAACTGCTTTCTTGAATGGAGATTTGGATGAAAAAATTTATATGGATCAACCCGAAGGTTATGTAGTTCCGGAAAAAGAATATATGTATGTAGACTAATCAAATCTCTCTATGGCTTGAAACAAACACCTAAAGGTCCTAAACAGTGGCATGAGAAATTTGATAAAGTAATTGTATCATATGGATTCCACATAAATGAAAGAGATAAATATATATATTCTAAAGTCTATAACCAAGGTTGTGTTATTATATGTCTCTATGTAGATGACATGCTTACTTTTGGCACTAATATTGATATTATAAATGGTACAAAAGGCTTCTTCGCTTCTAATTTTGACATGAAAGATATGGGTGCAACAGATGTAATCTTAGGAATTAAACTCCTTAAACATGATGATTACATCACGCTATCCCAAGAACATTATGTTGAGAAAATTCTCAAAAGGTTTTCAATGTTTGATTGTAAGCCAGTAAGTACACCTTTTAATTCTAATTGCCATCTTCAGAAAAATAAAAGTACTAGTGTTCAACAAGTCAAATATGCACAAGTAATTGGAAGCCTGATGTATTTAATGAATTGTACTCGTCCAGATCTAGCATGTGCAATGGGGAGATTAAGTAGATATGCCCAAAATCCTAACAAGGATCATTGGGATGCTCTACATAGGGTTTTAAGATACCTTAAAGCAACAATTAATCATGGATTGATTTTTTGTGGATCTCCAACAGTGCTAGAGGGATATTGTGATGCCAATTGGATTTCTGATTCAGATGAATTGAAATCTAAAAGTGATTACATCTTCACTATGGGTGGAGGTTTTGTGTCTTGGAAATCCTCCCAGTAAACTTGTATAGCTCGTTCCACTATGGAATCTGAGTTCATTGCCTTAGAAAAGGCTGAACTAAAGCTGAATGGCTAAGACATGTTCTAATAGATCTTCCCATTTGGGAGAAATCTTCTCCACCAGTGTTTATACAGTTTGATAATCAAGCTGTCATAGAAAGGGCTAAAAACAAAGTTTACAATGGGAAGAGTAGACATATTCGTCTAGGTTACAATATTGTGAGGCAACTTGTATGTGATAGCATAATCTCTATGGATTATGTAAAGTCAGAATTAAATTTGGCCGATCCTCTGACAAAGCCATTAAGTCAAAGACTAGTGAGTGATACATCAAGGAGAATGGGATTATGCCCATACCAGATGTCGAAGTGATGGATACCCAACCTTCATGAACGGTGATCTCAGGAAGAAGGTTCAATGGGAAAAACGAAGTCACTGGATGACTCAATGTGTTGTAATAAATGTATCTCATTCTTATGATGTAAATAACAATTTGCAATGATTCAGTTGAATATATTTCTTAATGGATTTCATAGCCGTTAATGGTGGTGTATATACTGCAATATATGCTTGATGAAAGTCCAACTATATGAGTGTGGAGTGGGGCCGCTCGTGTTGAGATTTGGGCAGATCTCTAGTGCATTCATGAATTTTTCCAGTAGGCGCATGGCCTAAAGGCACCAATCCGTAAGAAAGGTTTTTGATTTTATGAATATCATGTGAGTAATGTATCTCTAATTTGACAAGGGAGGAATTGGTTCAAGAACATAGTTCCACCAATCTTCTACAGATTATGTACATGTACTCTATGCTTTGGTTCAAAGAACTCAGTTCTACCAAAGCTTATGCATGCTATTTGTTTAAGTTCTTCCAGTGGTCAACTCGATTTTTAGTTGGTTTTGTTTTGAAATAGTGGAGGATTGTTGTGGTTGCTGCTGTATTTCAAAGCAAAAGCTTTTAGTCCCACATTGCTTGCTTTGGAGACTTCCCTCCTATTCATATATGGTTGCTAGTCCATGTAATATTTGAGGAATAAAATAGAATGTGGGCTTCACATGCGCATGGTGGGGCAGCCCAAGTGGGTTTGGGCCGGTCCGGAAACCCTTTAATCAGGCACGTCGGTGCACGTCGCATCCCGCGCGCAGGGGGGTGCAAATCCGGCCTCCCGAAGACCCTTGCGTGGGCGCGGCTCTGACTTGGTTTTGCCCTTCGGTTTATTGAACCATTTTTTTAACTTGGGCCGTAATGCACCTGTTCGTTTAGCAGTTACAAACCACACCGCTTACAACCGAACGCATCCTTTCACGCTGCTTTTTCTTGGTTATTTTTATTCGCTTTCCGCTGTCGTTCGGAAAAGACGAGAAACTTCTTTCGTTTCTTCTTCCTCTCTTCTCCGCCGCCTACAGTCTGCCCACTAGAAGAACGATCGCTTGCCTTTCGCCCGTCGCCATGACTGCGTGTGCAGGCTTCACATTGACACACGTTGTTGGATCCTGGGAGAGTAGCCGCGCGCAGGAGACTACTGCACAGACGTTCACCGTCGGGTACCGCGGAAATACTCTTAAGGACAATGCATCTCGCACGCCTCAGCGATACTCTGGTATACTCTTATACGTTTACGCCTTTCATCGCGGTTTGTACCCTTATAAGAACAACAATCTTAAGAGTATTTCGTTCACTAATGGGTACTAACATGGAAGGTTTTGAAACCTCTTTACGCCTGTGACACCGTCTAACAATAACAACCAAATTGTTAATGTTTCTACTGTTCCGCATATACCAGTTCCTGATGTTACAAAAATTAAACAGTTTAATGGATGACATTACAGGCGTTGGCAAGAAAAAATTATTACTGCTTTAGAAGTTTCTAATGTCTCATTTTCTTTAACTGAACCCAAACCTGAAAACGATTATGTTGATTGGAAAAAAGCAAATCGCATTTGTCAACATGTGATTGTAAGTACTTTATCTAATCAACTGTTTGACGCCTACTTTCCAATTAAAATTGCATCTAAAATTTGGGAAAGTCTGAACAAGAAATATATTCTTGAAGAGGCTTCTACCCAAAAATTTACTGTTGCAAAATTTTAAATTTTCATATGACTGAAGATAAAGATATAACAACTCAAATTTATGAATTTTAGATTTTACTTGATGATTTGAAAAATGAAAAAAAAAATGATCTTCCTGAATCTTTCGTTGTGGGTTCTTTAATTGAAAAATTACCTAGTTCTTGAAAACATTACAAGAACAATTTAAAGCACAAAAGGATGACTGTCACTGGATGATGCAATAATATATATCCGAGTTGAAGATCAAAATCGTACTAGAGAAAACTCTGAACTGAATAAGGAGTTTTCATGTACTACTAACTTTGTAAATAATGAAGTTAAAGAAAATAAAGTTTCTAATGATCAGTCTAAAAATAACTGGAAAAATAAGAAAGGGAAAGGAAAAAAGAATAAATATAAAGGAAACAAAGATATTAAGAAAAGCAATGTTTTCTGCTATGTTTGTGACAAACCTGGTCATACCTCTCCTAAATGCAGGCATAGGAAGAAACAAGCGGTCCAGGATTCGAAGGATACATCAACCAACCTTGTCACTGAGGATGTATTTGTGGCATTTGTCAGCATTGTCAGCATGGGATCATTCCACCAGAATGATTGGATCATTGATTCGGGGGCTAGTCGCCACATCAGTGGCAACAAAGATGCTTTTGTGACCTACACTGAAGTAGGGCAGGAGGAACATAGGGTTGTCATGGGCAACTCTAGTGCTTCTCCTATGACCGGAAAGGGCAATGTCATGATCAAGATGACTTCTGGAAAAATTCTACTGATCAAAGATGTGTTGTTTGTCCCTGATATTCGTGTTAATTTAATTTCTATTTCTCAACTTGTTAAGTTTGGGGTGAAAGTGTCCTTTGAATCAAACAAGGTCATTCTCTCTAAGTCTGGGGACTACCTAGGCATGGGTTACTGCTCAAATGGGCTCTTTCTACTGAATGTACCAAACTCTGATGCTAATGAAATAACTCCTTCTGCTTATACCAATGTTTCTTTTGATGTATGGCATAATAGATTAGGACATGCTAATTTTAAATACGTACAACGCATGAAATCTTTAGGTTTACTAAAGGATATTAATGGTGTTGTTAATTCAAATAATAAATGTCAAATATGTGCAGAAACTAAATTTACCAAGAAACTGTATCCTCAAATTTCACATAGAAATTCTGAATTGCTCGATTTAATTCACACTGATCTTGGAGATTTAAAAGTAAATCTATCTAGAGGTGGGAAACATTTCTACATTATTTTTGTAGATGATTTCTCACAATATACAAAATTATATTTACTACATTCAAAGGATGAAGCTTTTGGAATGTTTGTTAAATATAAAACAGAAGTAGAGAATCAACTTAATAAGAAAATAAAACATCTTCGCTCATATAGGGATGGTGAATATGATTGTTCTCCTTTTAATGATTTTTGTGTAAACCATGGTATTATACATGAATACACACCTCCATATTCACCTCAATCAAATGGAATTGTTGAACATAAAAATAGAACTCTAAAAGAAATGATGAATTCTATTTTAATCAATTCAGGCACACCCAACAACTTGTGGGGGGGAGCGATCTTGTCATCTTGTTTTCTTCAAAATCACATCCCTAGTAGGAAGACAAATAAGACACCATATGAATTATTGAACGAATATCCTCCTAATTTGAAATATCTCAAAGTGTGGGGGTGTCTAGCTAAGGTCTTATTAACTGAGCCTAAGAAACAAAAATTGGGATCTAGAACCCTAGATGGTGTTTTTATAGGTTATGCACAAAATAGTGCCGCTTATAGATTCTTGGATATTAGAAGTGGCAACAATGTTGTAGAACCTAATACAATTGTTGAATCTAAAAATGCTAATATTTTTGAGCATATCTTTCCTATGAAAGCTTCCTTAGAAAACTTATCTAATCCTTCAAATGAAATTTTAGAGAATATCCCAAATACATCAAATTCTAATGATGATTTAGAACCTGATGATATAGAACCTAGAAGATCCACTAGGATGAGGAAGGAAAAGAATCTTGTTGATGATTTCTATTCCTTTATAGTGGATAATGACCCTCAATCTTACAGTGATGCTAGTAATTCAGCCGATTCCTCTTTATGGAAGGAAGCAATTAATAGTGACATTGAATCTATATTATCTAATCATACATGGGAACTAGTGGAACTTCCACAAGGTATTAAACCCATAGGATGTAAATGGATATTTAAAAGAAAATTGAAAACATATGGGACTGTAGATAAATACAAAGATCGTTTCGTTGCCAAGGGATATAAACAACAAAAGGATATTGACTATTTTGATACCTTTGCTCCTATTACTAGAATCTCTTCAATCAGGATTTTAATTGCTTTGGCATCTATTAAGAATTTAATTATACATAAAATGGATGTTAAAACTACTTTCTTGAATGGATATTTGGATGAAAAAATTTATATGGATCAACCTGAAGGTTATGTAGTTCCGGGAAAAGAACATATGGTATGTAGACTAATCAAATCTCTCTATGACTTGAAACAAGCACCTTAATAGTGGCATGAGAAATTTGATAAGGTAATTGTATCATATGGATTCCATATAAATGAAGGAGATAAATGTATATATTCTAAAGTCTATAACCAAGGTTTTGTTATTATATGTCTCTATGTAGATTGACATGCTTATTTTTGGCACTAATATTGATATTATAAATAGTACAAAAGGCTTCTTGGCTTCTAATTTTGACATGAAAGATATGAGTGAAGCATATGTAATCTTAGGAATTAAACTCCTTAAACATGATGATTACATCATGCTATCCCACGAACATTATGTTGATAAAATTCTCAAAAGGTTTTCAATGTTTGATTGTAACCCAGTAAGTACACCTTTTAATTCTAATTACCATCTTCAGAAAAATAAAAGTACTAGTGTTCAACAAGTCAAATATGCATAAGTAATTGGAAGCCTAATGTACTTAATGAATTGTACTCATCTAGATCTATCATATGCAATGGGGAGATTAAGTAGATATACCCAAAATCCTAACAAGGATCATTGGGATGCTCTACATAGGGTTTTAAGATACCTTAAAGGAACAATTAATCATGGATTGATTTTTTGTGGATCTCCAACTGTGCTAGAGCGATATTGTGATGCCAATTTGATTTCTAATTCAGATGAATTGAAATCTACAAGTGGTTACATCTTCACCATGGGTGGAGGTGATGTGTCTTGGAAATCCTCCAAGCAAACTTGTATAGCTCGTTCCACTATGGAATCTGAGTTCATTGCCTTAGAAAAGACTGGAACTGAAGTTGAATGGCTAAGACATGTTCTAATGCATATTCCCATTTGGGAGAAATCTTCTCCACCAGTGTTTATACACTGTGATAATCAAGCTTCCATAGCAAGGGCTAAAAACAATGTTTATAATGGGAAGAGTAGACATATTTGTCTACATCACAATATTGTGAGGAAACTTGTATGTGATAGCATAATCTCTATGGATTATGTAAAGTCAGAATTAAATTTGTCCGATCCTCTGACAAAGCCATTAAGTCAAAGACTAGTGAGCGATATATCGAGGAGAATGGGATTATGCCCATACCAGATGTCGAAGTGATGGATACCCAACCTTCATGAACGGTGATCCCGGGAAGAAGGTTCAATGGGAAAAACGAAGTCACTGGATGACTCAATGTGTTGTAATAAATGTATCTCATTCTTATGATGTAAACAATAATTTGCAATGATTCAATTGAATAAATTTCTTAATGGATTTCATAGTCATTAATGGTGGTGTATATACTGCAATATATGTTTGATGAAAGTCCAACTATATGAGTTTGGAGTGGGGGCGCTCCTGTTGAGATTTGGGTAGATCTCTAGAGCATTCATGAATTTTCCCAGTAGGCGCATGGCCTAAATGCACCAGTCCGTAAGAAAGGTTTTTTATTTTATGAATATCATGTGAGTAATGTATCTCTAATTTGACAAGGGAGGAATTGGCTCAAGAACATAGTGTTGGTATGTATGCCCTGAGAGCCAATCATGGGATGATTGGTGGGATACATTAAGATTGCTTTGATAAACATCAACGGCAAGCTTCCAATTCTTTCTGATTCAGTCATATGAGATAGTGATAGAACAGATTGAATGTCTAGAGAATGACAGTACTCAATGGCGTATGATTTCAGGTTAAGGTCCTGAACGATGAGATCATACGGATACTAAGAGTTTGTACATTCTTGTTATATCCCTAGTCAGATGTCATTATGGAAGGTTGATAGACAGTAATGACACACAAGACTAGATTGTGGTGTTGGTTGATGACATAATCTCATTAGTCATAATATAGAGATATAAAACCAAACACATAGGTACTTGTTAGAGAACAAGTGTACCAGACAGACCCACCGTGAGTTTGACACATGGAACCATGACATGGTAGTCACAGTCAGTACTCACAGTGATGGTGGTGAGTCTGATTCTTTGACCTAAAATCACTACACTCAACACATGTCGTTGGGCACACTTTGACATCATCAAACGCAATACTGAAACATGGGTTGTTATAAAGGTGATGATTGGGTGGCTTTGACACATGGGGCTTTTGAGGGGTGATTGATAGATATGGGATTTGTCCCTCCTGAGGGAGTTTGATATCTATGGCCACTTGATGAGTAGAATTTAGAAAGGCGTGCACGCATGTGTGAATCAGTATGTGATATTGATGTCATACATATCTCTTCCAATCTACTATGAGATCAAGAAAGTGAATGAACGTTGACAGGATGACTGTTCCATGCCTCGAGTTCATTCGGGATATCAGTGACAAAGGAATTATACATTCACTGTAACACCATTCACGGATTGTAGGATTGAAAGTTGTTCTCCAACTTTCTATTTCACTTGGGTAGCACTGATGTGTGACTAGGCACCGCTCTTTGCTTGTGAAGTCATAAGTGTTATGGACTTTCACTGCCAACGTGAAAAAGGACCCATAGGGTCACACACATAGGATTTCTGGAAGAGGAGTTTCGTCCACAAACAATGTTTAGATTGATTACTAAAGGAGTTTAGTAGTTCAATTAAACATTCAATTAATTGATAACTCAATATCATAATGTTCAAGGTGTTGGACTGATTGATTAGAGTATCAGATTGATTGAAACTGCAATTGACTGATTCTGTACAATCTGCACTCCCAACCGATCGGCTCATGTGATGAACCGATCGGCTGAGCAGGTGAACCGGTCGGCTTAGGTGGTGAGTCGATCGGCTCATGGATAGGGTGAAACGACCGGTTCAAGTGTTGAAACGATCGGTTCAACTGGTCCAACCGAGCAAGTTGGGAAAGTAAGATTGGTGAGAAAATTCCTTTTGTTTCACTTGCCCAATTTGATTGGAACAAGGATTGGTATTTGATACCAATTAGAAACAAAAGAAGAAAAGTATATCGGGAACTGACCAGGACCACGAACCGATCGGTTGAGAAGTGAACCGATCGGTTGAGGTGTCCCAACCAATCGGTTGAGCTGTCAACCGACCGGCTCAGGTCCCCAACTGACCGTTTCAGTTGTGAAAGGATCGGTTCAGGTTGTGCAGTTGGTTGTTTTTGTGGAAAATCTCGAACCCTTCTACTCCGGTTTTAGTCCCACATTGCTCGGGATAGAGAACCCTATCCCATGACCCTTCTATATATAGGGGTATTGGGGGCTTCTCAATGAACAACACAGTGCAACCAGTTGCTCTGTAATGTTGTCGTTCTCTCTAGTTTTGGTAACCGAGAGAGCCCGAGAAAGTGCTACCCGATAAGGGAGGCACAACAAGGGAAAGACAAGTGCAGAAAGCGACTGGTGGCAGGAGAGTGTGTCAGTGACTAGTACGCTGATAGGAGGGTGCGACTCCTTCCAATTCTTTGTGGGACAAGGAGATTGGAGTTCCAAGTGGTCCGTGTGGACTACTTCAGAGGTGGGAGATTTCTATCGCTCGGAGGACAGATGTCAATCCTGACAGACCCTGTGAGACCAGGAGTTGTCAGTCCTAGTGCGACCAGGAGCTGCACAGACACCGTCCAAGACCAGAGGTGAAGACCACGCAAGACGTGAGGTATTGTCTCCGAGCAAACCTCGGGACAAGGTATGATTCCACAAACCATCCCTTTCCTATTGTATAGACGTTGACGCGTTTCCTTGTTCTGGGTTTGGGGAGGATAATTTTTTTTATTTCCGTTGCCTTCTCTTCCTCCCCTAAAATCCAATAGTGGTATCAGAGCCACGTCAACTGCTTTATACTTTAGAATTATCGATATGATCGATTTTGGTTTGTCGCCTTTATTTATTGCATACGATGTGAATAAAATTGGCTTTATACATGTCCAATCCTAAATCCACAAATCCCAATTTACATATATGATATGTATTATGAATGCACTCGATACGTGTCACCCTTAAACGAGTTTTGTGGTGGATGTATAGTGTGGTTATGGCCAATAAACCCTATATGTGTATGGTTGTATGTGGTTGCTTGCATCTCGGTCTGCGCACCGATCTTCCTTCTCATATTCCTGATGTAACTCGAAATAATTCAAGATTTCTTTCCTACCTTTGCTCCCCTCGAATATAACTCGAGATTTCTCTTTTTACAATGTGAAATAGGATAGAATTTTATTTCTTGTTATGTCAAAGAACGGAGGACACCCTGATGACAGCTGAGACGATTGGTTCAAGGCGTGAACCGATCAGTTGACGTTCCAGACGATCGGTTCAAGGAGTGATCTGATCTGTTGATGACCGGTTTGAGGAGCGAGACAAGCGGGTGGTGGCCATGATGAGATGCACGACGACCAGGTGAACTGATCGGTTGGAGGAGCCAACCGATCAGCTGGTGGCACCCATCCGACCGGCCTGATGGTGAGCCGATCAGTCATGTGATGAGTTGATCAAACCCAGAAAGGCAAAGCACAGAGTTCATCTTGTACAGGTTGCATGTGATGTAGACCTAGATGACCGTGATTCCTCTTGGCTCGAGGAATCACATTAGGATGGCCATAATCATCGCTTTATCGTTTTGCATGTTTTCTCTGGGATATAGCATGTATATGATACGTACTATATATTGTGGTGATTGGATATGTATATGTATATAAAAACCAAATCCCTCATTAAATATTAAGTTTTAGATGCCTTCCAAATGTGACACACGTGAAAAGCTTGATCGACCAAGTGTGGGCACGCCCAAGCGTGGTGCACCGTCTATCTCGTGGAAGCGTGAAGGATGGATATGTGGGTCTACCCAAGCAGGGTGCATATTCATTGTGTTGGCTTTGGGTCGGACTTAACAAGGTGACCTAGATAGGATCTAGCACCTTGAGGCATGAAGATGATCATGGCAAGGAGTTGCATATGACATCTTATCAAGAGTTGCATATGATGCAATTGGCAAGAGTTGCCTACCTGAGATATCTAAGTTGTGGGTGACAGCCCAAGCTGGTCTATGACTTAGAGGATTTCAGGATCTTACCCACTAGAAGGTTGTACGCTGCAATCTTCCAAATTGATGGTGAGGGCTATCAATTTGAACTAAAATAGTGGGAGCGATAATTAATTAAAGGCCTAATTATATCGTCAACTTTTCAAATCAATCAAATAAGTCAAAAATGAGTTTTTGGACTAAAATTGCATATTTCCTTTTGTAGTACAAATGACAACAAACAACAATCACTTTTCTTTGCGATCGGTCCTTGAAAAGGACAGGATGAATGGGACAAACTTCCACGACTGGTATAGGACATTGAGAATTATTCTCACTCAAGAGCGAAATCTCTATGTCCTGGATACTCCAATTCCAGAGGAACCGGCTCCTACCGCACCAAAGGCAGAAAGGGATGCTTACAAGAAGCATTATGATGATGCCATTGATGCAAAGTGCTTGATGTTGTGCTCTATGAACCACGAGTTGCAGAGACAACATGAGAACATGGGTGTCATTGAGATGATTCAGCATCTCAGAAACATGTATGAAGATCAAGCATGGCAAGAGAGATACGATGTCTCAAGGGCACTATTCAAGTGTGTCATGACAGAAGGAGATCCAGTTGGTCCTCACACACTCAAGATGATTGGGTACGTGGAGAACCTGACTAGACTAGGATTTCCACTGAGCCAAGAGTTGGTTACTGACGTGATACTGCAATCGTTGCCAAAATCCTACAGTCAGTTTGTGATGAACTACAACATGAACAACTTTGATAGGCCACTATCAGAGTTGTTGGGCATGTTGAGGACAGCTGAGACACAGATGAAGAAGGACAAGCCTAAGTCTGTGATGGTGATCATGAGTAAGAAAGGCAAGTCCAAGCGCAAGGGCAAGGGTAAATCTAAGAAAGGTTTTGATGCTAGCCAGGAGCCCAAGTCATCTTCATCTCTCAAGGCCAAGGGAGGTGTGACCAAGAAAGGCAATTTCCACCATTGTCAAAAGCCAGGACATTGGAAAAGGAATTGTCCTCTCTATCTGGAAGAATAAAAGAAGAAGGACGCAACAAACGTCTCTACATAAAAGGTGTCATGAAAGTAAACTTGTAACACTTTTGAGGTATATGATACCAAGATGTAAAGTGTAAAGCACTCAATAAATGGGGCAAGTGTTGTCACCATAGATAGGAGTACTTTAGTTTATTTTCAGCCTAAAGGGCATGTAATACAGTTATGAACTGCTATTTCATATTTGCCAATAGATAGAAACACTTTATTTTTGCATATTGTATGACAATGATGGCAATCAATAAAGAGATGTTTCAATTTCTAAAGATATGATCTTTGTGGCAATGCCTTGTTTATCTTGTGGTATTTGATATGCATAAGATAAAATGATACCTAAAATTTATAGATAACTCATACAATCAAATTAGCATCAATCATGAGAAATTCATTTCTAGTTTCCATGTGATGGATAAATCTAGACTCTTTTGGTTAGAGAACCAGTAAGAGACATGAATAACTTGGACATGATTAATCAATCTTCACTAATGGTAGTGGGAGAATGATTGTCCTATTAGGTATAATACATGTGATGTATTTACATACCTATTGGAACAAATTCTAATACTTCAAATGGTGTTTAGAGAAATACCAATATGAATATCTTGAAGTGTTCAAGATTATCATAGATGAAGTGTAAATTTGGTAAAGTGTTAATTCTTGATGAGATCAATGAATGAAATACTTGGACCAAATATTTGAGATCCTTATGAGTGATTATGATAGTGTATCATAGTAAACTCATGATTGAGGCATGGTGATGTCTAAATCAAGAAGGAATCATACTCTCAGGAGTTAGAGAATGATTATCAAATAACTGAATTCTTCTTAATAAAGAATACACTTCGCTAATAAAGGACATTAAGAATCACAAGGAGTTGTGAGTTCTTATATCCTTGACGGATACACCTCGTTTATCTATGTGATGAGTTGTTCATGTGATGAGTCAACTATCTAGATAAATATGAGGAACCGAATTTTGAGTTATGGTTCATGACCATTACATCCTAAATGACATCCATGTGAACCATAAGGTATGACCTTGATGGTAGCACTCATTGGATGAAATCCATAAGTGCAAATGAGTCTTAAGTGTTAAGATACATGGATAACATTTTTAGAAGGATGATGCTTGTTGATTGCAACTTAATGACTAAGACATTTGGCATATGGATACTAAAACCGCATTCCTATGAGGAATAAAACAAGGATGTGTACGTGATACAACCTATAAGGTTTATGAATCCACTAATGCAAATAAAGTCTATAAGTTACAATGGACTAATCAATGTGATTGATTGAGTACAAGCAACTCAGAATTGGATCTTTACTTTGATGATATAGTCAAAATGTTTTGACTGATATGTCAAAGATAAAGAAGGGATCTGTGATTTAGTGGGAGCGTGTTCACATTCCACATGTTGATGTGAAATGGAAATATTCTAGAATGGAAATCCAAAAGTGGAAATTATCTTTAAGGAAGATAGAGATGTTTCCTATGTGATAGGAATAGAGATCTATATAGATAGTTCTCGAAAACCTCTTGACCTGAAAAAGAGAAAGCATACATTGGCAATCTATACTGAAGGGTTCAGTATGCACAGATTCAGTGGGAGAAAATTGTCCATGTTACATGGAGTTAGTATCCCAAGGCCAAGTGTCCAATTCTTATGAAGAATGGGAACACTAAGAATAGATATGGATCTATCATGTATGTAATCATCCCATTATCTTGCATGCATCGACATGGCAAGAACAAAATGCATTCATCATCTTGTATGTAGGACATGGCAATATGATGTGCTCATCCTGATAACTCGTATGTGGGACATGACGAGTGGATGTCTGTCTACTTCCAGTAAGGGTTACTGGAATACCATGAGAACTTGATAAGTACATGGGAAGTACTAGTTCTATGGAGATAAGGAAGATTTCAATGTAAAGAGTTACATTGATGCGAACTTCTGAAAGGACAGAAAATTAATCGCAAATTATATATAAGATATATAAAAGTGAAAGTTTGTTGATAATTGGAAGTGTTCCAATAAAACCATTTAAAAGGAAATGTCGAGTATCTATGCGTTGGAGAACAGTAGTGGATACTATATGGATCTGGAAGTTCATGAGATGAACTTATAAATATTCCGCTCATTGATGACAAATATGGAATCCTTGATCATGCAATGTGGCTAAAGGTTAGCAAAGGAATACTAGATCGCATATTACGGAAACTCCATCTCATACGTGTGACGTACAGCAAAGAGATGAGCGACATGCAGTTAAAAATGACTTTGACAAGGTGTTGCCATAACTCACTATGATCGCACTAGAGCACAATAACATGTGAGACATGTTTGAAGATCACTATGAATATGATTCATGGGTGATTGGCTCGCAGTGCAAGTGGGAGTCTGTTGGTATGTATGCACTGAGAGCCAATCATGGGATGATTGGTGGGATAAATTAAGATTGATTTGATAAACATCAAAGGCAAGCTTCCAATTCTTTCTGAATCAGTCATATGAGATAGTGATAGAACATATTGAATGTCTAGAGAATGAAAGTACTCAATGACGGATGCTTTCAGGTTAAGGACCTGAATGATGAGATCATACGGATGCTAAGATTTTGTAAATTCTTGTTATGTCCCTAGTCGGATGTCATTGTGGAAGGTAGATAGACAGCAATGACACACAAGATTAGATTGTGGTGTTGGTTGATGACAAAATCTCATTAGTCATGATATAGAGATATCAAACCAAACACATAGGTACTTGTTAGAGAACAAGTGTACCGGACAGACCCACCGTGAGTTTGACACATGGAACCATGACATGGTAGTCACAGTCAGTACTCATAGTGATGGTGGTGAGTGTGATTCTTTGACCTGAAATCACTACACTCAACACATGTTGTTGGGCACACTTTGACATCATCAAACGCAGTCCTGAAACATGGGTTGTTATAAAGGTGATGATTGGGTGGCTTTGACACATGGGGCTTTTGAGGGGTGAGTGATAGATATGGGATTTGTCCCTCTTGAGGGAGTTTGATATCCATGGCCACTTGATGAGTAGGATTGAGAAAGGCGTGCACACATGTGTGAATCAGTATGTGATATTGATGTCATATATATCTCTTCCAATCTACTCTGAGATCAAGAAAGTGAATGAACGTTGACAGGATGATTGTTCCATGCCTCGAGTTCATTTGGGATATCAGTGACAAAGGAATTATACATTCACTGTAACACCATTCACGGATTGTAGGATTGAAAGTTGTTCTCCAACTTTCTATTTCACTTGGGTAGCACTGATGTGTGACTAGGCACCACTCTTTGCTTGTGAAGTCATAAGTGTTATGGACTTTCACTGCCAACGTGAAAAAGGACCTGCAGGGTCACACACATAGGATTTAACATGGAAGAGGAGTTTTATCCACAAACAATGTTTAGATTGATTACTAAAGGAGTTTAGTAGTTCAATTAAACACTCAATTAATTGATAGCTCAATATCATAATGTTCAAGGTGTTGGACTGATTTATTAGAGTATCAGATTGATTGAAACTGCAATTGACTGATTCTGCACAATCTGCACTCCCAACCGATCGGCTCATGTGATGAACCGATCGGATGAGCAGGTGAATCGATCGGCTCAGGTGGTGAGTCGATTGGCTCATGGACAGGGTGAAATGACCGGTTCAAGTGTTGAAACAATCGGTTCAACTGGTCCAACCGAGCAAGTTGGGAAAGTAAGATTGGTGAGAAAATTCCTTTTGTTTCACTAGCCCAATTTGATTGGAACAAGGATTGGTATTTGATACCAATTAGAAACAAAAGAAGAAAAGTCTATCGGGAACTGACCAGGACCACGAACCGATCGGTTGAGAAGTGAACCGATCGGTTGAGGTGTCCCAATCGATCGGTTGAGCTGTCAACCGACCGGCTCAGGTCCCCAACCGACCGTTTCAGTTGTGAAACGATCGGTACAGGTTGCACAGTTGGTTGTTTTTGTGGAAAATCTCGAACCCTTCTACTCCTACTTTAGTCCCGCATTGCCCGGGATAGAGAACCCTGTCCCATGACCCTCCTATATATAGGGGTATTAGGGGCTTCTGAATGAACAACACAGTGCAACCAGTTGCTATGTAAAGTTGTCGTTCTCTCTGGTTTTGGTAACCGAGAGAGCCCGAGCAAGTACTACCCGATAAGGGACGCACAATAAGGGAAAGACAAGTGCAGAAAGCGAATGGTGGCAGGAGAGTGTGTCAGTGACTAGTACGCTGATAGGAGGGTGTGACTCCTTCCAATTCTTTATGGGACAAGGAGATTAGAGTTCCAGGTGGTCCGTGTGGACTACTTCAGAGGCGGGAGATTTCTGCCGCTCGGAGGACAGCTGTCAATCCCGACAGTCCCGGTGAGACCAGGAGTCGTCAGTCTCGGTGCGACCAGGAGCTGCACAGACACCGTCCAAGACCGGAGGTGAAGACCGCGCAAGACGCGAGATATTGTCGCCGAGCAAGCCTCGGGACAAGGTATGATTCTACAAACCATCACTTTCCAATTGTATAGATGTTGACACGTTTCCTTATTTTGAGTTTGGGGAGGAGAATATTTTTTGAGAAGTGAACCGATCGGTTGATCTGTCAACCGACTGGCTCAGGTCCCCAACCGACCATTTCAGTTGTGAAACGATCGGTTCAGGTTGCACAGTTGGTTGTTTTTGTGGAAAATCTCAAACCCTTCTACTCCTACTTTAGTCCCGCATTTCCCGGGATAGAGAACCATGTCCCATGACCCTCCTATATATAGGGGTATTGGGGGCTTCTGAATGAACAACACAGTGCAACCAGTTGCTCTGTAAAGTTGTCGTTCTCTCTGGTTTTGGTAACCGAGAGAGCCCGAGCAAGTGCTACCCGATAAGGGAGGCACAACAAGGGAAAGACAAGTGCAAAAAGCGACTGGTGGCAGGAGAGTATGTCTGTGACTAGTACGTTGACAGGAGGGTGCGACCCCTTCCAATTCTTTGTGGGACAAGGAGATTGGAGTTCCAGGTGGTCCGTGTGGACTACTTCAGAGGCGGGAGATTTCTGCCGCTCGGAGGACAGCTGTCAATCCCGACAGTCCCGGTGAGACTAGGAGTCATCAGTCTCGGTGCGACCAGAAGCTGCACAGACACCATCCAAGACCGGAGGTGAAGACCGCATAAGATGCGAGGTATTGTTGCCGAGCAAGCCTCGGGACAAGGTATATTTCCACAAACCATCACTTTCCTATTGTATAGACGTTGACGTGTTTCCTTGTTCTGGGTTTGGGGAGGAGAATTTTTTTTGAGAAGTGAACTTCTCTGCCACCCCTAAACCCCAACACATAGTTCCACCAATCTTCTACAGATTACGTACATCTACTCTATGCTTTGGTTCAAAGAACTCAGTTCTACCAAAGCTTATGCATGCTATTTGTTTAAGTTCTTCCAATGGTCAACTCAATTTTAGTTGGTTTTGTTTTGAAATAGTGGGGGATTGTTGTGGCTGTTGTTGTATTTCAAAGTAAAAGCTTTTAGTCCCACATTGCTTGCTTTGGAGACTTCCCTCCTATTCATATATGGCTGCTAGTCCATGTAATATTTGAGGAATAAAATAGGATGTGGACTTCGCACGCGCATGGTGGGGCAGCCCAAGTAGGTATGGGTCGGTTCGGTCCGGTCCAGAAACCCTTTAGTCGGGTGTGTCGGCGCACGTCGCATCCCGCGTGTAGGGGGGTGCAAATCCGGCCTCCCGAAGCCCCTTGTGTGGGTGCGGCCCCGTCTTGGTTTTGTCCTTCGTTTCATTGAACTGTTTTTTTAACCTGGGCCGCAATGCACCTGTTCGTTTAGCAGTTACAAACCGCACCGCTTGCAACTGAATGCATCCTTTCACATTGCTTTTTCCTGGTTATTTATATTCACTTTCCGCTGTCGTTCAGAAAAGACGAGAAACTTCTTTCGTTTCCTCTTCCTCTCTTCTCCGCCGCCTACAGTCTGCCCACTGGAAGAACAATCGCTTGCCTTTCGCCCGTCGCCGTGACTGTATGTGCAGGCTTCACGTTGACACACGTTGTTGGATCCTAGGAGAGTAACCACACAGGAGACTACTGCACAGACGTTCGCCGTCGGGTACCGCGGAAATACTCTTAAGGACAGTGCATCTCGCACGCCTCAGTGATACTCTGGTATACTCTTATACGTTTACGCCTTTCATTGCAGTTTGTACCCTTATACGAACAACAATCTTAAGAGTATTTCGTTCACTAATAGGTACTAACATGGAAGGTTTTGAAACCCCCTTTATGCCTGTGACACCGAGGTAACAATAACAATCAAATTGTTAATGTTTCTACTGTTCCACATACACTAGTTCCTGATGTTACAAAAATTGAACAGTTTAATGGAAAACATTATAGGCGTTGGCAAGAAAAAATTATTACTACTTTAGAAGTTTCTAATGTCTCGTTTGCTTTAAGTGAACCCAAACCTGAAAACAATTCTATTGATTGGGAAAAAGCAAATTGCATTTGTCGACATGTGATTCTAAGTACTTTATCTAATCAACTGTTTGATGCCTACTTTCCAATTAAAATTGCATCTGAAATTTGGGAAAGTCTGAACAAGAAATATATTCTGGACGATGCTTCTACCCAAAAATTTACTGTTGCAAATTTTTTAAATTTTCATATGACTGAAGATAAAGATATTACAACTCAAATTCATGAATTTCAGAGTTTACTTGATGAATTGAAAAATGAAAAAAATTGATCTTCCTGAGTCTTTCGTTGTGGGTTCTTTAATTGAAAAAAATACCTAGTTCTTGGAAACAATACAAGTATAATTTAAAGCACAAAAGAAAGACTATGTCACTGGATGATGCAATAATACATATCTGAGTTGAAGATCAAAATCGTACTAGAGAAAAATATGAACTGAATAAGGAGTTGTCATGTACTGCTAACTTTGTTAATAATGGAGTTAAAGAAAACAAAGTTTCTAATGATCAGGCTAAAAATAACTAGAAAAATAAGAAAGGGAAAGGAAAAAGAATAAATATAAAGGAAACAAAGATATTAAGAAAAGTAATGTTTTCTGCTATGTTTGTGGCAAACCTGGTCATACTTCTCCTAAATGCAGGCATAAGAAGAAACAAGCGGTCCAGGATTCAAAGGATACATCAACCAACCTTGTCACTGAGGACGTATTTGTGGCACTTGTCAGCATTGTCAGCATGGGATCATTCCACCAGAATGATTGGATCATTGACTCGGGGGGCTAGTCGCCACATCAGTGGCAACAGAGATGCTTTCATGACCTACACTGAATTAGGGTAGGAGGAACATCGGGTTGTCATGGGCAACTCTAGTGCTTCTCCTGTGACCGGAAAGGGCAATGTCATGATCAAGATGACTTCTGGAAAAATTCTACTGATCAAAGATGTTCTGTTTGTCCCTGATATTCGTGTTAATTTAATTTCTATTTCTCTACTTGTTAAGTTTTGGGTGAAAGTGTCTTTTGAATCAAACAAGGTCATTCTCTCTAAGTCTGGGGACTACCTAGGCATGAGTTACTGCTCAAATGGGTTCTTTCTGTTGAATGTACCAAACTCTGCTGCTTATGAAATAACTCCTTCTGCTTATACTGTTGTTTCTTTTGATGTATGGCATAATAGATTAGGACATGTTAATTTTAAATACGTACAACACATGAAATCTTTAGGTTTACTAAAGGATATTAATGGTGTTGTTAATTTAAATAATAAATGTCAAATATGTGCTGAAACTAAATCTACCAAGAAACCATGTCCTCAAATTTCACATAAAAATTCTAAATTGCTCGATTTAATTCACACTGATCTCGGAGATTTAAAAGGAAATCTATCTAGAGGTGGGAAACGTTTCTACATTATTTTTGTAGATGATTTCTCACAAT
Organism: Alisma plantago-aquatica; assembly: GCA_963693085.1. NCBI lineage: Eukaryota > Viridiplantae > Streptophyta > Magnoliopsida > Alismatales > Alismataceae > Alisma > Alisma plantago-aquatica. Next base: position 380,686,816 of record OY856409.1, on the reverse strand, counting down.
ATACAAAATTATATTTACTACATTCTAAGGATAAAGCTTGTAGAATGTTTGTTAAATATAAAACAGAAGTAGAGAATGAACTTAATAAGAAAATAAAACGTCTTCGCTCAGATATGGGTGGTGAATATTATTGTTCTCCTTTTAATGATTTTTGTGTAAACCATGGTATTATACATGAATACACACATCCATATTCGCCTCAATCAAATGGAATTGCTGAACGTAAAAATAAAACTCTAAAAGAAATGATGAATTCTATTTTAATCAATTCAGGCGCACCCAACAACTTGTGGGGGAAGCGATCTTGTCATCTTGTATTCTACAAAATCACATCCCTAGTAGGAAGACAAATAAGACATCATATGAATTATGGAGCGGATATCCTCCTAATTTGAAATATCTCAAAGTGTGAGGGTGTCTAGCTAAGGTCTTATTAACTGAGCCTAAGAAATGAAAATTGGGATCTAGAACCCTAGATGGTGTTTTTATAGGTTATGCTCAAAATAGTGCCGCATATAGATTCTTGGTTATTAGAAGTGGCAACAATGTTGTAGAGCCTAATACAATTGTTGAATCTAAAAATGCTGATTTTTTGAGCATATCTTTCCTATGAAAACTCCCTTAGAAAACATATCTAATCCTTCAAATGAAATTTTAGAGAATATCCCAAATACATTAAATTCTAATGATGATTTAGAACCTGATGATATAGAACCTAAAAGATCCACTAGGATGAGGAAGGAAAAGAATATTGGTGATGATTTCTATTCCTTTATAGTGGATAATGACCCTCAATCTTATAATGATTCTATTAATTCAACTGATTCCTCTTTATGGAAGGAAGAAATTAATAGTGAGATTGAATCTATATTATCTAATCATACATGGGAACTAGTGGAACTTCCACCAGGTATTAAACCCATAGGATGTAAATGGATATTTAAAAGAAAATTGAAAACAGATGGGACTGTAGATAAATACAAAGCTCGTTTCATTGCCAAGGGATATAAACAACAAAAGGATATTGACTATTTTGATACCTTTGCTCCTGTTACTAGAATCTCTTCAATCAGGATTTTAATTGCTTTGACATCTATTAAGAATTTAATTATACATCAAATGGATGTTAAAACTGCTTTCTTGAATGGAGATTTGGATGAAGAAATTTATATGGATCAACCCGAAGGTTATGTAGTTCCGGGAAAAGAACATATGGTATGCAGACTAATCAAATCTCTCTATGGCTTGAAACAAGTACCCAAACAGTGGCATGAAAAATTTGATAAGGTAATTGGATCATATGAATTCCATATAAATGAAGGAGATAAATGTATATATTCTAAAGTCTATAACCAAAGTTGTGTTATTATATGTCTCTATGTAGATGACATGCTTATTTTTGGCACTAATATTGATATTATAAATAGTACAAAAGGCTTCTTGGCTTCTAATTTTGACATGAAAGATATGGGTGAAGTAGATGTAATCTTAGGAATTAAACTCCTTAAACATGATGATTACATAATGCTATCCCAAGAACATTATGTTGAGAAAATTTTCAAAAGGTTTTCAATGTTTGATTGTAAGCCAGTAAGTACATCTTTTAATTCTAATTGCCATCTTAAGAAAAATAAAAGTACTAGTGTTCAACAAGTCAAATATGCACAAGTAATTGGAAACCTGATGTACTTAATGAATTGTACTCGTCCAGATCTAGCATATGCAGTGGGGAGATTAAGTAGATACACCCAAAATCCTAACAAGGATCATTGGGATGCTCTACATAGGGTTTTAAGATACCTTAAAGGAACAATTAATCATGGATTGATTTTTTGTGGATCTCCAACTGTGCTAGAGGGATATTGTGATGCCAATTGGATTTCTGATTCAGATGAATTGAAATATACAAGTGGTTACATCTTCACTATGGGTGGAGGTGTTGTGTCTTGGAAATCCTCCAAGCAAACTTGTATAGCTCTTTCCAATATGGAATCTGAGTTCATTGCCTTAGAAAAGGTTGGAACTGAAGCTGAATGGCTAAGACATGTTCTAATGGATCTTCCCATTTGGGAGAAACCTTCTCCACCAGTGTTTATACACTGTGATAATCAAGCTGCCATAGCAAGGGCTAAAAACAAAGTTTACAGTGGGAAGAGTCGACATATTCGTCTACGTCACAATATTGTGAGGCATCTTGTATGAGATAGCATAATCTCTCTGGATTATGTAAAGTCAGAATTAAATTTGGTCGATCCTCTGACAAAGCCATTAAGTCAAAAACTAGTGAGAGATACATCGAAGAGAATGGGATTATGTCCATACCAGATGTCGAAGTGATGGATACCCAACCTTCATGAACGGTGATCCCGGGAAGAAGGTTCAATGGGAAAAACGAAGTCACTGGATGACTCAATGTGTTGTAATAAATGTATCTCATTCTTATGATGTAAACAACAATTTGCATGATGTAAACAACAATTTGCAATGACTCAGTTGAATATATTTCTTAATGGATTTCATAGCTGTTAATGGTGGTGTATATACTGCAATATATGCTTGATGAAAGTCCAACTATATGAGTGTGGAGTGGGGCCGCTCCTGTTGAGATTTGGGCAGATCTCTAGAGCATTCATGAATTTTCTCAGTAGGCGATGGCCTAAAGGTGCCAATCCATAAGAAAGGTTTCTGATTTTATGAATATCATGTGAGTAATGTATCTCTAATTTGACAAGGGAGGAATTAGTTCAAGAACATAGTTCCACCAATCTTCTATAGATTACGTACATCTACTCTATGCTTTAGTTCAAAGAACTCAGTTCTACCAAAGCTTATGCATGCTATTTGTTTAAGTTCTTCCGGTGGTCAACTCGATTTTTAGTTGGTTTTGTTTTGAAATAGTGGGGGATTGTTGTGGCTGCTGCTGTATTTCAAAGCAAAAGCTTTTAGTCCCACATTGCTTGCTTTGGAGACTTCTCTCATATTCATATATGGCTGCTAGTCCATGTAATATTTGAGGAATAAAATAGGATGTGGGTTTCACACACGCATGGTGGGGCAGCCCAAGTGGGTTTGGGCCGGTCCGGTCCGGAAACCCTTTAATCGGGCGCGTCGGTGCACGTCACATCCTGCGCGCAGGGGGGTAAAAATCCGGCCTCCTGAAGCCCCTTGCGTGGGCGCGACCCCGGCTTGGTTTTGCCCTTCGGTTCATTGAACCATTTTTTTAACCGGGGCCGCAATGCACCTGTTCGTTTAGCAGTTACAAACCGCAACGTTTGCAACCGAACACATCCTTTCACGCTGCTTTTTCCTGGTTATTTATATTCGCTTTCCGTTGTTGTTTGGAAAAGACCAGAAACTTCTTTCGTTTCTTCTTCCTCTCTTCTCCGCCGCCTACAGTCTGCCCACTGAAAGAACGATCGCTTGCCTTTCGCCCATCGTCGTGACTGCGTGTGCAGACTTCACGTTGATACACGCTGTTGGATCCTGAGAGAGTAGCCGCGCAGGAGATTACTGCACAGACGTTCTCCGTCGGGTACCGCGGAAATACTCTTAAGAACAGTGCTTCTCGCACGCCTCAGCGATACTCTGGTATACTCTTATACGTTTACGTCTTTCATCGCGGTTTGTACCCTTATACGAACAACACAGAGGCCAACCCCACTTTTTGCTGCGGTGTAGAGCGACGACGGATTCTGTATGTAAATATCTTAATTAGATCTTTCCGTAATCTTCCATTTCATTGAGTTTTAGGACTTGGTTAAGTTATTTTTTTTATATACTCGTTGAAAGAAATATAAGATGTCATTTATCACAAACACGATATTTGCCACATAGCAATGGGTTGCAAATACCCTCCGAGGCAGAAAACCTATTAAATGTTGGTCACAGAGGAGCTCAAACCTTCTCATCATCAAAAGCATCCTGGTCGGACTGAAATGACGAGGGACCGTTTATAGTAAAGGCTTTCTTCCGTAAGCTCCGAAGCAACGTGCAACATCACGAGGTACATTGAATCACAAAGTAAGATGTTGGAGAATAGAGGTAAACAGGGTGTCAAGATTTTTAGCATATTTTCATAAAACCGTCGATTATGTTTGGACCAAGTGTCTAGAAAATGCTAGCAGTCACAGTTGTCCAATCGGTGAGCCTACTCATGGATGATGAATATTTTGGAGGATGATATTATTATGAGATTAGATGTATATTAATTACAAAATTCTAGCACATAGAGATACACGGCTAGTGAACAAATCCCTCATTGTGTTGATATGTAACTATTAGAAACTCTTATTATCTGTTTAGTTCTGTTTCTCTGAACTTATTACGGTTTGTATAAGTCAATATCAATATAAGAAATTAAATTTAAAAAAAAAAGTTATGACAATGCTTAGGGTTTATTTAGTAGGATGTAATACTTTTGTTTAACTTTCAAACTCATCATTTTTTTAAATAGTTTTTCATATAATAGGGTGTAGCAGGATGTATACTTTAACCACAAATCCAGGAAATTGTACCACCCCCAAAATCTATGGTCGTGTGTAGTTTCCCAATCAGCACCTCATTAACTATGTTAGCCTCGAATACAGCTCGCGGAAGTCATGTATACCCCAGATGTTGCGGTCCGCACACTCCCACTACTCCATTGGCCCCTCTCTCTCACGTCTATCTCTCTGTGCGCGGAACCATAATAGCACTACATGGACCCCGCTAGTCCATTGACCCGCACTCACGGTTTCTCTCTCACATTACCAGAGGAAAAAAGATAATGAAAACAGATGAAAGTTGTAGTAGTGCTCAGGGGGCGGCACCCCTAAATGAGTAGGCCTCAGCATAAACTAAAATCAAAATGAAGCATCAAGTAGCCAGTAGAGCTCTAGAATCCGGTATCATCTTCCAGGATCTCTTCCAAGGTAAAGTGACCCCCATCGCCACTGTTGTTGCCAAAAATGGCCATTTGGGTGTCTTCATCTGCTGCCACCAAAGTTGCCGACGAGGTCTGTCCTATAGTGTAAAAGAATGGAGTATGTGTGTTTAATCTCAACGTTTATGCAGTCAAATGGTTGAGTACTATCATTATATTTTTAGTGATTCTTGGTTAACCAGATATTTCATAAGATAGCGATCATTGATGATTGTGGTTCGTGTTGTGATTGTGTTGGTCTAAGTCCTTTAATGAGGGAAGGTGAGTGTAAAAAATCTACTGATATATGTGATAAGAAGTGGTCATTTAGTATTTGGACTGTAAAAGGGAAGAGTTTGAAAAGATGTTCGGTGATTTCTTCGTCTGAATGGCATGAGTAACATCTAGTAGGTCCCTCAAAGCCCCTCTTTCCGATATTGTTATCGATGAGTATTTTGTTGTGCATGATTAGCCAAAAAACAATTTGAATTTTTGTAGCCATTTGGTGTTCCAACAAAGTGTTAGGTCTGTCATTTGTCCTTTGTAGGTGAGGAAGTGGTAAGCGTGTTTTGACGAGTATGGTTTTCCCAAATCCGTGAAATGTTGTTGTTGGTATTGAATTCAAGAGTGTGAATGATATTCTCTATTATTTCTGGGTTGAGATGTTGTATGAGGAAGGTCTTGAGTTTGTTTAGTCTGTTACTAGTAAGTAAGTGTAGAGCTTTGGTGGTGTTGATATTGATCGAGTTCTGAGGGATATGGAAGTTGATGCATGTGTCTCTAATCATATTGTTGTGGTACCATGGATCATTCCAGAAGTTGATGTTTGTGGAGGCATAGGGGGTATGTTCATCATATGTAAGATAATGTCCATGTGTTTATTTAAGAATTTCCTCAATGATGAAGCGACAGATTTGTGAGTCTTGTTCCATGGGTTCTTCTTTATATAATATTTATGCATGATGAGTGGTTTCCATATTTTCAAAGTATTAGATGTGAGGGCATGAATGACTTTTATGATGAGAGCGAGGGGGCGTGTAAAGACATATCTATAATGCTCCATCCTCCATAATCCTTTGGTGTACATATGGTTTTCCAATTGGTCAAGTGTATCTTAGTTTTCTCCGAGTTTAGGTTGTAGTGGTTCCATAAGAATTTTCTTCTAATGGAGTCTATCATGTTTCTGGTTTTTGCTGGTAGAAGAATGCAGCTTAGGTAATGTGTGGCAATGGGGGTGATAACATTGTTGAGTAAGGTGATCCTACCAGCCAAACTGAGGAAATTATTAGTCAATGATGTAAGTTTGTTGTTGATTTTCTCAATGATGGGTAGCCATAACTTGTGTTGGGTAGGATTTGGTGTGATGGGAAGGGCCAAATACCAAATTGAGAAGGACTGAAATTTTCATTTGAGGAGGGTTTGGTATCGGAGAAGGTTTCAGGTGGTGTGTGAACTCCTATGATGGATGATTTTCCCAGGTTGATCCTAAGTCTAGAGATGTAAGAGAATAATCCAATGACATGGATGGTTTTAATGATGGTCTGATATTCATGTTTGACTAGAAACATAGTGTCATCCACATATTGGATAATATTTTCAAAACATTCTTGTGGAGATTGAATATGGCCTAGAGAAGTACCTATTTTAATCATGTTCGTGAGAAGAGATGTGACCATGATGAAGAGGTAGGGTAATAATGGGTCTCCTTATCAAAGACCATTGGTGTTTTTGAAGTGACCAAAAGGTGAACCATTAACGATGGTAGTGAAAGTGTTGGTCAAAATGCAATCATGAATCTAATTGATTCATTTTTTTTGGGAATCTATAGCCTTGCATAGTATGAATGAGACAGTTCCGATTGACATAGTCTAAGGCTTTTTTGAAGTCTAGTTTGATAGTTAACACCGGGGTCTTGTTTTTGTAGCAAAGGTGAAAGAGTTTCATTGACCATGATGAAGGCATCATGAATATTTTTGTTTTTTAGAAAAGCATTTTTGTTGTTGTCTATGATATGCTCCAGATGAGGTTTGATGTGCTTGCTAAGAATTTTAGCCAGAATTTTATAGGATGTGTTGATAAGGATGATAGATCTGAATTGTTGTATAATGTCTGGTTGTTCTATTTTTTTTTATCAAGGCTATGTTGGTGTGAATTAGAACCTTGATGTGTTTATGGATGTTGTCGTTAATGTGTATCATATGTAGGAGTTGCAAGAAATCTTCTTTGATTATGTCCCACATAGTCAGGTAGAATTCTGTATTAAGTCCATCTGGTCCAGGTGATTTGTTTTTTCCTAGTGTAGTGATGGCATCTTTGAGTTCTTCCATGGTAAATTTATCTATGGTGTTATGTGGGGTAAGGATGGTTTTACGACAGATGTATTTCCAATTAAAGGATTGAGAAGCTAGGCTCATGTCCCGAGTTAAAAATGTGTTGGAAGTGGACAACCCATTTAATCTTAGCTCTCTGAGTATAGATAGTGTGAATGTAGTTCTGAATAACATCTATCTCTGATTTGATGGCTAATATTAGGGATGGGTCTACATTGGGGTCGGTATCGACATATATATGTTGTTGTTCTAGATCGGCGAGCCTGTTCATGATGTTGCCAAATTTAGTCTTCTTCCATGTTTTGAGGCCCTTCCTAGTATTTTTGGTGTTGTTATGTATGTGAATTTCTTGTTCTTTGGATGTTAATTGGTAAGTAGGCAATTTTTCTTTACATATTTGTAGACGTGATGGGTCCTTAAGCCAAAAATTTGTTATCCTGAAAGGTTTGTGACCCCATCTAATTTTTTGGTATCCAGGATGATGGGAAAATGGTCGAAAATGATTCCATGGGCATCTGTGACATTTGAGTGGGGATAGATGTTTTCCCAAGAGGGCGAGCAAATAAAGTGGTCTATCTGGCCCATAAATGTTGTATATTCTAGGTGTAGTTAGCATTTGATGGTACAATGTTGATCATATTGTGTTTAGTGATGTTATCTATGAGAATTTTATCACATCTCATCAATGTGCCTGAGAGATTGTTTTGATTGAATCCATCTGGAGTGTGATAAAATTGAAGTCTCCACCAACAAGACATGGTTGTTGTGAGTAAGTTTGGAAGAGATGAGCAACTCCGGTAATTTAAAGTTGTTTATTTGTGTTAGGCTCCCCATATAGGTCTGTGAAAATTCATTCCTTAGCATCTGAAGAATTTGTGATGTGAAGAGTGATGGTGTAATATCAATTGTCATCATTTGTGATGTTAAAGATATTGTTGTCAATACCTATGGCAATATTGTTGGTATGTATGCCCAGAGAGCCAATTAGATGATGATTGGAGTGTGGCATTGGATACCTAATTTGATAATAATAAGGTAATTCCATCTATTATGTTTGTCTCAATCATGAGATGATGACACATACATAGTATATGTCTAAAGAATGATGTTACTCGATGACATATGTCTTTAGGTTGAGGGCCTGAACGATGAGATCATATGTATGATAAGAGTACATACATTCTTGTTATGTCCCTAGTCAGATATTACTATGGAAGTAAAATAGACAAGAGTTATACATAAGACTAGAGTGCGTGTTCACTGATGATAGAGTCTCATTATTCATGATATGTGATATCAAGTTAAGCACACAGGTACAAGTTAGAGAACAATGTATTGGACATACCCATCATGAGAGTGATACATGGAGACCATGGAATGGTAGTCATAATCAGCTCTCATAGTGATAAGTGGTGGTTGTGGTTCTTTGACCTAAAGGCACTACATTCATCACATGTCATTCATGTACTTTGACGTCATCCACCATGATCTTGAATAAGGGTTGCCATAAAGGTGGTGCTCGGGTGCACTGTGACACATGGGGATTGAGTGTGAGTGATGCATATGGGATTTGTCCCTCCTATAGGAGATTGATATCCAAGCCTCTTGATAAGCAAGACTGAGCAATGTACGACCATACTCATGTGATTCAAAATGTGATATGTGAACTCACATGCATGTTAGAAAGTCTACTCTAGTTCAAGGAACATGGATTGAATGTTGAGAGGATGAAGATTTCATGCCTCGAGTTCAATCTCGATATCAAGGACAAAGGAACTATATGATCATGGTAATGCTAATCACGGATTGTAGGTTGAAGTTGTTCTCCAACTTTCTGAATTACTTGGGTAGCAATGATGTGTGACTATGCATCGCTCTTTGCTTGTGATGTCATATTTGGTTATGGACATTCAATGCCAACGTAATTGTAACACCTGTTATCATACCGACAATGAGATTACACAAAATCACACAAAAATAACCATTAACAGTGAATTACCAAAAATCACTAAAAATTAAAACCATTTTCCATAAAGATCCACTGCGAGAAAACTCTTTACAAGAAGGCGCAAAGCCTATCGTATATATACAACATTGTGCATTACTGTTCCATCCAACACAAGTTTACCATTACCCAAAATATGTACATGAGTAAACTATAAGCAACAACATCATATTAATCAAAAGCTCAGATCGATTGTTAAACCATATCGAGACTATCCCCTCAAGAACCTGAGAGTACATGGACGACGCATAGGACTTCTATCTATAATAACACACGAATGACATCACACCACCTCAAAATTCTAGGTCTTCTTCCTACTGCTGTCATGTCTCAGCTTACACGATCTCTACTTCCTCGTACACGTCCACCTAAAAAGTTGTGGAACCCACGGGGTGAGACAAAAGTCTTAGAGGGAGATATAACTCTCCGCCAACAATATTATTATCACAAATAATTATTGGTAGAATAGAAAATAAAGTTGCATTGTATTAAACAGATCTGACCATATATTATGAGCATGGCAGAATATTATCATAACTATGTAGTTTAGATAACTATGATTGAATAGTAGATCAAGTATTCACTTAGAAGGAATATGAACAACATGTATGACAACTACCGATTATGTCACATAAATAAAATTATAGCCTCATTCAATATTTATGTATTCCATTCTTAAGAGAAGTATGTTACACAGATAACTGAATCTTTCAATAAACAATCTCATGATTATACCCATACTTAGGACACAATGCTCAAGCTTAAGATGCACACACTCACGTTCAAGCACATATACTAGATCATGTTTTATTCCCTAACTTATGCCTTGAGGATTTTAGTCATACCACCCAAATTCAACCGCCCCCTATGAAGGGCCATCAACGATGCCATACAAGGTCCAAGGAGAGACAGACTCCAAGACCTCACCCAAAACTCCCAGCCAGTACGAGAGACAACATAGAGACATGTTAGTCAAATGTTGATACTGACATGTAGTCAACTATTTAAACAACTAGACCACCTTAGTACATGTCACAATGCTAGAGAATATCTCACTCATGGCTATTCATATAAATAGAATTGTCTCACTCGTGGCCATTCTAATATATAAATAATTGGCTCACTCATTACCATTATTCAAGAAAAGGATTGGCTCACTCATGGCCATCCATATTATAAAATAATTGGCTCACACATGACCATTGAAAAGGATTGGCTCAATCATGGCCATGCATATCACATAATTATTTTATGGGTGCTGGAAGATGACTAACTATACACCCATGCATATTCAACAATATGTGTTCCAAGTTAAACTCGTTTCACCATCCAGCAAATTTTGACACAAAATGGACCTATGGCTAGGGCAACCTACAATCTTAGGTATATCACAACATCTTTTTGCATTAATCAAGTTACAAATATACCACACAGGTATATGCTACAAGAAATAGTGTAATTCATCATTTAAGAAATCGCATAACAATTGTAACACATACTTGTTACTTTATCACAATTATCCTGGGATCTCAATCTTTTAAACACACTACTAAGAATCTCATCTTATCATCATTATCACATGTTACAGGATTTCAATCCCCTTAGTTCATTATTGAACAATGTCACCTCTCATTAGGCACAACCATCTCTAGGTCATAAGAACCATATAAACATCATACTTGTTGTACAACTATTTCACATGACTTATGCATGGCCTATGCAGTCTATGTAATGTCACATCACCATAGCCCATAGTTGGTTATGCTCATTATCTCAAAACACTTGGTTAAGATCTCATGATAAAAGAGATATCAATTTAAATATTAGCACCATGTCATAAAAGAAAAATCCCTCAATCAAGTTACAACCCTCTCATGATTAGGGTTAGGGTTTCTATTGTAGTCGATTAGGGTTTTTAGGGTTATATTCAACAATCGAACCCTAATTCATAACTCCTCACATCTGGGAGCTTATTTCATTGCCATAAGTATTCAATCATACTTGATTACTCTCATCAATTATCATTAATTGATTATCAACATGAGTAATATAAGTTTATCTCTCAACCTCATTAGGATACTAGATTCAACTTTAACTTGTGATATTGACTTGACCCTCTTTAGGGTGTATTAGCCTACACTTATTAAAGTATATCCATCTCACTACATCATAATGTATCAACTTGGTTATACTCCTCATGTGTCAGCCTACACTCATCTATGTGTACCATCCTACACACTAACTGTTGTGTTGGCCTAGACACATTTACTTGTGTCAGCCTAGATACCATCAACCGATATCGGGTTAGGGGGTGTATCGGGTCCTGGGAATTTGACAGTATCGGGTTAGCCATCATCAACACCCTTATATTCTTTCACCTATCAAGGTATCGACCTCACCACTACTTGGTGTGTTGGCCTTGACTTCAAAGAGTGTGTCACCCACACCTTCACATGGTGTGTCGGTCAAGGTGTGTCACCCATCATACTTGTGTTAGGCTGGAGGTGTGTCGGGTTTCTAGGGTTACGGCATATCGGGTTGACTACATATCTTCACTCATTTTCAAGAAATCGGCCTACCTTCATCTTTAGTCTTAGGTGACAGGCCAGACAACTATAAGAACAATAGTCCTTCACATGTAACAAACCGGTAACGGTTTAAGACCTCATATGTATCGATTTCCACTCATATAACCTTGTATCAGGTTAGGGTTTCTCAAACCTATATCGGTTTGTGAATAGAGTATTCCATCATCTACAAGCTCCAACCCTTCGTCCATTATCACACTAGTTTATGGTTAACAACCCCATATACCATTAGATCTCATAGAATCATCATTAAATCAAGGAAATTCGAAATCAAAAAGGAATCACCAAGTATTGCATGATAGAAAGTGATAATAATAAAGTTGAGTGTAAGTTATATATCACGCCTCAAGATCACCACTAGAGCTTCAAGATCCAAAACTTCATGTTCCCAATGTTGAAGATGACTTATCCAAAGGTCCAAGATTCATCTATAGATTCACCTCCATCAAGAAGAAGGTATCATAGTTAGAAACTTGGTGAAGGAGAAAAGAAAGAAAGGAAGAAACCATTATCTGAGAAGCATAGTCCACCCAAGGTTGAAGATGACCATGGCTTCACCTTAGGCAAGATGCTCGACCTTCCTCTTGATCCTTGAGCTCCTAGGGTCATCCACCAAGAAAGGAATGATATGAGGGTCGAAATGTTTACTAGGAGGTGAAAAGAGAGGCTTATGTAGTTGAGGCTTATGAGAGAGAGTGTATGTGAAGTGTCATCACCATATACACTTGGGTGACATGTTTCCATGCATGGTGGATCCATGCATCCATGATTATCTTAACATGCAAAACTCTTATGGATAATTCAAGGATGAGATATCAGCCTTTGGGTATCTTTCTTGACAAGATATCACAACCCGATATCACTTTATATGCAAACTGATAAAACTTTTACAAGGAACTTATAAACTGATATGCTTCACTTACTTGAGGTTCTTAGCTAGATATGAATACTTCCAAAAAAATTCTAAACCGATATGCGACCTCCTTTATGGATTCCAAGCCGATAGGCACTCCCATGTACACTTCATAACTTGACACAACCTTATTTAGGGTTTAAGGTACTCAACATTCTTGAGTTCTTTCACCATCAAGAGTGATATCACTCACCCAAGAATCAAACAAGGAACCCCTCCTTTCTCTCTCCTCTTGATGATGCTAAGAGAGAGAAGGGAGACTCGAAAGATGGTAATTTGCATATTAACAACTTACTTTGGGTAATTTGCAATTTACATCAAAACTAGCACACAAATCACAAGCATCATCCACACATTCTCAACTTGAAACTTAAGCCCTCCACAAGGCACCCCATAGCATCATCCTCTCCTCATGATGCTAAAGCACTAAGGGTGTTACAACCCGTTCCTAGCTTTGCTAATAATCCTAGAGATTTAAGATAATCTTAATAGTTGTCATGCTTTTGTTAGTAATATTCTATGTTGTTCTTTATATTAACTTTGGTAACCTTAAATACTTGTTTGTACAACTCATAATCATGACTTAAACATACTATAAAGATCTGAGTTGGAGTTAATATAGCATTAATCCATACATGTATGCAAAAAGAGAGTTAATGACATTAGAGGAAATAATTAATAAATATTTTTGATAAGATTATCAAAATAATATTTTAAGATTGTAGAGAATTCAATTATGAATCCAATAAAAAAATAATGAACCAAATTGGAGTTAAAATGAGAGAGTTATGTCCTTTTTAGTAAACATGTGCATAGTACCATGACTGCGACGTTGTGTCGTGTATCACGACCACGACAGATGCCGCCCAAGACAATCAATCGTAAAATAATCAAACCTCGAGCTATACTTATTCATTTTCAATGAAATGAAGTGCGTTAGAACCGCGATTAGATCCACTATCATCTCAGATACCTTGATCTATGAGAGGGTGACCTAGAAGGTGATTTATGTGGTGATTTTTGGTGAAGAATGTGAAGAATGGTGGAAATACAAAAGGGTTGCCATAGATTTGACTTGGTAAGGAGTTTTAACCAATGATTCATCCTTCTCCTCATTTCCCCTTTCTCATAATCCCTAATCCAATGAATCTAAGGTTTGGCTTAACCTCTGATTTTTATCTTCTACCTATAGCAAACCTCCTTTAGGGTTGAAAGAAAGAAGAAACCACTGATTTTCTAGGATTTTGATATGGATTTGAGATTTTAAGAGATGGGCTACATTTTTAAGGTGTTTTCACACCTTAGGGTGAGTGGGTACTTCCTCTAAATAGTAGATTGCACGAAAATGAGTTAAATCATCAATAATTTTCAATTGCTTAGTATGTGAGTACATACCCTAAATAGTCTTTTTGATCTAGCTTTTGCTAGTTGATATGAAATGGAATACTTATCTGTTGTAATGAATTTCAAATGATGAAATCATATTAGAAATGGGTACAATCCATCTAAATGATAATTCTTAAAGTATCTATAGAGGTTATAAGAGTAAATTGAACTTTAGGGTTTTCAGTTATGACTGAAATTGTGGTATATTTAAATAAAGAAGTTTGCCTAGTTGAATCTCCTTGGTTACAAATGATTGTTTTATTTGTATGTGTATTACATATATGTCAGATAAGATCTTAGATTTCATTCGATGATATCAATGTTTGCTTGATATATCAGTAAGGAGGGTGAAACCCTAAATGAATGGAAAGTTGGAGGGTTGCAAATAGACATCTTGATTCAATGTTATTCTTTATGTATGATGTATTAAATCCTTATGTGAGTCATGTGATAAATGAATGAGGTAAATGAAACCCTAAGGATAGGGTGATCAATGAATCAAGTATTGTGATATTGATGTTTCTCAGTATGAGACATGGTTATGCTTAACAGTTCAGTTGTGGTAAATGTTATCAGATGGTTTATGAAATGAACACTTTATAAATCTAAACTAAGATATGTTGATGTGATGATTGAATTGTGAATTTGAAGAGTGAATTAGACATTTAGATGCCCTGGACACTGTAGAATCTTCATAGGATGAGGCCTACATTGTGGGGAGGAAAAAGTTTCCCGAATGGAGGTAGTCCAGATCGAGGTAATCCAGAGCGCACTAATAGGGTGTGGGGGTCTTGACTAGTAGGGCGGACTCCTTACAGTTGTGTGGTACCCAACACCAACCAAGGATGTCGGTGGTACCTGTGTTACATGTTGTGGTGATCAGTGGTCAGTAGGTCCACTAATGCACAATAAACCCGAAGGCTTTGACTCACTGCCTGAGTACCCAGGTTGAGAGGAGGAGTTTGAGATATCTGGCCGCTCCCATTAGCCGCCGAGAGGCAGGCATGCCGAGGCCCGCGGCAGATGGGGTCTTACTCGAGAGATAGGCTTAGGAACCCAGACATGCTTCTAAGCCTTATACAGTGAGACTGTAGCTTGCTGTGATTCTTTCACATGTTGTGGTACACCTCATGTGGGATCAGAGTATAATAAGATGAATGAGAGGTTAAACAAGTGTGTACAATTTTCAATTATTATTCCTATTTTTCTGAATTATTAGTTCTCTTTATGATCAATCAAGCATTTTATATATCGATTCACTCTTGTAGATATCTAGAGTATCCTTCCATATTTATGTTTGTGAATGATTAGACTCTTTAAAGCTTAATTCTGTTATAATTGATATCAGTTTCTCGATAGTATATCTGTAATTATATAAGTGTTGTAAACTATTTCTATTAAGTACTCATTCATTGAGTGAGTAGGCTCACCCCTCTACTCACAATTTTTAGGGATAAATCTAGACTGAAGATGTCTTTACATCAACGTAGATCCACCAAAGGAGTTAAGTGTGAGATTAGTTAAGTTCAGTCAATCCTTGTCACTCTAGGTCCTTGTATAGAGTTGAAAGAGAGTTGTAAATGATAATGTGTAACTTTGTTTCTTTCATAATAGAGTATATATCTGGTTATCATGTTGTATGATCATGAAAGTGTAAGAAATAGAATGAATTCCTGGATGTGTATCATCAATGTTGAGATCATATTATAGTAATCAAGGTTTAATCCTCTTGTAAAGTTTGTTTATGTGATTGAATGCGAGAAAACAAAGAGTTTGAAATAAAGGGAAAAAGAAAAGTTGGGAGTGAACTTTGTATTAAGTATAATCCTCAAACTTATGTCCTAACATCATGATTAGTGGTAATTGTGGGATGTGGGTGTGAGAAAGGGCACACTCAACATGTGACATATTGCAAGATAACCCCTTATCTTGGGTAAATTGTACTCTGATCCAAAATAAGCAAACATTATACAAACATTATTCAAACGAGACCAAACCTAAAACATAGGTGTGTCACATGTTAGTAAAACACCTCAATTGATTATATTTAAATTTTAAACAACTTACTTTAGCAAAACAAATAGGGTTATCCCAAAACCAAGGTCAGGGGTGCTATAGTAATTCAGGACCTATAGGGTCACACACATAGGATATACTTGGATTAAAGGAGTATATTCATGAATGATGTTTAGATTGAATACTAAAGGTGTTTAAGTATTCAATTAAACAACAGATCAACTTACTGGACTTAGAACCATCAAGTTCAAGTGTTGAACTAACTGATTGGAGTGTTAGGTTGATTGAAAACTGGATTGGTTGATTTCTGCATGAGTTAGGACACCAACCAATCGGTTCACTGGGTGAACCGGTCGGTTCAAGTTGGTGAGACGACCAGTTCACCTAGTGAACCAATCAGCTTGGTCAATCCAATCGAAGCTTCTGGTGATTTTTCTGAATCATGAGAAAAGTTGATCGTTTCACATTATTTAATTTGATTTGTGTAAGGACTAATGTTGGACATTAATTGGAAATAAATTACAAGTTCAATTGCAATCGGGAAACACTATGAAATGATAGGCTCACTGGGTGAACCGATTGACTCACTATGCCAATTGGCTAATTTACTAGTGAACTGATCGGTTCACCTGTTGTAGACAGCAAAATTCATGAAAATTTCAAACCCTTCTACTCCCACACGAACTGGGAACCCTGACCCTTACCCCTCCTATAAATAGAGGAGTACTTGGAGCATCCCAACATGCACAATTGAGAACAAGTTGCTCTAACAATTATTGTCCTCTCTAGTTGCGGTAACCACTAGAGAGCCTGAGGAAATCCTACCCGTTAAAGGGAGGGATAGTGAGCGAGAGAACAACTAAAAACAATTGTGGGAGAGCATGTCAGTGACTAAGATGTCAAAAGAAGAGCACAACTCCTTCCCATTGGATATGGTAGCGCAATGTGGAGTCCATGATGGTCTGCATGGACTACCTTAGAGGTGGGAGATTTCTGTCACTAGGAGAACATCGCTAACCTCTGTCCGTGGTGACCAGACCAGGACAGCCAGTGGAAACAACCACTCGAGTGCTACTGCTTGAAGAAGAAGCATGATGCTACTACAACGGTAATGTCGTTGGACTTTCTCCAGGACCAGGTATAACCTTTCAACCTTTCCTTCCTAGATACATTGTTGTTGACGCGATCTAGCTATCCTGGGGAATCAGGCTTTAATTTTTGTTTCTACTGCCTTATATGTTGCCCTGATTTTCCCTACAATGATATCAAAGCCTCGTCAATTTAAAGTGTATCTAGATTTAAATTAATATGATTGGATTTATTTTTATTGCATTCAATAGCAATATTAAACTAATAGATGTGCTTATCAGATTAATTACCACATACACTCCACAAACTAATATATATATATGATATAATATGATATATATGCAATTTACACGCGCCACCTGAAAATTAGTTTTAATGATGGATGTGAAGCATGGTTATTATGATTCCCTATCGCCACAAAAAAGTGATATTAAACAAAGCGTCGAATTATCACTAACAACCATATTACCATAAAACTAGGTAAATTAGAACCGATATCACATATCCACCTTCGGTGGAAAACATATGCTTCTGAGAAAACACATGCCACCTATATTACATATCTCATGCCAAAAGATTATTACATGATAGTGTTCACTGGATCACTGACCACAACCTGTTACATATGATTACATGTTCAGATACATGCATACTATATCTGTACAACAAAGGCATATAGATAAAACATCGTCTCGATATACAACATCTATAAAACACCCCAATGACTTGAGAGTACAGGGATGACACATATGACTCTACTACAAAACACAAGCAACTTTTCCAACCTTTACTTAGCTACTTCTCCTCTTGCTGCTTGGCCTCAATAGCACGATCTTTACCTCTTCTTGCTCGAACACCTAAAAGATGTGGAAACCCAAGGGGTGAGATCAAATGACCCAACGAGAGATATAACTCTCTGCAGTGTCTATTAAATGCATAGGTATATTGAAGTAGATAGATAGCATTATTATCATGTTGTGCAGATTCATCTAAACAATATGTATGTAACTAGGTAATATAGGTTAAGCAATTAAAGCAACAACCACTGAGGAGTAGAACAATTAATATTGTAAGAAGGAATATGAAGAACATGTATAACCGTTTATTTCTCTTACTACATTATAATTCAAGAAATAAGTACAAAGATAAGGAAAAGGGTCATACAATATGAGATGTATTTAACCTTAAGCAAATATACTACACGATTGTATTACATTTTTCATTATGCCTCAAGGAGATGAGGTATACCACTCATGCTCCAACTGACCACTACTAAGTCAAAATTAGTGCCATACGAGATCATTAGAAGAGTCGAAATCCATGATCTCTCCACACCCTGGATCAGTCAAAGTCCACTGTAGTAACATATCAAGTCTAAGTACAAAATAACCTATCCCTCCTTGGTATATAGGTCATGGTGCAAGTGAACTGAGATATGACCGCGGTCATTCTCCTGTCGGGGTATGACCTCAGTCATCCTAATAAACATATCACATGTAGTGAGTCACATTATATGAAATATGGTCATGACCGTTCTCCTTCTAGGGTATGGCCTCAACATATTCAACAATATCAGATACAAGGAGATACCTCGACTTGCACTTGAGCATATTCAACAATATGCACTCCAAGTTTCCCGTAAGAATTGCTTGTTTCACCATCCAGCTAATATTGACAATGAAGATGGATCTGTTGGCCTAGGGCAACTACATGATTAGGGTTTCACTTGATTAATTAAGCCAATTGGGTATATTTTAGAATCAATCAAGTTACAATGACAAACCCTAAACAAACTCTACAATGATAAGGGAATAATACAACTTCAGAAGATATAAAATGTTTGAAGTGCAAACTTGTCTCATCATCACATGATACAACTGCCATCACACAACCACACAAATCCATCACCATAATCACACTGTCATGGGATATCAATCCCTCACAACATCTCTCGAGGATAACACCTCACACTAGGCATAAAGCCTCTACTAGGTCATAAGACCTAATCACATATCTTTGTGTCACATCATTACCTTAACATGCCTCAAAAGGTTGATAATCATCACCATAGCAATCACAATACTGTCATTCATTTCACCTGCATGGATAGATTCATACAAATAGGAGAGAAAAATTACAATCACATATTATTTATGCCAACAAACTCAACAAGCATAACACACCCTAGAATTAGGGTTAGGGTTTCATACACATAGACGATTAGGATTTCATATCATGATTGAATCACCAAACCCAAATTATGTCATATCCCACTTTCTTATAATTATATAAGTGCTTTAAACTATTTCTATGAAGTACTCATTCACTGAGTGAGTAGGCTCACCCCTCTATTCACAATTTTTAGGGATAACTATGGACTGAAGATGTCTTTGCATCAGCATAGATCCGCCATAGGAGTTAAGTGTGCGATTAGTTAAGTTCAGTCGGTCCCTGTCACTCTAGGTCCTTGTATAGAGTTGAAAGAGAGTTGTAAATGATAATGTGTAACTTTGTTTCTTTCATAATAGAGTATATATCTGGTTATCATGTTGTATGAACATGGAAATGTGAGAAATAGAATGAATGCAAGGATGTGTATCATCAATGTTGAGATCATATTATAGTAATCAAGGTTTAATCCTCTTGTAAATTTGTTTATGTGATTGAATGCGAGAAAACAAAGAGTTTGAAATAAAGGAAAAAAGAAAAGTTGGGAGTGAACTGTGTATTAAGTATAATCCTCAAACTTATGCCCTAATATCATGATTAGTGGTAATTGTTGGATGTGGGTGTAACAAAGGGCACACTCAACATGTGACATATTGCAAGATAACCCCTTATCTTGGGTAAATTGTACTCTGGTCCAAAATAAGCAAAAATTATACAAACAATATTTAAACGAGACCAAACTTGAAACATAGGTGTGTCACATGTTAGTAAAACACCTAAATGTATTATATTAAAGTTTTAAACAACTTACTTAAGAAAAACAAACATGGTTATCCCAAAACCAAGGTCAGGGGTACTATAGTAATTCAGGACCTATAGGGTCACACACATAGGATATACTTGGATTAAAGGAGTACATTCATGAATGATGTTTAGATTGAATACTAAAGGTGTTTAAGTATTCAATTAAACAACAGATCAACTTACTGGACTTAGAACCATCAAGTTCAAGTGTTGAACTAACTGATTGGAGTGTTAGGTTGATTGAAAACTGGATTTGTTGATTTCTGCATGAGTTAGGACACCAACCAATTGGTTCACTAGGTGAACCGGTCATTTCAAGTTGGTGAGATGATTGGTTCACCTAGTGAACCAATCAGCTTGGTCAATCCAATCGAAGCTTCTGGTGATTTTCCTGAATCATGAGAAAAGTTGATCATTTCACTTTGTTTAATTTGATTGGTATAAGGTCTAATGTTGGACATTAATTGGAAACAAATTACATGTTCAATTGCAATTAGGAAACACTATGAAATGATAGGCTCACTGGGTGAACCGATCGACTCACTGTGCCATCCGGCTAATTTACTAGTGAACCGATTGGTTCACCTCTTGTAGACTGCAAAATTCATGAAAATTTCGAACCCTTCTACTCCCACACGGACTGGGAACCCTGACCCTAAACCCTCTTATAACTAGAGGGGTACTTGGAGATTCCCAAAATGCACAATTGAGAACCAAATGCTCTAACAATTATTATCCTTTCTGGTTGTGGTAACCACTAGAGAGCCTGAGCAAGTCCTACCCATTAAAGGGAGGGATAGTGAGGGAGATAACACCTAAAAACAATTGTGGGAGAGTATGTCGGTGACTAAGATGCCGACAGAAGGGCAAAACTCCTTCCCATTGGATATGGTAGAACAATGTGGATTCATGATGGTCCACAGGGACTACTCTAGAGGTGGGAGATTTCTACCGCTAGGAGAACATCGTTAACCTATGTCCGTGGTGACCAGACCAGGAGGTCGGTGGAAACGACCGCTCGAGTGATGCTTCTTGAAGAAGAAGCATGATGCTACTACAACGGTAATGTCGTTGGACTTGCTCCAGGAACAGGTATAACCTTTCAACCTTTCCTTCCTAGATACATTGTTGTTGACGCGATCTAGTTGTCCTGGGGAATCAGGCTTTAATTTTTGTTTCTAGTACCTTATATGTTTCCCTGATTTTCCCTACAATGATTTCAAAGCCTCGTCAATTTACAATGTATCTAGATTTAAATCGATATGATTGGATTCATTTTTATTGCATTCAATGCCAATATAAAACTAATAAATGTGCTTGTTTGATTAATTACCACATACACTTCACAAACTAATATATATATGATATAATATGATATATATGCAATTTACACGCGTCACCTGAAAATCAGTTTTAATGATGGATTTGAAGCAATGTTATTATGATGCCCTATCGCCACACAAAAGTGATATTAAACAAAGTGTGGAATTATCACTAACAACCATATTACCATAAAACTAGGTAATTTAGAACCGATATCACATATCCACCTTCAGTTGAAAACATATTCATCTGAGTCAACACATGCCACCTATATTACATATCTCATGCCAAAAGATTATTACATGATAGTGTTCATTGGATCATTGGCTACAACCTGTTACATATGATAACATGTTCATATACATGCATACCATATCTGTACAACAAAGGCATATAGATAAAACATCGTCTCGATATACAACATCTATAAAACACCCCCAAGGACTTGAGAGTACATGGATGACACATATGACTCTACTACAAAACACAAGTAACTTTTCCAACCTTTACTCAACTACTTCTCCTCTTGCTACTCGGCCTCAATAGAACGATCTTTACCTCTTCTTGCTCGACCACCTAAAAATGTGGAAACCCAAGGGTCGAGATCAAACGACCCAACGAGAGATATAACTCTCTGCCTACATCTATTAAAAGCATAGGTAGATTGAAGTAGATAGATAGCATTATTATCATGTTGAGTAGATTCATCCAAACAATATGTATTTAACTAGGTAATACAGGTTAAGCAATTAAAGAAACAACCACTGAGGAGTAGAACAATTAATATTCTAAGAAGGAATATGAAGAACATGTATAACAATTTATTTCTCTTACTACATTATAATTCAAGAAATTAGTACAAAGATAAGGAAAAGGGTCATACAATGTGAGATGTATTTAAACTTAAGCAAATATACTACACGATTGTATTACATCTTTCATTATGCCCCAAGGAGATGAGGTATACCACTAATGCTCCAACTGACCACTACTAAGTCAAAGTTAGTGCCATACAAGATCATTGGAAGAGCCAAAATCCATGATCTCTCCAAACCCTCAATTAGTCCAAGTCCACCGTAGTGA
Organism: Alisma plantago-aquatica; assembly: GCA_963693085.1. Taxonomy (NCBI): domain Eukaryota; kingdom Viridiplantae; phylum Streptophyta; class Magnoliopsida; order Alismatales; family Alismataceae; genus Alisma; species Alisma plantago-aquatica. The sequence continues at coordinate 380,664,210 of OY856409.1, read as the reverse complement.
CATATCAAGTCCAAGTACAAAACAACCTAGCCCTCCTTGGCATATAGGTCATGGTGCTAGTGAACTGAGATATGACCACAATCATTCTCCTACCGGGGTATGACCTCATTCATCCTAATAAACATATCACATGTAGTGAGTCACATTATATGAGATACGGTCTTGACCGTTCTCCTTCTAGGGTATGGCCTCAACATATTCAACAATATGAGATACAAAGAGATACCTCGACTTGCACTTGAGCATATTCAACAATATGCACTCCAAGTTTCCCCCAGGAATTGCTCGTTTCACCGCCTAGCTAATATTGACGATGAAGATGGATCTGTTGGCCCAGGGCAACTACATGATTAGGGTTTTACTTGATTAATTAAGCTAATTGGGTATATTTTAGCATCAATCAAGTTATAACGAAAAACCCTAAACAAACTCTACAAAGATAAGGGAATAATTGATGGAGCTAGAACTTACACCAAAAGATTACTCTTCCAATGGAAGTCCTAATATACACCAAAAACCCGAGGGAGTTGATGTTCTCTCTAGGTTTACCTACAACTGGTGCTAGATAAATGCTCCAACCCCACAAGAGTGTGGAAGCCTTATCATAGTACAGATTTAGGATCGAACCCAAGGGACAACGTTAAGAATCTGAGTGTCTTTTTCTTGTTTCGTATCAATCTAAGTTAATCATCTAAGACCAGAAGTTTGATTTGAGTTATTTAACCTAAACATGTAAAAGTAAAGGCAAGAATTAAAACTAGCTTAATGATTAAAATCTAAGATTAGAAAATGATGATGGATCACTGAGGTGATGCGGGTATTCGCCACCACTACACATGGATTGCACTTGTACCAATCATAGCAAGACTTATAAGCAAGATACCTGGATGTTGTACAATACCGATGTCTTAGAGGACAAGAGTAATGCACACATCCTTCACGGGTTGAGTAACTCTCATCCGGTACATATCTACGTGTCAATGAAGATATGTAGTCTCCGAAGAGAAAATCTTACTCAACCTCGTGAAACGTGCATCGGAAAACTAACAAGCGAGCGATAATTACCAAATCGATTAGTATCCTTATAGACTATCCCTCTTTCAAGGATATAGCTACGAGAAACGTGAGAGTGTTGCAACGTCAGCCATTCTCAAACGAATGGTCAAGTACTTTGCACCACTCTCTCCTCAGAGTGTGTTCCTCGACCTGTCAAGGTCGCACTTTTGTACGTCAACTGATTCCATTTCATAGTACAAAAGTACATCGATGGAGGTGAGTTTACTCCACTCCTTAGAAAGCGTTCCTAGATACCGAAACGGGTGCCCGGTGGATACACGCACCAGAAACCAACACTAAACCGGTATTCGAGTCTCGGGAGCGGTTGTAGACAAACCACAACGAAAGACAATAGATGCATACAAGAACGCGGCCAACATTCGAGCATGTATGAAACGGTTTAGTATTGAAACGAAATGATAGCATCTTTTTAGTACAAGATACAAAACACGGGCAGCGGGGCTAGTCCCCGCACCCCACTGGATGGAACTACTCGCTCCTCATAGAGGGAACAACAAAGAAAGAGAAAAGAGAGAAAGAAAGCATCGTCGGAGCAGAAGAGTAGATCTGTGACAGCCTGGTGTAGATCGTCACAGTCTCCGGGACTGCTCCGTCGTGGTCGATGTCGTCCGTTTCTCCGCCTCGATCTTCGGGTCAACCTCCGGAATAGCAAGAGTGGGATGAGGTGGAGCTATGGTGTGAGCAATGGTGAGATGGTGATGGAACAGCCTACTAGACCTGCGCCCGGACTGGCTGCTCACCGGATCTGGACTCAGGATGGGATTCTGAGGCTGTGGGTGAAGTTTGGTCGGAAACGGTGCTCGGGCAATCTGGCAGCGTTCCGGTCTGGTCCCAGTCCGGCAGCCTTGGGCCGTGGTAAGATGGGATGCCTAATGGGGACCCTTGGGGTCCTATTTATAGGCACTGGACTGGCTCTCACATTTTTTTGTGTGATTCCAGACCGAAAATATCTTATCCAAACGTTTTACATTTTACTCTCTTCCATTCGGTTTATGTTCTCTCGGTCACACTGTGTGCATGCATGCACTCTTCGTGGTCTTAATACTTGCTTCAGCCCTCGCGGTCTTGCTACTTACTTCAGCCCTCGCGGTCTTCATCTTTCGCGGTCTCGATCTCACTTCAGCCCTCGCGGTCTTAGTGCTCTCGGTCTTGCACTTCTTCTTTTCCTCTCGGTCTTGCACTTCTTCTTTTCCTCTCGGTCTTGCTCTTCTCTCGGTCTGCAGCCAATTCATTCGGTCTCATTTGCCTCGTACGGACCATTCGGTTTCAGCTGTCCATGTGCTGCTGTGATCATTTGGCCTTCACGTGGGAGTGAACAGCAAACGGTCTTTGCATGATTTGGCCTTCACGTGAACTCCATTTGCTAGAGTAGCAAACGGTTTGCATGCATGCTATTTCAGCAAGTAATCTTATCACACGGTCTTCCATTCGGTTTGGCAGCTTGCTACATTAGCAATCGATTTTGACTTTTCAAAGATGCTCTCTCGGTTTCCACACGTAACAGCTGCTCGATTGTTAATTAACAAATGGCTTAATGTATTGCTGGGCACTTTGCCAAACGATCTTACTAGCTTTTGGTTTTGGTTCTTGCGTGCATGCATGCACGTGATTTCAGCAAACGGTTTTGTATGTTTTCTCTTATCAAACGATCCCATAAACTTATCCATTCGATTTGCATGAGCTTCGCAATCCAACAAATGGTCTTCTCATTTGCTGTTCAAACGGTCTTCGGCTATTGGTCTTTGATTTGGCAGTGAGCAAACGGTCTCATTGCTTACTCATCCTGTGCTCACGATTGTTGGTGTAGGTGATGAAGGTGACGTTGTTGATGACGTAAAGCTCAAACGGTGTCGCATGCCCTCATGCTCAAACGGTGTGAGGCCTCTCGCGGTCTTGAGACCGTGAGGGTTCTCGCGGTCTTTGGGATCGTGAGGCTTCTCGCGGTCTTGAGACCGTGAGGCTTCTCGCGGTCTTGAGACCGTGAGGGTTCTCGCGGTCTTTGGGATCGTGAGGCCTCTCGCGGTCTTGAGACCGTGAGGGTTCTCGCGGTCTTTGGGATCGTGAGGCCTCTCGCGGTCTTGAGACCGTGAGGGCTCACGTGGTCTAGAGACCGTGAGAGGAGTTGTGGAGGCAAGACCGAATGGCTGGATGAAGATGGGCCGTTAATTCGTGATCTGACGGTATTAGATGCTCACGGTTTTGAGACCGGGAGAGAGAACCGAATGGTGGTCAAGACCGAATGAGGTCAAGACCGAATGGATTCGGGACCAAAAGGATGAAACCGAACTGGTTGATTCTGCAGAGGGAAAGGAGAATGTGTAAGAGATAATATCATCGAATAAACTAGTGATTAGGACTATTTAGGCAATATTTGCAAGGAATTAATGAAATACTCAAGGTGAACCAAAGAGGGGGTAAAACAGTCAATATGAGGAACAAAATCCCTAGAATTGGCGACTGTGCAGATGAATCTGGAGGATTCATCACCACACCGAACTTGAGCGTTACTCGTCCCGAGGAACGGAGAAAAACTTAAGATAGTCGAAAAAAACTCGTTCGTCTCGTAATTACCTCATATGTATGTAAATGTCAGATTTTTCATGAGAAAAAAGAAAAAGACGCAAAAAAACAAAAAAGGGGCAAAGATGTCGAAAATCCTTTGAATTGGTGACTGAAGGTGGATCTGGAGGATTCATCGCCACACCGAACTTAAGCGTTACTCGTCCCGAGGAATGAAAAACTTAAAACAGTCGCCAATGAAATTGTTCATCTCGTGTTTGCCTCATCCTTATGTCATATGATAGATTTGTTCGTTGCTCAGATTGATACAGCATCAAGGCTTCCTTAGATCACGAAATACATCTTATGATATCCTTGTTTCTGATTTCACTTTGCTGAAGTACTTCCTTCTCATTCTCTATTGTGTCGGTCATGTTAAAGAGTTTTATGAGATTTTGGACAGACCCACAGAATCAACAAAATGCATATGATCTGTCACTGGTGTTGAAAGAGGAGAGAATGGGGGTGTGATCAAAAGATAAAAGTCTTTCCTCTGATTGAATCAAGACTCTTAAAATTAATTGACTCATCGAGATACTTTGAATGATTTATGCACAACTCTGGTTGGCTTAGCCTTACACCCGATTTTTTTTTCTAAAGGTAACTCAGAAGTGTGTATAGGTTGGCTTAAGGCTTTTGGCTATTTTACCTCTTTGAGGTGAGGTAAGGGGTTATTTTTGGATCCTTAGGATCTCACTACCGGTCACGACACATCTTCCTTCATGAGGGCATCTAATGTACTGGCAGGGCAAGACCTTTATCGGTTATCCTTATTCAGGGCACAACTCTCATGTTTTTATTCACACTCTGGCTTTTATTCATTCTCACCTGGCTTAGGACAAAGGGCATTTTTGGATTTTTTTTTCATATTTGGGCTGCCAGGCCTCTTTTTGGAATCGGGGTAGATTTTTCACCAACCTCGGTATGTGCACAAACATCATTGTATACTCTTTGAGAAGGTGGTACGCCCCTGTTATGTATTGAGGGGTATGGAAGAAGCAGTAGTGGAAAGAGGGGTGTGGTGTACCACACCAAACTTAGAGTTTTGCCGAGGTGTGGTTTACCACACCGAACTTAAAGTTCGGCAACGTTCTAGTTTTCACTAGAAAGGAGTGTGGCGTGCCACACCGAACTTAAGACTTTGGCATGGTTAGTGAACAGAGGGGTATGAAAATGAAAGAAGAAGTGTAGAAGAGAGTTTGGATCATGATGCAGTTTGCTTAGCGATTCCATGCGACAGGTCTCTATTCTCCATCACACTCTGCTCAAAAAGAGACATGATGAAACATCAAATGAGAAATCCATACAACAGATCCATTAATCAGATAAAGGCGTGATGTATTTGATCTATCTCAGCCTTATTGAAGTGTATCATCTTTTCCTATTTGAGATATAACATTAGGATTCATAGACAAAAATGGAAAACACACATTGGCTAGTTTTAAGTATTCTTTTCCAGGAAATTTGCAACGCAAAAGAGGTGATGATCACAGATTCGTAAAGCAAAAGCCGACTAGGTAAAGGCTTTATTTTTAGAAAACTAACAAAAAGGCGTAAAGAATTACGAAAAAGAAACTATAATGGAAAAGCAGGTAGCAATAAAGATAGAGGGTGGAGTGAAAGTCATACCACCCGCCCTCCACCTCGAACTCATAAATTCATTCATTTCTGAACAAATATTAGATTCGAGGTGGAGGGGAAGGGTTGCGCGATGTTAACCAGGCGGTCCTCTTAGTTGGAAGAAGGTCCGGCTAAGATGCCTTGCGATAGCTGGTGCCGAAAATAAGGAAGTGGTCTGAATAACTTGTTGGCTGGGAAGTTGTGGCAACTCGAACGAGTCTTCTGGATGACTTGGATGTACATTTATTTCACCTCGTTGTCCGTCTAGAAGAATCCAGAGACCTTCCCCCATCAGCGAGGGAGGTGGAACATAAGCAGTCGAAACTGGAGGTCTATGCGAGAAATCAAGGTTATGCCCAATTGTGCCTTCCAGTTGTGGCTCACCCTCGAAGTTCAAAGTAAAACTGCTTTCTTCAAAATCTAGGGCAGTTGATTGAGGGTCGACCACTTGAACTTTCTCCTGTATAGGATCAGGTGGTGGATCCGGTTTCGGCTTCGTTTTGTCACCTGGCTTTTCTTGTGTGGGGTATGGTAGCCAGGATGACGTTTCATCATCAGAGGAGTTATTTTGGGAAGTATCATCATCTTTATCAATGTTGAAATTGGTAAGAGCGCCGTTCTTCTTTTCAAGGTTTTGTTCGGAATTTTCTTCATAGAACATTCTTAATTCATCCAAGTAACTAGAAGAGGATTTGACTGGTAGAATGAACTCTTGCTCGGGTGAGGAAATCATGGGATCCTGAGATAGGAGTTCCAGTGATGTCTCTTCATGAGAGGGATTAGTCCCTGACATATCATTTTGAGGGCTAAAATCTCTTGATGAACCCATTTCTTCAATATTGGGACTGATATATTGTTGTTCCAGTTCTTGTTCATAACACTCCTCTAGTTCAATTGAGTGCTTGGGAAGAGTTTCTATGAGAGGAATGGAAACTAGTTCAGGTAATGGATGAATCTCAGTTTCATGAATGTTAGGGGGGGCTTCTTCATAGGGATGCGTGGCTATAAAGGGATAGGTTTGTGGCTTGATGTCATCCCAGGGGTCCTTTTTGTCATTACAAAAGTTTATGATAATATCAGAATCCGTCCCAAAGTCAAGAGATGGTCCATGTTTCTCTTCATGGTGCACTTTCAACTTGTTCAAGTGACTAGAAGGAGATTCAATAGAAAAATCATGTTCTTGTTCAAGGAATGGCTCCGTCAGAACTCCTTGTGGTGGTGTCATCTCATGGGAAGGACCCATCATAAGATTGTCATCTTGATACCCCTCATCCTCCCTTGATTCTATTTCATCATCAGTGAGAGTGGTATGGTTCGTCTCTGGATCAGGATCTTGGTCAGTCCCATCCTCGAAGTTTGTTTCTAGATCAGCCGAATGATCATAAATGTCTTCATAAGGAAAAATCGGATCCTTTTCCAGTAATGGAATCATTTGAGTCTCTTGCATAAAAGACGTCTCCTCATCTGAATCAGTCTCATATTCATCTATGTCTGACTGAGAAGGGGTGTAGAGTTCGTGTAACATAGACCCTTCTTCATAGGAATTCAACGACAAGACAATTCAAGTTGAAGAACATTTGTCATATAGGGAGTCAATCATTAATGGTTGTCCCTCAATCTGTATGGACGGATCTGAGTTTATGGGGGGAGAAGATGGATAATCATTAAAATTTGTTCCCAATTTATCTCCCAATTGAAGGAAATCTTCATATTGGTTACTCATGCTTTCATCTAAGAGCATAGTGCAAGAGTCATTATCCGGGTCAGACTTCGGCTCGAAGAATGATTCTTTTTCCTGTGGTGTGGTGAAGGTATCATCCTTGAGTTCAGTCATTGGTTCTGAGGATGATTCCCCACCCTGTACTGGCACTTGAAAATTATTGGGAGGCACATTCCACATGATTTCGTAGTCATCATCATAATTTATTGCAACATGTGGACTAGAGATGTGCTTAGTTAAATTTTGTGGCTGTTCTTCATGTTGCTCAGGAGCGTTGACAAGTTGTGTAAGTTGATTAAGGTCGACTATCAACTTCTTGGTCGCGGCTGTCTGATCAACTAGTTGTTGAGCCACCGATGTTTGTAAGGCACGTAGTTCCTCCATCAATATGTGTTGATTTTCATGAAAAGGCTCTTCATGGCACCCGTTTGATTGATGTTGATAATAGCTTCCCTCATCATAGTATTGATTTGAGTTGCTTTCCAATTGCCCTCTTGTATTGCAGTCTACGCCTTGAAATCCGCCATAGTTAGGTTTCTCGTAGTAGCCTCTGGGGTGATATGGAATATAACTTGCGTTATATCCATAGTTGTATGGAATGGCTGCTCTGAGTTTCCCGACTATACGATTCATGATTACTTGACGCAAGGCCATCACGTAGAGAGGATGAACGTTGAAACAGTTGATCGATGCATGAGAATAGTCGCCACAGAATTGACAACTATTAGTTGGTGGCACTGACTGCTTCATTTTGAAGAGAATTGGTACCTGAAATCAAAGAAAGAGTTTATCAAGTTTGACCAACCACTTCAAATCCAAGATGATATGCAAGATTAAGTCCTTTACTTTTTAGGTTTTTGAAAAGAAAAAGAAAACCCTAGAGAAACCTAAATCGACACAAAATTTGAAAAAGACGATTCTTATACCGTTGTCCCCGGCAACGGCGCCATTTTTTGATGGAGCTAGAACTTACACCAAAAGATTACTCTTCCAATGGAAGTCCTAATATACACCAAAAACCCTAGGGAGTTGATGTTATCTCTAGGTTTACCTACAACTGGTGCTAGATAAATGCTCCAACCCCACAAGAGTGTGGAAGCCTTATCATAGTACAAATTTAGGATCGAACCCAAAGGACAACTTTAAGAATCTGAGTGTCTTTTTCTTGTTTCGTATCAATCTAAGTTAATCATCTAAGACCAGAAGTTTGATTTGAGTTATTTAACCTAAACATGTAAAAGTAAAGGCAAGAATTAAAACTAGCTTAATGATTAAAATCTAAGATTAGCAAATGATGATGGATCACTGGGGTGATGTGGGTATTTGCCACCACTACACATGGATTTCACTTGTACCAATCATAGCAAGACTTGTAAGCAAGATACCTGGATGTTGTACAATACTGATGTCTTAGAGGACAAGAGTAATGCACACATCCTTCACGGGTTGAGTAACTCTCATCCGGTACATATCTACGTGTCAATGAAGATATGTAGTCTCCGAAGAGAAAATCTTACTCAACCTCGTGAAATGTGCATCGAAAAACTAACAAGCGAGCGATAATTACCAAATCGATTAGTATCCTTATAGACTATCCCTCTTTCGAGGATATAGCTACGAGAAACGTGAGAGTGTTGCAACGTCAGCCATTCTCGAACGAATGGTCAAGTACTTTGCACCACTCTCTCCTCAGAGTGTGTTCCTCGACCTGTCAAGGTCGCACTTTTGTACGTCAACTGATTCCATTTCATAGTACAAAAGTACAACGATGGAGGTGAGTTTACTCCACTCCTTAGAAAGTGTTCCTAGATACCGAAACGGGTGCCCGGTGGATACACGCACCAGAAACCAACACTAAACCGATATTTGAGTCTCGGGAGCGGTCGTAGACAAACCACAACGAAAGATAATAGATGCATACAAGAACGCGGCCAACATTCGAGCATGTATGAAACGGTTTAGTATTGAAACGAAATGATAGCATCTTTTTAGTACAAGATACAAAACACGGGCAGCGGGGCTAGTCCCCGCACCCCAGTGGATGGAACTACTCGCTCCTCATAGAGGGAGCAACAAAGAAAGAGAAGAGAGAGAAAGAAAGCATCGTCGGAGCAGAAGAGTAGATCTGTGACAGCCCGGTGTAGATCGTCGCAGTCTCCGGGACTACTCCGTCGTGGTCGATGTCGTTCGTTTCTCTGCCTCGATCTTCGGGTCAACCTCCGGAATAGCAAGAGTGGGATGAGGTGGAGCTATGGTGTGAGCAATGGTGAGATGGTGATGGAACAGCCTACTAGACCTGCGCCCGGACTGGCTGCTCACCGGATCTGGACTCAGGATGGGATTCTGAGGCTGTGGGTGAAGTTTGGTCGGAAACGGTGCTCGGGCAATCTGGCAGCGTTTCGGTCTGGTCCCAGTCCGGCAGCCTTGGGCCGTGGTAAGATGGGATGCCTAATGGGGACCCTTGGGGTCCTATTTATAGGCACTGGACTGGCTCTCACATTTTTTTGTGTGATTCCAGACCGAAAATATCTTATCCAAACGGTTTACATTTTACTCTCTTCCATTCGGTTTCTGTTCTCTCGGTCACGCTGTGTGCATGCATGCACTCTTCGCGGTCTTAATACTTGCTTCAGCCCTCGCGGTCTTGCTACTTACTTCAGCCCTCGCGGTATTCAGCCTTCGCGGTCTCGATCTCACTTCAGTCCTCGCGGTCTTAGTGCTCTCGGTCTTGCGCTTCTTCTTTTCCTCTCGGTCTTGCACTTCTTCTTTTCCTCTCGGTCTTGCTCTTCTCTCGGTCTGCAGCCAATTCATTCAGTCTCATTTGCCTCGTACGGACCATTCGGTTTCAGCTGTCCATGTGCTGCTGTGATCATTTGGCCTTCACGTGGGAGTGAACACCAAACGGTCTTTGCATGATTTGGCCTTCACGTGAACTCCATTTTCTAGAGTAGCAAACGGTTTGCATGCATGCTATTTCAACAAGTAATCTTATCACACGGTCTTCCATTCGGTTTGGCAGCTTGCTAAATTAGCAATCGATTTTGACTTTTCAAAGATGCTCTCTCGGTTTCCACACGTAACAGCTGCTCAATTGTTAATTAACAAATGGCTTAATGTATTGTTGGGCACTTTGCCAAACGATCTTACTAGCTTTTGGTTTTGGTTCTTGCGTGCATGCATGCACGTGATTTCAGCAAACGGTTTCGTATGTTTGCTCTTATCAAACGATCCCATAAACTTATCCATTCGATTTGCATGAGCTTCACAATCCAACAAACGGTCTTCTCATTTGTTGCTCAAACGATCTTCGGCTATTGGTCTTTGATTTGGCAGTGAGCAAACGGTCTTGTTGCTTACTCATCCTGTGCTCACGATTGTTGGTGTAGGTGATGAAGGTGACGTTGTTGATGACGTAAAGCTCAAACGGTGTTGCATTCCCTCATGCTCAAACGGTGTGAGGCCTCTCGCGGTCTTGAGACCGTGAGGGTTCTCGCGGTCTTTGGGATCGTGAGGCTTCTCGCGGTCTTGAGACCGTGAGGCTTCTCGCGGTCTTGAGAGCGTGAGGGTTCTCGCAGTCTTTGGGATCGTGAGGCCTCTCGCGGTCTTGAGACTGTGAGGGTTCTCGCGGTCTTTGGGATCGTGAGGCCTCTCGCGGTCTTGAGACCGTGAGGGCTCACGTGGTCTAGAGACCGTGAGAGGAGTTGTGGAGGCAAGACCGAATGGCTGGATGAAGATGGGTCGTTAATTCGTGATCTGACGGTATTAGATGCTCACGGTTTCGAGACCGGGAGAGAGAACCGAATGGTGGTCAAGACCGAATGAGGTCAAGACCGAATGAGGTCAAGACCGAATGGATTCGGGACCGAAAGGATGAAACTGAACTGTTGGATTCTGCAGAGGGAAAGGAGAATGTGTAAGAGATAATATCATCGAATAAACTAGTGATTAGGACTATTTAGGCAATATTTGCAAGGAATTAATGAAATACTCAAGGTGAACCAAAGAGGGGGTAAATCAGTCAATATGAGGAACAAAATCCCTAGAATTGGCGACTGTGCAGATGAATCTGGAGGATTCATCAATAATACAACTTCAGAAGATATAAAATGTTTGAAGTGCAAACTTGTCTCATCATCACATGATACAACTGCCATCACACAACCACACAAAGCCATCACCATAATCACACTGTCATGGGATATCAATCCCTCATCACATCTCTGGAGGTTAACACCTCACACTAGGCATAAAGCCTCTACCAGGTCATAAGACCTAATCACATATCTTTGTGTCACATCATTACCTCAACATGCCTCAAAAGGTTGATAATCATCACCATAGAAATCACAATCTTGTCATTCATTTCACCTAGATGATTAGATTCATACAAATAGGAGAGTAAAATTACAAGCACATACTATTTATGCCAACAAACTCAACAAGCATAACACACCCTAGAATTAGGGTTAGGGTTTCATACACATAGCCGATTAGGATTTCATATCATGATTGAATCACCAAGCCCTAGTTATGTCATATCCCACTTTCTTGGAACCAATTAGGATTGAACATTATTACTTAATCATGATTAAACTGTTATATCATCAACACTAAGTATCAACATCATTAACATGTACACGTGTAACCATATCACTATGTTATACATGTGTAATGACCATGTATCATGTATGTGTGTCGACCATGTGTTACGACCCACCTAGCCAAACATGTGTCTCGACCCATCACCCATACATGGGTCTCGACCAACTATGAAAACAAGTATCTCGACTAAAACATAACATCAAACAAATAATATGTATTGAACTTTAGGTATCACTACCACACTCTATTAGGGTTAGGGTTTTGACTTCAGCAAAGGTGTATCATGTGTAGCGACCCGCTACACTCCACCATGTAGCCAAAACATCCAAAGCTTATGTCACGATCGAAACAAAAGGGAAGTCTCAACCATCCAACCCAAAATAGGCGTACAACCATCAAAATACAAGAGTGTAACAACCCAAGGTACAAAGGACATGTGTTTTGACCAAAACAAAACCAAACATCATGACCATTACCCAAGGTCAAAGTGTATCGAACAAAACCAAAACAAATGTGTAGTGACCACCAAGGTCAAGCCACCACAAAGGCACATCCCCATCCTCAAAATAGGGATCAACCATGACCAAAATTGATGTAAACATAAAGATACTAAGAAACATTAAGAAGGGAAAACTTCACACAAGATGAACGTCAAAACCCTAAAACTGATCTCCAACATGATCCATAAAGAAGCCAAACTAGGATAAAGAATACCAAGCTTCAAACTCAAGAAAAACCGATCAAAAACCTCAAGAAAACATGAAAGATGAACCATAACATGGTGATACAAATAAGGATCATGATGCATGTATCAAATTCACCTCAACCATCACATAACAAAATGGGTATAAGAAATTAGGGTTTAAGAAAGAGAGTAATATATATGAGAGTACTACAAAGTCATAAACCCTAAAATTGTAAGAACCTCATCTTCCATCTTAACATCATGTTTTATATATGAAAATAGTAGCATGCAAGCACAAATAGGGTGAAATAATAGAAGAAGGTAGAGAGTTATATAACTCACCTTAAGAAGCAATCAAGATCTAGAGATCACGAGCTCCAAGAAAGAAGATGAAGCTCCAACTAAGATCAACACTTTGGCCACATGATCACCTCCAAAGAGATGAACACCATGGTCAAAGGAGAGCTCAAGAAATATGTGAAAAACTCTAGGTCGAACCAAAGAACAAGAAAGGATAAAGAGATGAAAGCTTCCTCTCACTTGGGTACCACCATGTTACGATCCCATTTTTTGGGCTTATATGGTTTGAAATGCAATTTCTCCAATAAGATGTATGATTATGAAATTGTATGATTTATGTGTAATGAGTGGATTTCTTTGATAATATTTCCTTTAAATGCATGATTTCATTGATCCTGATAAGTTAGTGAGTCCAATGTGATAAAAAAGGAAGAAAAGACAAAAGAAATCCCATAATATTAAAAAGGTAAAAGAAATAAGGATAATGATGAGAACTAAGTAGAATTCTCTAGAAATATGTATAAAATACCATTATGGATTAGGTTTCGAATCCATATGGTTTCTAATGGTAAAAGGAACCCAATTAAAAGAAATAGAAGAGAAAGAGAGAGAAAATATAAATAAAATATGCTTTATTAAGTGATAACTTGCATATGAAGAAAAGTCACTCATACTTTTGAATTTCAGTCCCAAACTTGGCACACAAGTATTTTAAGTCATTATGGAATTTCCTTTAAAATATGGGATCAAACTCATAAGTGGTTTATGAGATATGATTTTTTGACGATTTCATAAAGTGGAAAGGAAAATAAGAAATACATTAAATGTCACTGTTATTTTGCTTTTGGAAACCATTTTTCGGCCCTTTAAATGTCACACCTAATGTGGACCCTTGGATCGTGCATCCAATGGATGAGAACTTATCACCTACCTTCAGCCAATTTAGGCAAATCGGCTACAGTACACTACCTTCTCTCTCACTAACTTTCTCTCTCTATGGATCGTGTCCTCCTCAAAGAGGAATCCCATTGAATTGGAGATGTGAAACCAAGGTACGCCATCCCAAATTTGCGTCATTTTCATGTGGGAATTGGATTTGTGAAATTTCCCCGTGGAGTACAAAATCCATTGAAGGCGGTGGACACCCCTCCACCAACCCTTGCCTATAAAAGGATTGCAGTGCCATTGCCAAGCGCAGATTGCCTTGAGAAGGCTCGACGTACTGGAGGGACCCCTCATGACCAGTTCTTCTCCCGTAGACTCTCTAGGCATGATGGGCGGCAACAGCATTGTAGTGGGTAACCAGACCATCGCGGTAGGAGCACAATGTCAGTTTCCACTTATGGTGCTAGCAGGGAGGGAGGTGGACTCCCAACCATGTTCTTCTTGCCATGCAAGCTGCCAGGAAGGAAAGGGTGGCCGCCGCTAGCAGAATCTCTATTTTCCCGATGAAATAGGGGAGTGAACTCCCTGTCTACACAGGAGAAGCATGAGGAAGGGGGAGGACTGATTGGATCCGGGTTCCAGTCTTAATGGACCCAAATAAGGGATCCGCGATCCAGGGGATCGCTGGAGATAATGAGGGGTTGAAGGTTGACGTGGCATCGTTTTATCGGCTCAAAGGTATATATTTTGGAATAATTGTAATAAATTAATGGTAACTTGTATCAAGGCATATTATATATGATTTTTGACCAGAATTTATGTGTAGAATTCAATAAAAATATAATCAGGATCAAAATAGGCTTCTAGTTTGAAATGTACATAAAGATGTTATCCTTAATGGTTTTAATGAATTTGAAACCCTAAGTTTTGATAATGATCAGATCTAATGATCTTTCATGGATATTATGAGTAAATATTAACCTATTGATAATATTAGGAAGAACTATATCTAAAAAGGATGATCTTTATGCATAATTGGATTTACTTAGGGTTCCATGTATATGAAAGTACAATAATGGGCTTAGAAGCCCTAATTTTGGTAATTATGACTTTTAATGGTTTTAGTTGTGAAAATCCATGTTTAAGATAGAGATATTATGTTCTAAGGCCAATTTGAGAATAAAGACTCTTAATGTGGATATGTATGTAATTAGGGTTTTATGATGTAGAATCCGTTTTAGGTTTTGTTGACCTAAAAAGGTATAGGATGAGAAAATAATCTAAGAAACCCTAATGCATCCTAATGAGACTTAGAAACCTTAGAAAGGTGTCCCAAGTCAATAAGAAGTTGTTTGGGGATATGATGATAACAATTACGATTTATACATGTTTTTAGGATCTGCTTGATTGGTTACTTAACTTGCTTGGTTGGGCATCTTGATTTGAATTGGATATCTTGTTTATATTTGAGACTACAATCAGGTAAGTGGTTATTTATGATTACTCGCTTTAGTTTCTCAGTGTTTTCTGACGTTTCATCAATTGCATGGAAATAACTATTTAGATGACTTCATTTCTACAATCTTTAAAGTGAATATGATTTTTTTGATCAGTAAAGTGAATATGATTATCACAATTTAAGTATACATATGACTTGCCCAAACCTACATACCATCTCTGGATGTAAGATTTGAGAAGACCAATCCCTAGAGGGAAGGTCAAAGGTGGTCAAGCCCGGAGGGAAGACCACAGGGCACCCAGAGAGGTGACCCATAAGGTACCAAGCTCAGGATGGAGAAGGTAGCCTAAAGTCCCTTGCAAGGACTAAACCCTAAGAGAGGGTATCCCAGAGGATGAGTAAAAGTGGTTGGGAAGTTATATTGAAAATGTATTCTTGGATTGTTAACAACTATTTGATGTAATTAGGTTGTTATGAAATATGTGCATGTTATTGGTTGTCACCACATACCAGTATATTCTTTATACCGACCGACGTTTTGTTTGTCGACATTTTAGGAATAATTGAAAGAGGACAAACAGTATAGTGATATTTGAAGAATAGAGATAATTAAAGAAAGGAGGATTTAGTTAGATAGAACTCTACATTGGGTAAAGTTCCAATCCTATTTTGAAAGGTATGTGAAATTTCTGGGAGAGAACCTCCAGTGGCAGGACCAGTTATGGGGTTAGCTCTAGAGAGAGGGCGAGACCCCGTTGAAGAAGGTTGGAAACCTAGACTCTGAGACATGAGGAATTATGAGAAGGTTTAGTATGATATGGCCTAGAATAGACAACCCTGAGTAGATGCATGTGGTTTCCTCATGTACGATACGTTAGAGGCTTGTCGTACCTCAGATGCCTTTAGAGGAACCAAACCCTAGAAAAGAGAAAGAGGCTTATGGTACAGATACACATATGATATAAGTGCCTACCTTTTGGATGTGGAAGGAGAGTTCCAAAGACCTTGAAGAGGTATGGTATGGTAACAAGTGATGAGGCTTGACACCTAGTTGGTTATCCTGGTGAAGGACTCTAAGGGTTGTACATGTGGAAGGAAGTATATGCCATAGAATGTATAGGTTTGGTTCATGTTTGAGCAATTGAGCATGTAGTTTAGATAGCTGATGCATAAGAGGTGGACTTGGGGTTCCTAGACCAAAGAGGGGAAGCAATAGTACCTGGTGCACATGATGCTCACGAGGCTGATTGAGCTCATAAGGAATTAAGCATGACACCCCTACTTGTTTTAAAATAAAAGGAAACCCCACTTGAACTGAGATATATGTTTGATGAGCCACTCACACAAGTTGGGGACATATGTATGTATGATATTGGTCCAACCTTGAGGAATGATGAACAAGTATGCCATACCAAGGATCTTAGAAATGGTTTAATAAGTTGCCTACTTGCTAGCCATGTGCATAGGTGGCATGATAGGAGCCATGCATATACATGATGATATAAACTTTGGATGCAAGAACATTTTGTAACTCTATTACTATCAAGTGATAGTTTTCTCCTGTCCTGGGAAGGGGCCCTTCATGTTGGGGTGAGCACCAACTCTTGTTTAGGTTTGAGATAACCTTAAGAGGTCACTTATAAGAGCTTAATGAGCTAGGTGTAAGAGCACATAATAGGAGCATGAATCTATAGACCCAAACATGACCATATCTAAGGGGCATCAGGATATGTTGCCATAGAGGTAACCTGTATGGGGCCAGACTGAGTTAGGTAGGTCGCCATGATTCCTATGAAGGGATACAAGGTTAACCATGAGTGCCCAGAGAGAGGATGGAAATTCGGGTGAAGATTCAAGGATGAGATGTGCTTGAGTATCAACAAAGGAGCTATGATTTATGATGGAATCCTAAGTCAATACTAAGGTCAAGCAGGGATAAGACCGATGGAAATAGGAGTTGCATGTTCCCTGGATGCACAAGACCGTAGGGTCGGGAGGTAACAACTACCTTTACCCGAGGACCATGGGTTGGGAGGTTGTCCACCTTCATGAGTTCATGGGGCCTAAGGGGTAAATGTGAGAGGCACTCCCTATATGCATAAGGGTAAGATCACCCCAAAAGTACTGACACCCTAGAGACCTTGAGGATATGACTAAGGATTGTACATAAGAGTGATGTTAAGACCCAGAGGTGATGGGGAAAAGCCTTCTCATGGGTTTATACACCTAATTGGGATGTTCATGGTGTGGAGTCATGAGAAGTATGTTTCAACTTAGATTGGAAAGTGTAATGGCAATGTGTGATGCACCATCTCTACTCTTGGAACGGGATGGACTCTATATTTGGACTACAACCAAATGCTTATTTCCTCTCATTATGGGTGTGAGAGACAAGGAAAAACACATGCCATACACTGAGGATGAAGGTGATATGAGTTGAAACTTTTTTATGATATTTTAGGATTGACGGAAGTACCACACCCTTTGGAGAATATATTGGATAGGTGATTTGAAAGCATAATGAGAACAAAGGTAATCTGAGAACATACCTATCCATAGTAGTTTGGAATATTTTAGTTACAAATTTGGGTCTAATAACTGAGATGATGGAAGTAAGAGCTTGAAGTTTTCTTGACTCAGATAGACCTAAACTAGAGACAAGGATGATGAGAGGAGTATACGAAGGTTTAGGTTTTCACCATCATCTAGAACATAAGGAAACTTATGTGGTAATAGATACTCTTGTCCGAGACATAGTTGTCTTGTTTAACTAGTAGAGAGGCTGGAAGAGGTTTATAGGTGAACCCTGCGATCGTTAGAATATGAGACCTATGTGGCTAACATTCAGTTACAATCAGACCTGTTGGTTGAGTTAGTGATTGCCTAGTTAGCCAGCCCAGTGATTGATGAGATAAAAGGATTGCTATAAGAACCTCAGATGCACCTCTCAGGGAGAGTAGGTGGTGAAATCCTTTACTAGAGTATTTTAGTGTTTTTGAGGTTTCACCCTTGAAGAATCATGACATGCAAGAGGCTCATGATTCTAAGTACATTGTGCACCCTGGTATTACCAAAATGGTTGAGGTTTGCAGTGGTGCCTTGAAGACCTGGAATGAAGAATGATATAGAGGTGCATGTGTCTAGTGGCCATACATGACATAGGGTGAAGGCCGAACACAAGTAACTCAATGGATTGCTACAGATAATGAGGAATCCCCAAGGGGAAATGGGAGCAGATCACCATGGACATTGTGGTGGGTCTCCCCTGGACCAAGAGAGGTCACGATGCAATATGGGTTATGGTAGATCACCTTACCAAGTCGACACATTCTCTTACCTAAGAGAGTACTGCCAGTGTGACAGATATGGTTGAACTATATATATATATATATATATATATATATATATATATATGAGAGAGATAGTTCAACTGCACAATAATCCAAGTTCAAATATTCTTGAGCATGGCTTTAAATTTGCTTCCACGTTGTGGAAGTAGATACAAGAAGAACTGGATACGAGATTGAAGTTTAGTACAACATGTCACCCCCTGACTGATGGAAAGTCAAGAGAGTATGATCTAGACTTTAGGAGGTCTAATGAGAGGATATGTGCTCATTCGGGGTGATTCATGGGAGCAGTTCTTTCCCCTAGAAAAGTTTTCTTGTTATGACAACCACCAAAGCCAGTATCGGGATGTATGAAGCTCTTGATGGGAGCCTATGTTGGTCACCGCTTCACTAGGGTGATGCCAGTGAGAGGACCTTGTAGAGGTCAGAGAAACCATTATTGTAGGTTGAGAAAGTTGCTTTGATCAAGCAATGGTTGAGAAAGCCCAAGATCAACAGGAGTCACATGTTGATGTGAAGTTGACTGATTTGCAGTTCTCTATGAGTGTGCATGTGTTTTAGAAACTCGAACCCTTCGAGCTATAGCTAAGAAACTGAGTCCTCAATACATGGGTCTGTTTGAGATTTTGGTACAGATTGGTGGAGCTGCTTTTATTTAGCCTTACGCCTTAGAATAATATAATGTATGATGTGTGCCATGCGTCCGATGTAGAGCACTATATGATGTACCTGAGCCATGTGCTGAGCATTGAACCTATTGAACTTCAAGGGAGGCTAACTTACCTTGAGTCACCTATGAGGGTACGAGATACTAAGGTGAGAGAGAGCTCATGAGTAAAGAATAGAAGATGACAAAGGTTCTTTGGAAGCACCATGGAGAGGATGAAGCCACATGGGAGTTGATGATGGACATGGAAAAAGTTGTATCCTGAATTGTTTGTATGTTTGGTGGAATTTTGAGGGCAAATTTCCTATAAGGGGGGAAGGATGTTACAATCCCAATTTTTGGGCTTATATGGTTTGAAATGCAATTTTTCCAATAAGATGTATGATTATGAAATTGTATGATTTATGTGTAATGAGTAGATTTCTTTGATAATATTTATTTTAAATGTATGATTTTGTGGATCCTAATAAGTTGGTGAGTCCAATTAGATAAAAAGAGAAGAAAAGACAAAAGAAATCCCATAATATTAAAAAGGTAAAAGAAATAAGGATAATGACGAGAATTAAGTAGAATTAGAAAGATGTATAAAAGACCATTATGGATTAGGTTTCGAATCCACATGGTTTCTAATGGTAAAGGAATCCAAATAAAGGAAATAGAAGAGAAAGAGAGAGAAAATATGAATAAAATATGCCTTATTAAGTGATACTTGCATATGAATAAAAGTCTCTCATACTTTAAAATTTCAGTCCCAAACTTGTCACACAAGTAGTTTAAGTCATTATGTACTTTCCTTTAAAACATTGGACCAAACAGATGAGCGGTTTAGGAGATATGATTTTTGGAAGATTTCCTAAAGTGGAAAGGAAAATAAGAAATACATTAAATGTCACAGTTATTTTGCTTTTGGAAACCATTTTTCAGACTTTTAAATGTCATGCCTAATGTGGACCCATGGATCATGTATCCAATGGATGAGAATTTATCACCTACCTTCAGCGAGTTTAGGCAAATCGGCTACAGTACACTGCCTTCTCTCTCACTGACTTTCTCTCTCTCTGGATTGTGTCCTCCTCAAAGAGGAATCCCATTGAATTGGGGATGCGAAACTGAACTGCTCCATCTCAAATTTGCATCTTTTTCATGTGGGAATGGGATTTTCCCAATTTCCCTATGGAGTCCAAACGTTATTGAAGGTGGTGGACACCCCTCCACCAACCCTTCCCTATAAAAGGACTATAGTGATATTGCCAAGCACGAATTGCCTTGAGAAGGCTCAACGCACTGGAGGGACCCCTCATGACCAATTCTTCTCCCGTAGACTCTCTAGGCATGATGGGCGGTGATAGTGCCACGGTGGGTAACCAGACCATCATGGTAGGAGCACAGTGCCAGTTTCCACTTGCGGTGCTAGTAGGGAGGGAGGCGGACTCCCAATCATGTTTTTCTCACCCCGCAAGCCACCAGGAAGGAGAGGGTGGCCGTCGCTAGTGGAATCCTTGTTTTCCCGATGAAACAGGGGAGCGAACTCCCTGTCCATGTGGGAGAAGTGTGAGGAAGGGGGAGGACTGATCGGATCCAGGTTCTGGTCTTAACGGACCCAAACAAGGGATCCACAAGCTAAGGGATCGTTGGAGATAATGAGGGGTTGAAGGTTGATGTGGCATCGTTCTATTGGCTCAAAGGTATATATTTTGGATTAATCATAATAAATTACGGGTAACTCATATCAAGGCGTGCTATATAGGATTGTTTTACCATAAAGATGCATAGAATTCAATAAAAATATAATCAGGATCAAAATATGCTTCTAGTTTGAAAATTACATAAGGATGCTATCCTTAATGGTTTTAATGAATTCAAAACCCTAAGTTTTGATGATGATCAAATCTAATGATGTTTCTTGGATATTATGAGTAAATATTAACCTATTGATTATATTAGGAAGAACTAGATCTAAAAAGGATGATCTTTATGCATAATTGGCTTTACTTAGGGTTCCATGTATATGAAAGTACAATAATGGGCTTAGAAACCCTAATTTTGGCAATTATGACTTTTAATGGTTTTAATTGTGAAAATCCATGTTTAAGACAGAGATATTATATTATAAGGCCAATTTGAGGATAAAGACTCTTAATGTGGATATGTATGTAATTAGGTTTTTATGATGTAGAATCCGTTTTAGGGTTTGTTGACCTAAGAAGGTAAAGGATGAGAAACTAATCTAAGAAACCCTAATGCATCCTAATGACACTTAGAAACCTAAGAAAGGTGTCCCAAGTCAATAAGAAGTTGTTTGGGGATATGATGGTAACAGTTAGGCTTTATACATGTTTTCGGGATCTGCTTGATTAGTTACTTAACTTACTTGGTTGGACATCTTGATTTGAAATGGATATCTTGTTTATATTTGAGACTACAATCAGGTATGTGGTTATTTATGATTACTCGCTTTAGTTTCCCAACATTTTTTGACGTTTCATCGATTGCATGAAAATAACTGTTTGGATGACTTTATTTCTGCAATCTTTAAAGTGAATATGATTATCACAATTTAAGTATACATATGACTTACCTGAACCTACATACCATCTCTGGATGTAATATTTGAGAAGACCAAGCCCTGGAGGGAAGGTCAGAGGTGGTCAACCCCCAGAGGGAAGATTACAGGGCACCCAAAGAGGTGACCCATAAGGTTCCAAGCTCAGGATGGAGAAGGTAGCCTAAAGTCCATTGCAAGGAGTAAACCCTACGAGAGGGTATTCCAGAGGATAAGTAAAAGCGGTTGGAAAGTTATATTGAAAACATAATCTTGGATTGTTAACAACTATTTGATGTAATTAGGTTGTTGTTAAATATGTGCATGTTATTGGTTGTCACCACATACCAGTATATTCTTTATACTGACTGACATTTTGTTTGTCGGTGTTTTAGGAATAATTCAAAGAGGACAAACAATAAAGTGATATTTGAAGAATAGAGATAATTAAAGAAAGGATGATTTAGTTAGATAGAACTCTACATTGGGTAAAGTTACAATCCTATTTTTGAAAGGTATGTTAAAAGTAAATTTTTATCCTGCTTTAAGCTTAGACTTTGGTAGAATTTATTAATTATTTTTTATTATTTACAAAACCATTGATCCTATTTTGGGATAACGACATCAACTTCTTAGCCTTCCTTAAATGGGGTTTGCTGAGGCGTGGGGTCGTTACACACCAATGCAAAACATAGTCTTCGACCCCTTTGTGATCAGAAGTTTCTCTCAAGATGACCACCGTGTATGATCCATAGTCTCAAGGCCAAGAAGGAAGGAAGAAGGAGATAGGGTGCGAATGAAAATGAGATTAAGAGTTTAAAACCACTTACCAAGGAAGAAGATCACTAAAGATCACCACAAGAAGGATGATTAAGCCCAAAAGCACCACATGCAAAGGTTGATCAGCCACCAAAGCACTTCGATTAACACCCTCTAGCTCCACTAAGCCCCAAAGTCAGCCAAGCAAGGAAGGAGAAGGAAAGAGAGCAAAGGGGATTTCTTGCATGAAGAAGAGAGAGGTTATATACTAAAGGTATGAAGGAAGTAAGGTATATGTGAGGTGTTAACACATGAGGGCACCAAAGGGACACTTGTCCACCAAGAAATCAACCATACAACCACTAAACACTTGCATGCACCACATGGCGATACAACATAGGTGGGGTATCGACCACATGGGTCACCACCCTTGGAGGTCGAAATAAACATCGTCTAGGGAAAGTGTTGTGGTTGCAACACTCCTCCAAGCGAGGTGTTACGGTCGCAACATTCCCAACTCAAGTTCAAGGTTGAAACATATCATCAAAGCCAAAACCCTAGAAACCTTAGCATTACCACATGATGCCACAACATCAACCAGAGTCGAAAAAAGGCACCCCTTAACACCATCTTCTCTCTCATCAAGCCAAGGCACAAGAGACACACTCTACATGTGACAAATTGCAAGATAACCCTCAAATTGGGTAAATTGCAACTTGGTCCAAAACAAGGATACACAGCTCAAACATCATCCAAACATGACCAAACCAAAAACACAAGCTTGTCACATGTCATAGAAGCATCTCAAGAGATTAGATTAAGGTCCAAGAATCTTGTTAAGCAAAGAAACAAGGTTAGCCCAAATGCTAGGTCAGGAGCCTTACAACCATAAACCCATAACAAGGATTTTGCCCCCAAAATCCTATGTGAAAAGAGACAAGTACTCCCTATGCATCTATTACTCAAGATCCCACGTGGCTTCTTCTATGCCACAGTGATGCCACCAAACCTTCACCAATACTATGTCCTTCTTCTTCAACTTCTTGATCTTGCTATCCAAGATCAAGACATGACCTTCCATATAGGATATATCCTCATCAAGTTCAACCTCCAGTGGCTATAAAACTAACTCGGTATCTAGGTGGCACTTCCTCAACATTGACACATGGAACACTGGATGTAACCTATGCAACTCAGGTGGCAACTCCAACTTATAAGCCACCTTCCCAACATGTGCCACCACAAGGTATAGTCCCATAAACATGGGAGCCAACTTACCCTTCTTCCCAAACCTCAAAACACCTTTCCAAGGAGAGACCTTGACATACTCTCTATCTCCCACTTGGAAATCCAACGGTCTATGACGATTATCTGCATACAACTTCATCCTGTCTCATGCTGCCTTTAGTTACTGCTGAATCACTTCGATCTTTTTTGTTGTCTATTGTACAAGATCAGGACCCAAAAGCTGATATTTACTAGTCTCGTACCTACACAATGGAAACATGCAACGTCTCCCATGCAACGCCTCATAGGGTGCCATATCAATGCTCCTCTGATAGATGTTATTATAGGAAAACTCTATCAAACTAATAAGCACGTCCCAACTTCCCAAGAATTGCAGAACACAAGCTCTCAACAGATCTTCTAGAATCTGAATCGTCCTATCTAACTATCCATCTGTCTGTGAGTGAAACGTTGTACTGAACTTCAACTACATACCCATCGTTATGTGAAGACATTCCCAAAAATGACTGGTGAATTGAGCATCTATGTCAGATACGATGGTAGCTGGGATACCGTGCAACCACACTATCTCATTAACATAAGTCTGTGCAAGCTTCTCTGTTGTGTATGTTGTCTTCACTGTCAAAAAGTGTGTTGTCTTTGTCAACCTGTCAACTAATACCCATATGAAGTCATGACCTTTGGCTGTCTTAGGAAGATCAACCACAAAGTCTATCGTGACATGATCCCACTTCCAGTATGTATGGGTAACAATTGCAAAGTTCAAGTAGGCTTTTGATGTTCTTCTTTAACCTGCTGGCACACAAGACACTAGGCAACAAACTCAGCAATGCCACACTTCAAACCTGACCACCAATACAAATCTTTTAGATTGTGATACATCTTGGTGCTTCCTGGATGTATAGTGTATATCAAGGAGTGAACCTACTCTAAAACCAACTTCCTCAGATTATCAACATCAGGAACCACTGCTCTATCATGGTAAAACACTATCCCATCCTATATATCATGGAAGCCATCACGGTTCTTGCTGCCAAACTTTGGTCAATTTGTTGTATCTCAATATCATCCTATTGAGCCTATATAATCTATTGTCTCAACGTAGGCTTTACTTGTAGTTGAGCCAATAAGCCTGTCAACATGGACACTTCCAACATCACAGTCATCTGATGCAAACAGACCAACATGTCTCTCTTATGGCACACCAGGTAACATAATTGTACCTTCTCAAAGGATGACGATGAAGAAGATTTCCTACTTAGAGTGTCTACCACTACGTTTGCCTTTCCTGGATGGTAATCTATAGTAAAATCATAGTCTTTAATTAGATCAATCAAATGTCTCTACCACATGTTCAACTCTTGCTGCAAAAACATGTACTTGAGATTCTTGTGATTTGTGAATATCTGACACCATACAAGTAATGTTTCCAGATCTTCAGAGCGTGAACTACTGCGGCTAGTTCCACATCATGAGTAGGGTAGTTCTCTTCATGCTTCTTCAACTGTCGTGATGTAAAAGAGATCACATTCTTGTCTTGCATCAACACTAGACCTATAAATGGATATTCAAAATTTGCATATTCGATCCGTATTCAAGTCTGAAAATTAAGAAAAAATATGTATTCGAGATTATTCGAATCAGATTCGGATATTGAATATAATATCTGGATATTTTCAGATTGAATTTTAGATATCATATTATCTGCTATGAAAAGTATTCAAATCTGACTAACATGTACAAGCAAAACTACAAAAACATAAGAATATGCTACTATCCGCTTCGTATTATTACCCTCTTCCCTGTTTCCATACATCTTTGTATTGTGCGCCGTGCTTGGTATGGTGTTGTCGGCAGTGGATGATTGAGACTGTCCAAACCACATCACTTTTTTATTATTTGGAAACTAAACTAACCCTAGTATCTATTACCCTATGAATAAACATGTATATGTGCTGCCTACTCTTCAACATGCTTGACTGTCTGTTGTGTGCTACTTTAAAAAAAATAGAAAATTAAGGAGGTATTATATTCATCCCGTCTCCTCCTACGGGAAAACCACAAAAAAAGGTTACATCATGTATTTCACATTAAAAATCTCCCTTTCTTTGCTAAGCATATTTGTATCTAAATACTTAGCATGACTATATGTACAAATGTATTAGTCATAAAAAAAATTATAAATATGAGGCATGTGTGACTGTGTGCTACTTGCATTTGACATGCGTGATTGTGCACTACTTGATTTTTTCTTTGACACTAGAAAAAGAGCATGTGTTGAGCATGCACATCATAGTTAAATCAGAGTAAAATTATCACAGTATGAAAATAGGCATGATTTCACATTTATTTATTAACATATACATATGTCATTATGATGTATGACATGCATCATTTTTTAACTGTCAAGTGATTTTATAATTTACATCAACTTGCACATGTTAGATCAAATGCATGCATGATAGTAAGTTGAGATCATCATTTCTCAATGAGTTCATATTGATCTTGTATTGAGTATACTTACCATAGGACTGAGTGACAACAGTATAAGTGGATCATATGAAAAAGATCTTTTACTTGTTTTCCAAATAAAGAAGAATGCCTACATCATACATGCCATTAAAAATTCCAGATGTTAGTAATAAATATGTTGTAAGAGAATAATGAGTACAAAAAAAACTTGTAAAAAATAGTGATCTCTTAGATGAAAGTGTATCCCTGGCATCTATCCCACAGAAGATAATACTTCAGTGTAGACTATGTTTCTAGTTTTCGTGGTAATTGTCTTTTCTGTGGTAGCTAGTTTGATGAGAAGTTTCAGATCTCTTGGTGATTTTACTCTAGATAGAGCAACATATAACTGACCATGAGAGAATACTGGCTGAGGCAAGAATATTCCAACTTTTTCTAGAGTTTGTCATTGTGATTTATTGATTGGCATTGCAAAACATATTCAAACTGGAAACTGTACTCTCTTAAATGCAAATGGTAATTTTTCATGGTCTTTTGGAATCAATGGAACTCTAGGTATAAATACTCTTTCTCCTTTCTTATGTCCAATTGCTATTTTGGAATCAATAATATTTCGAGTGAAGTTTTTACAAATACGTCATGTGTCGTTACAGAGACC
This sequence comes from Alisma plantago-aquatica, assembly GCA_963693085.1. NCBI lineage: Eukaryota > Viridiplantae > Streptophyta > Magnoliopsida > Alismatales > Alismataceae > Alisma > Alisma plantago-aquatica. Next base: position 380,637,607 of record OY856409.1, on the reverse strand, counting down.
TACAAAGGGATCAATATTTCTCAATAACATGATTGGACAATTTTTTTTTAGAACCAGCTTGTGAGGTGGAAGACCATCAGGAGTCAAAGAATTAAGAAATTCCTCTTCTTGAAACTTATCAATCGCTGAATCAAAGCTAAAGTATTCTTTCTTGTCACCATAAAATCTATCAATCAATATATCATTTATTTCATCAACAAAATCATTTTTTGTAGTAAAAATTGCATGATTTGTTATAGAACACAATCTGACTACATCACATGTAAGCTCAGGAAAAATTGCACATATTAACTCAAGATTGGAAGATGTCTCATCAATATAAGGGATCAACATGTCTCTAGGAATTTCAATTTTATCACCAACTACAGGCTCTTTTGTTCCATTTCCAACTTGAAGCAAGTACTCACTAAATGATGGATTTGATATAGTTCTCATGTTTTCTGTTAGTTGCAATTTCTCAACATGTTCACATAGTTTTTATTTTACAAAAAATCTAAGATTGTCTGTTCTTTCCCTCCTTACGGTACAACAAGAAGAATTTGTCTGAAGTCACCACCAAAAATGACATTTTTTTCCTCCAAACAGTAATGTATTGTTTGTCATATCTTGTAATAAAAGATCTAGTGATTCAATTGCTTGTTTTTTTGCCATAGATACTTCATCCCATACTATAAGCTTTTTTCTTCGAAGCAATTCCTCCAAACTACTTTGCTTTGAAATATTACATACTTTTTGTTCTTCAGTGTTGAATGGTATTTTAAACCTCGAATGTGCAGTACGACCAAATGGTAGCAGAGATGCAGCAACCCCAGAGGATGCAGTTGCAAGTTCTATCTAAACGCATGATCTTACTTTGGCAAGCAAAGCACGATGTAAAAATGTCTTCCATGTTCCTCTTGGACCATCAATGAAAAAAAGTCCTTCTTTTCCAATATTCAATCTATCCATGATAATTATATAAGCACAAGTCTGACCATAATGTAGTTGTGAAATTGCCAACATATCTTCATTAGATACAACAATATTTAGTTCCTCTTGTACTTCTTTATATAACTTCTCGTGTTCATCTTGAACAATACATGGTAAGTTAAAGTCTAACAAACTTTTTCCAATTGATTCCAAGCACATATTAATATTTTTCAGAGTACTCATATGAGCATTGGTCCAATCAATTTCATCAAGATTGTAAAAGTCTTCACTCGTTTGATTTTTAAACTTGTCCCACAATTGTATAGGACTAATAGAAGAGCAATAGACAATTATAGTAGAAAATAGTTGTCACTGACTTGAAGGAATTTGGAACATCACCACTTCTTCAAGGCATTCTTCAATACTATTATCAGTTTCCAGTAAATCATACCTTTCAACTGCCTCTTGAAATGTTTTATATTGTGTGCCATTGACAGTTTTCAGATGTTGAAAAGATGCAGCACATTTCACATGATTAAGTAGACAATGCAAGTAATATCGTTCACCTTCAACAGGACGTGCAAATATCAACCTTCCAATAGAATTCTTTTTCTTTCTTCTATTCCATGATCTAGAATTTTTATCCCAAACATAATGCTCAGGAAATTCCTTATATATATATATATATATATATCTTTGAGCTTTTTATCATGCTAATTTTCCTAAAGTACTCTGTCAACATTGTCTTGGAGAAATGTTCATTCTGTACAATAATTGATAAATCTTGATTTTGATGAAATGTAACAGTCTGCATATCTTCAAGGTGAATTTGTAGAGATAATACAAATGGATGCATTTCATTCAAAGGGAATAGATAAATTCTCCATGCTGCCTCTTGTGGCGATACCCAATGTCTAGAAACATATTGTAAAATTTCATCATGCACATTCTTGGTGTGGTTCTCATTCAATTGAAACAATACACGATCGTGTCCTTTGTATATGTATTTGTAAAAGTACTTCATTGCTTTAATTGAACAACATATCTCGACATTTATATGAAAATTGTATTTTGCTAACAAATAATAGTTATAAGGAACGATCCAATGATTATCAATATGATTGGAACCCATCTTTTCCAAACGACCATTGTCTCTTCGCCTATACAAAGGGTACAAATTTTTTGCCTGAGTTGTTATTCGGCAGAAGTCTTTTAGGTAGTGTTTTTTGCATTTTCCATCCTTCATACAAACATTGTTTGGTTTTAAGGTTCCACATGGACCATGTACCATATGTTTCAAAACCATATTGTGAAGATGTGCATTAGAATCTTTTTCTAGTATTTCAGCATATACATATTGATCATATACATCAGGAGTAGTAATCTTTTGTCTCTTTTCTAAAATGATAAGAAAATGTGTATGTGGAAGTCCTCTTTTTTGATATTATATCACATAAACATGAGCAACCACATGTCCAAATATATGTCGTTTAAAAAGATCAACTTTTAAGTCTTCTAATTTTGCTTTGAAAATTCTAGCAAGTAGGTCTGGTCTATTTTATGCTTCTTCAAAAGGCAATAACTCTTTTTTTATCTCAAACCATGTTGGATTACATGCACTACTACACAAAAGCCTTTAGCGTCGGTTATTTAAGCTCTTTAGTGTCAGTTTCAAAGCGACACCCAAGTGGGCGCCGCTAAAGGGGGACACCTTCGGCGTCAGATTCCAACCGATGCCAAAATGTTTTCCGCCACCGAAAACATGCTAGCAAAGAGACTATCGGCGTCAGTTGTTTAGTAAAAACTGACGCCCAAACTCTTCCCGCCACCGAAAATGTGCTAGCAAAGGGATGATAGGCGTCAGTTGTTTACTAAAAAACCAACGCCCAAACTCTTCCCGCCACTGAAAACAGCCAGCAAAGGGACTATAGGCGTCAGTTGTTTACTAAACAACCGCCGCCAAAATTCTTCCTGCCACCAAAAACATGCCAACAAAGGGATTATAGGTGTCAGTTTTCTAAAAGAAACCGACGCCACATCATATGAACCGACGTCAATTTTGTGATAATAACTGACGCCATATCCCCTGCCTGCCACCACGGCCGTGCTTCCCAGCACGGCCGTGGTACCTGGTCACATAGATGTCGGTTTTAGGTGAAAAACTGCTGCCGTATGTCTTAGGTGTCGGTTTTGTTCAAATAACTGACGCATATGTTTTGATTTTTTTTTCTGTCAGTCTACAGACCTACAGTGGCTGGTCGCAGGATGAGAAACATGTAGTTCAGTTATGAACTGTAGATTTTATGACATCCATTGATATCAGCTAACAACAGGCCACAAACCTACAAAATTAACATGATGGACAATCTTATATATATGTGATTCACACTCATGTATAAGAACATTTAATTCATATTATTTTTTCATCACACGCATGTAGAAACCAGTAGCAACCTGCAGTTCCATTTATTTCATCTCTTTTCACATTCAGACACATGTAGAAACATTCACGTATTGATGATTTTCACACACATATGACAATTCACAAAAATTCATTCACATTCACACAAAATTAATTATGAGAACAAAGTTATTCTTTATTCATCATTGTCATCATTGTCAACAAAATCATATTGAAAAATTCCCACTCTTTGCAGGGCTTTTACCCAATCTTCTCTTACATCATCTAATTCATCTCTCGTATAGGGACCATGTACATCGAAACGCTTTGCACCTATGTTGAAGTCCTCAGTTTTAAATACCTAAAAAGAGAATGGCGTATATACATAATTATAATAATATATAATAAGATTCATATATTTCATATTATCTGACGAGACTATGTATAATACATGTTGTATGTTATCAATTTCCAATACGGCATGTTTGATGATTAGGTCCATAAATTGCATCACATAGTAGGCACATACCCAACCGTTGTCTTGTGTAGCACACTATAAATTGAAACATATAAAATATTCAAAAATACAAATAAGCACAGTTCACATAAATAATATATACATTGGAGTCAGGAAATTACTTTCACATTCTCCCAAATGAGTGTCAGATTTTTTTTCCTGGGGACCTTTCCTCCATCTTTTTTATACTCTTGTAAAGCCCTATATATGTTAATGTAACACATTAAATTGCATAATTAAATAGTAATACAGTAACAGATGTTAACAGATAAAAACATAAAATATTTCTCACGAGAATAATAGCCTTTTAATTGCATGTCCATATAATACATCCAACTCACTCCCCGCAGGATCTAGATAATAGACGGTGAATGTCTTGGGGACAATAACTAATAACTCCCAATTCTTAGCACTACAGGTAAGAAAGTAGAAAATTAATAACTCAATATCTGCAATAAAAATGTAATTTGCTTGAGTCCAAATTACAAGCAAAGTAAACTTACTCAACATTGAATGGAGCTATTATCACCGTCTTATTATTTTTACCAAAATATTCAAAATCATCACAGCAGTATGAAGTAATTGAAGAAGGATATGTATCTACAAGACTAATCAAAGATGGAACCAAAAATCCCATATGGGAAAACCCAAAATCTGTATATGTCTTGTATAAGTTGCTGCAAAACATGTATTACGTATGCATTAATATATAAGAAACTAGATTGTCGTATATAAAACAAAGTATATGGATGTATAAACCAGATTGCCATATGCATTAATCTCACCATATCCACAACTCTATCATAGATGTGTTCAGCCATTCATAACTAAACAACACCAAAATATCTTGTATAAATATGTTGTTTCCGAATGTTTGACCTGCATTAATACATATCCAGAACTTCTATTACGTATGCATTAATATGTATGCTAAACTTGTATAAATAGATTGTTATCGTATGATTTACCTACAGCATTCTCCGAAATAGTAACATTTATAGGGCAATTTGGATTATGTTTGCCGATCCATACTGCCACACTCCTACAATTAGGACCTATCGAGGAGTGTAGGTCTCCTGGAAGCCAACTTGGTAGTTGAGGAGGTGGAGGCCAAGATGTAGCAGGTCTCGTCTTTTTGACATGTATATATAATTTCATATCAATTGACTCATATATATATACACACTAACAAATTAAAGTAATGAAAATTTATCATACAATGTCAGTATAGAGGACATCTGCTTCGGGCCACAGTATCACTCCGCCTACTGCCTCACCAAGTGTTTCAGCGTCTGGGTGTGCATGAGGCAGTGCAAGATTCGTCCAGCCAGGGAGTACATGTATCGGGCTCACACGTACCATGCCATCTGGTACTGGACTCCCATGAAACATGTACCCTTTAAGGGGTGGGTAAGACGATGCCTCTGCAACGATATATCCTTCACTTTTTAGTCGGTGTGGCTTCAAACCCTACAAATTTACGTAAAGAATGTTATATGCATATATACACAAACATATCATCTTGAAAAGACTAGCTATTATATATGCCATAAAAATACTTACAGAGGACGTGCTAGGTTGTGGGTCTATAGGATAACTCCCAACCTCTACAGTACGAGCTGTAGGAGAAGAGAGGTCTGCCACAGGTACTGTCTGAGTGGCAGTCTGAGACGTCTTCCACTTGTTAATTTCTTCCTGGAGTCTTTTATCAACTACTTCCTTGACTCTCCTATCAATTAATGAATCTACCTATACATGGATAAATGAAATGCTAGTTTATGATTATTGAATTCCCTTTCGCAATAACGTTCTAAAATAAGAATAAGTTACCTCAGCTTGTGAAAGTCCCACTTTTGGGACAGGTTTGCACTGGGATGGCCCAAAGAACGCTTTGATGCCCACACCAGCGCTTACACCCCTTACACGGCCAGGATGTTCTGGGTTAGCCAGAGCAACTATCAGTTCATCCCTTGTGCCCTGAGGGATGAACTTTCCTTCCTTCCTCTACTCGTGCAGCTCCCGCTAATCATCATCAACAAAAATTCGTAAGTAAACATAACAATAATCAATATCGATAGATTGCTCTAAGAGTTGATTTTTACCATTTTTGCAGCCGCCTCAGCATTTGGGGGCTTCGGTATCTCTCCCTTCTTATTTTGCCTCCCAGCTATCCACATAGCATGGCGAGGCAGAGGTGTGGGAGCAGCAGTAGAGGACTCTGTAGTCTCCTGAGTAGCAGTAGGCTGAGTAGACTCAGCCTGTAGTCTTTGGCGAATGCCTGCATATCCTCTTGGACCCATTGTGTGGTCGTGTACATTCAGTGCACGCCTTGCTCGTTGAGCATTGCTGATAGCCTAGTTAGTTAGCACATTGATTTGGTTAGTAACACTAAAGGTTAATCTTGAATAGATGAATACATAAAAACGTATATTAATTAAATTGGGAGTGGCGCTTAATACCTTGAATTCATCTATTTTTCTTTGGGTAACAAACTCCTCCCAGTCTTTGGGGTCTAAGTAGTTCCATTGCTGTGTGGCTTCCTTCTTCCTATATTTATTTTTCAAAGAGAATACAAACAAAAATTATTAGTGTAGAGTTAGTGAAATACTGATCAATGTCTAGAATTGGAATCAATAAAGAACCTATTCTCAACATCGCGTATGTAATCTCGCGTGAGATTGGTCCTATAGTTCCTTAGGACCCTCCCACAACGTTGCATCATACATTTACGATGCAGCTTTTCATCCAGAGCAAATATGCTCTGCAAATTAAATAGAATTGCTATTAACTAGTATCCCAACTGGGTTTAACATTCGCAAAGCAGCTTCATTCCGGGCAGGCGAATCACTGATAACATATCTCTGGTTCAGGAAATCATTAACACTATGAAAAGGAAGAAGGGATCCAAGACTATGGCCATCAAGACCGATTTAACTAAAGCATATGGTCAGATGGATTGGATGTTCATTCTGGATACCATTCGTAGAACTGGAATCCCAAGGAATATAATCAAATATATCATGAGCTCGATCACCAGAGTTAGTACAAGCATAAATTGGAATGGTAGGACATCTAGTTCCTTCACTGCGAGTAGGGGTCTCAGGCAGGGGGATCCCCTATTGCCTTATCTCTTTGTTTTATGCCTTGAGAGACTCAGCCAGTTGATTAGCCAGAAGGTGGTAGAAGGAAGTTGGAAGCCGGTGAAACTGGGAACAAGGGGGCCAGCCGTTTCCCACGTTTGCTTTGCTGACGATATGATTGTGTTTGCATAAGCAGGGACGGACCAGATGAGAACGATCCTAGATTTCTTCTGCGCGTTTGAACGAGTGTCCGGGCAGGCAGTGTCAATCGCCAAAACCAAAGTGTTCTTCTCCAAAAGTGTAGGGCAAAGTCTTAAACAGCAAATCACAGCCTTAAGTGGATTCCAGCAGATGTTGGATCTCGGCAGATACTTGGGAGTGTCGATTATTCATGGCAGAGTCAATAGAAACACTTATGGGGAGATGATCAACAAGTTGAACAACAGAGTTTCATCTTGGGCGGCAAGGTGCCTATCCTTGGCAGGTAGAGTTACGCTGGCCAAATCAGTTCTGCAGTCCATACCCACATATGTGATGCAAACAACCAAGCTTCCTCTCCAGATGTGCAACAGGATAGATGGAACCATCAGGAGGTTCATTTGGGGTGGCAATCACAAGGCTCACCCGATGTCGTTGGTGGCCTGGGACAAGTTAACGTGCAGCAAGAAGGAAGGCGGGCTGGGCATGAGGAGCATGCGTGACTGGAACCATGCCTTAATCTTGAAACATCAATGGGAGATCATGAGCATGCGGGACACACAGTGGAACACATACATGAGACAAAGAGCTCAAAACTGCAGGAGACTCTTGAATGTGTCCAGATTAGGGGCCGATGTGTTCGAGGGGCACCAGGTCATTGAGGAAAATTCTTACATGATCCCTATGAACGGCGAGTCTACAAGGGCTTGGTATGATAGATGGCTACGTAGCTCTGCCAAACTGGAGGAAGGTGTCACGAGGCAGATTCCTCAAGACTTGAAAGACCTCAGCGTAGCCAGTATGGTCGATATGCAAGGCAATTGGGACGAGGCCTTCTTGAAGGATTGGTTGAACCCAACGTGGGTGGAAGAAGTTATGAGGTTCATTCCCCCTCACCCTAAGGACGACGACGACGTCCGGGTGTGGACCCTGACGAGCAATGGCCAATTTACAAAAAAAATCGTCTTATTACAAGTTAAGAGAAGGAAAAGGTCTGTGAGTAGAGGGTAACTGGTCCAAGGTGTGGAAGACGAACCTATCTAGCAAGATTAAATATTTCATCAGGCTCATGATGCAAGACGCATTACTGACAAATTTCCGAAGAGTCAAGCGGAGGATTGCCAACTGCAGTGTATGCCCAAGGTGCCAGGAGGAGGATGAATCCATTCTTCATGCGGTGAGAGATTGCAAGGAAGCGAGGGAGGTTTGGGAGGAGATTCACCATGACAGAGATTCGATTGATCTGCACTTATCCATTGCTGATACAAAGGAGTGGGTCGAAGCAGCGTTCCAACTCGATAGGGATATCTACATCATAATGTTCATAGCATGTTGGTAAATCTGGAGAGTGAGGAACAGGAGATTGTTTGAAAACACGATCACACCAGAGACGGTGGTGGCCAATTCCATCAGGCGGGAGGTCATGGCTCACAAAGAGGCATTTTGCAAGGAGAAACAAGGGGTGGGTAGAACCGTTCCGATCGGATGGTCACTGCCTGCACAAGGGGTTATCAAACTCAACATAGATGCGGCGTTGAAGACCACATATGCTTGCTGTGCAATTGTTGGAAGAGATGACAAGGGAAAATGGGCTGGAGGAGCAGTGAGACGCCTGCACACATCTGATGTAGTTGAAGCAGAATTGGAAGGCATCCTTCATGTGGTGGAAGTTGCGACGGACAACAACTTACCAGCAGTGTTGATCGAATCTGATTCGTTGGTGGCTATCAAGATAGTTAACGGAGAAGACGTTGCTTACCCTAGATACGCCAAATTGGCAAGCTGCATAAAACGGATGCGGAGGCTAGGATGGAACATTATTCATATCAATAGAAAAGGCAATGGGGTCGCTGATGAGTTGGCAAAGTCTAATATCCAAAACCAATCTGCATATATTGAGTATGTCGCACCCCCTATGGGGTGCATCAGTTTAATGGCTAGTGATTGTAATGGTAGTAGTACTACCATATTTACTCATTCATGTTTAATTAGTGATTGTATGCTTTCGTTTGATAATGCTCACAAGAGGAGGGCGGGATGAATAAGATTGCCTCCTGACTTCATCAAAAAAAAATAGTAATCTACACAAATAGAATTACAAATAATAATAACTCACGCATAGTTCCTTCCATATGTGGTCTTTCTTCCCCTTAGGAACTTTATGCCATGATTCTAGGATAGGACTGCAATGGCTGCGAGTAAGAACCCCAATATATGAAACAAATGAGTTGCGGTTCACTCCATATGGATTTCCTGCCTGATCGAAATCCACAGCCAATTTGGGTCCATTGCCCCTTTGATGTATTATCTTGTTCATCATTGTGATGCCCCTCACTTTCTCAATTTTCTTTTGCTGCTCATCAAGTGCTATAATTTCTTCAGGGGGTACATCACCAACCTAAAATTTGATAAAAAAACACACTTACATAATATAATTATAAATGAACATATAGATAGAAACCTCAGGGATATATTCTTAAAACTTACATTGTCAGGCGGTGCAAGCACGTACTCACCCTCATGGTGATCATCAGCACGGTCATCATGGGAATGCTCAGCCATCTGAAAGTTCACATTCAAATTATAAATTTCACATTGTAAAGTAACACTAATTGTAAAGTTCACATTGTAAATTACACATTCACATTGTAAAGTAATTCACATTGTAAAGTTCACATTCACATTGTAAAGTAATTTGCATTGTAAAGTCCACATTCACATTGTAAAGTTCACATTCAGAAAAATAAAACATAATAAAAATATAAACATCCATGCCTCTAATATTGTGATTTTTTATCAATTAACAATCATTCATTATGATCCCCGCGAACATACAAGTCATTGTGATCCCCAGCTTTAATGTTTGGTGGTGTTGGCAACCCAACTGAGAATGGACTGGAGTCATCATACTTATCATAGTACTCTTCTTCATCTATAGGATCTTTAATGAATTGTATTTTACCATGAAGAACAACCAACCATTTATCATTTGCAGGATCATCGATATAAAATACTTGTTTTGCCTGTGATGCCAATATGAATGGTTCACCCTTCTCGCCAATCTTTTCAAAGTTCACTAACATGAAACCCAATTCATCCACTATAACTCCTTTGTTGTTGTCAACCCAATTACATTTAAAGAGTGGAATTCTGAAATCTACATAGTCAAACTCCCATATGTCTTCAATGACACCGTAATATGACATTTTAGCTTCACGTGAACTTTTATCCTTTGCACTTGCAAAAAAAATGAAGACGCTTGAAGGGTGACCCCGCTGTTTTGGACGACACTCTTATCATCCTGACGCTTTGTGTAATATGAGAAACCATTTATGTCAAACCCTTCATAAGACATAACATTCAATTTTGGTTTAAAGGCGAGGCATTTGATGGTTTCAGTAAGATTATTTGGTGTTTGAGATAGTTGATGTAAGACTTTATCTTCAAACCACTTAATAAATGTCTTGTTATGCTCTCTAGCAAGCCACATTGAATTGAATCGAGGATATTGTCTCTTGATGAAATTGGTATGTTCCTCGATATAAACACTCACTTCGTCGATGTTGTGTAAAATATACAAGTGACCTTGCTCCAACTACTCATGGCCGATTACTTTCACCCGTAATCCCAAAACTCCTTTGCCAAAATGCTCCTCAATATTCTTGTCATTCGGGAGCGTCATTACCACTCAAAAAGTCATTGCAAAAATCCATAACCTCTCTCGCCACATAACCCTCAATAATACTCCCTTCAGGCCGATAACGATTTCGAACATCACCTTTAAAAATGCTCAAGTATCGTTCAAAGGGATACATCCAATGCAAGAAAACTGGTCCCAACATTTTCACTTCCCTAGTCAAGTGGACAACAAGATGTACCATGATATCAAAGAACGAAGGAGGAAAATACATCTCAAGCTGACATAGGGTAACAACCACTTCTCTTTGCAAATTATCGAGAGTATCAGGGTCAATAACTTTGCTGCACGGACTGTTGAAAAAGAAACAAAGTCTGGTGATCGCAAACCTTACATGCTTCGGCAATATAGATCTAATTGCCACATGCAATATTTGTTGCATTAGAGTGTGACAATCATGAGATTTAAGACCTATCAACTTCAGATCTTTCATTGATACCAATGTACGGATGTTGGATGAGTAACCCTGTGGCACCTTAACATTTACTAAGCATTCACAAAATGCTTTCTTCTCCTTTCTAGACAACGTGTAACAAGAGGGAGGTAAGTATGTTCTCTGATCGCTACTAACTACTTCTATTAATTCTGTCCTTATTCCCATTTCACGTAAGTCCATTCTGGATTTTATCCCATCTTTAGTCTTACCTGGTATATTCAACAGAGTACCGATGACGCTATCACATACATTTTTCTCAACGTGCATGACATTGATACAATGCCTGACTGTCAAAGAACTCCAATAAGGAAGATCCCAAAATATCAACTTCTTCTTGAATAAAGACTTGTCACTCCTTGTGGCCATCGTACATTGTGATCTCTTACCAAATTCATTGGCAATGCCTTTCACTCTTTCATAAACATCCTCCCTTGATATAGGTTTAGGTGCACTATGTTCCTCATTCCGTCCATTGAATGCTTTGCGCAACGTACGATACGGATGAAATTTTGGAAGAAACCTTCGATGAGCAAGATATACAGTCTTGCCTCTGTTTTTTCGTCATATTGAATCAGTGTTCTCTTCACATATAGGACACACTTTAGATCCGTTGACACTATATCGAGACAAATTCCCATATGCTGGAAAGTCATTCACAGTGCAAAACAACATAGTGTGCAAACAAAATGTCTCTCTTCGTGAAGCATCATAGGTCATCACACCTTCACCCTAGAGCTTCTTCAAGTCATCAATCATAGGTTCAAGATAAACGTCGATATCATTTCCAGGTTTTTTAGGGCCCGATATCAAAGACGACAACATAACATACTTATTTTTCATACACAACCAGGGAGGAAGATTGTATATAACAAGCATAACTGGCCAAGTGTTATGTTGGTTGCTCAATGTCCCGTATGGATTCATCCCATCTGTACAAAGCCCAAGTCTTAGATTCCTGTCCTCTTCACTGAATTCAGGGTACAATAAATCAATCTTCTTCCAATGTGGGGAATCAGACGCATGTCGTAGGATCCCATCATTATTTTTCTTAACATCTGCATGCCACCTCAAATTCTTCGCATCTATAGGATTGGCAAACAAGCATTGAAACTGTGGTATTATAGGTAGATACCACATCACCTTGGCGGGAGAACCAGTTTTGGACTCCCCCGAAGTCATCAATTTATACCTTGACGCACCACATTTCGGACATTCTTTCAAATCCACTTAGTCCTTTTGAAATAATACACAATCATTCTTGCATGTGTGTATCTTCTTGGCCTCCATTCCCATTGGGCACAACAATTTCTTTAACCGGTATGTTGATATCGGCAGCTCGTTTCCTTCAGGAAGAATTTCTTTCAACAAAGACAACAATGACGTGAAGCTTTTGTCGCTCCATCGTTGGTTAGCTTTCAGTTTATACAATCTCAACACAGCGCTAAGCTTCGTAAACTTACAACTCATGTATAACGGTATCTCAGCATCATGCACAATGTTTCTAAAGATGGGAGGTGGATCAGTTTTGGTGTGCTCTGGCCCACAACTATCCAGCATCGCATCAACGATGTCTACTGGAACTGCTTCATTCACATATACGTCATCGGAGGCAATTTCTTCTTCCACACAAGCACTGCTATCGGCATCCACTGGTTTCGGGTTTGAAATCTCTCCATGCCAGTGCCATTCTATATAGCCTTGTACAATCCCGTTGCACATGACATGACTTCTGATTTCATCACCAGTACTGACTTTCAAGTTGTTACCGCAATGCCTACATGGACAGTAGAACCTATCTCCAGGTTGTTTCCTATGTTCCTCGGCAAATCTAATAAACTGGTCAAGACCAGATATAAACTTTGGGGTGCAGTGATTGCAAACGGACATCCATGATCTATCCATTCTATGTTCAAAGAGAAAAAAAGCCATATATTACAACAAGATTAGGGTCTAGGGTTAACAAATACATGTGTTGTCATTCTTATATATAATAAATGTGTACCACCTATCCCATTCTTGAACACCTAATCTCACTAGTAAGTGTATAATGTGTATTGGGTTTTCAAGAAAATTTCGGCAGCATTTCCCCACTGTTCTCCAAGTACATATATACTTAGAGAACAAACGGGGAAATGCTATCGAAATTTCCTTGAAAACCCAATAAACATTATACACTTACATCCTAAGTGAGATTAGGTGTTTAAGAACAGTCCCAAGCTGGGGACTATCCAATATTTACTCCTAATGAGTAAATCTTGGACGGGTTTCTAGGCCAACAAAATCATATCATTAAGAGCATGGTTTCATGTTAGGTCATCATAGGTCATAATAATCCACTAGAATGAGCAAAAAAGGTCTCATGGTGTTAAAATAGCATAAGAGTATTAGATCTTGATTCTATAGTGTACAAGACATAATAGTGACTACTGATTTTGTGGGGTGATATCATTTCATAGGATTTATAGATTCAAATTTAACAAGTGTACAAGTTGCATGATTTTAATACTCTAAAGGTGACTAGTGGGTCATAACACATAAAAGATGGCATTACAAGGAAATAAGCAAGCTAGATCAATTAACACTCATCTCAAGGGAACATTAGTTACTGAGGGGACCAGGAAAGAGTGCTTTTAATCACTAGGATCATACAAGTAGCAATGTTGATTAAGTCTATGTGATTAAAGATCAAGCAGAGTAATAAAACAGGGTTTTGGGGGATGTTTACCTCTGTTTGCGCCCAGTCGGGCGTCAGTAGGGAGAGAGGGCGAGACGGAGGGTAGGCGAGTAGGAGGCAAGTAGGCATGTGAGAAAGCGATGGGCAGGGAGACGGCGGGCAGCAGTAGATGATCAATTAATTCCTGAAACAGTACATAAATAAATACAAATAGTAGATAAATAAATACAAATCAATTGATAAATAAAGTAATATACAGAAGTAGTCCATAGATGATATATATACACTAGTGGTGCATACTACATAGATGATATATACACTAGTGGTACATACTACATAGATGATAAACTCAATTATAACATACTCAATCTAGTAACTAGTAATATATTAAATTAAATATATACATAAGTAGCCCATAGATGATATATATACACTAGTGGTACATACTACATAGTATATGAATATATAGTAGGAGGCAGTACATGATATATGTAATACGTTATGCTTTAGAGGTACATGCTACATAGTATAGAATATGCATTATACAGTAGTAGGCAGTACATGATATGTACATTATACTGTTATATGTATTGCAAACTACAAAGTACATCTACATAGATAATACATTAGTTGAACGCATAACAATACAAGAAAAACTAAGGTATGAATGTATGTATAGGTACAAGTATAATGTATCACTAAATATTAGTGGTTGAGTTCATAGCAAAGCAGCAATGTATGTATAAATGATAAATATGTAATGTAGGTGCAGCAGTTCATACATAAAGATGTAAATGGGTGCAGCAGTACATACATACAGAGCTTATATGAAGTAGGAATGATTTTGATGCATGTACAACTCAATTAAAAATAAGAAGAAGAGGAAGAAGCAGGAAGAGGGGTAGGGGGCCAGCAGCAGGAGCAAGGAGCAAGCCGGAGAAACCCTATTGTCTAAGAAGGAAGAGGAGGAAGAAGGGTACCAAGTGCAGCGATCTGGTGGTCGGAGCTACAAGCCGGAGAGAGGGTGGTGGTGGCGAGCGGGCGGGGACGATGAGCGGGTGACTAGGAGGCGGTGAGCGGGCGACCAAGAGCAGAGCGTCGACGAGGAGATAGCATTGACGGTGAGGAGAGGAGCGTCGGCGGTGAGGGGGCGACCAGGAGGAAGCATCAGCGAGGAGAGGAGCAGCAACAATGAGTGGTGGCGGTACGGGGGAGCAACGGCGGTGGGGGCAACGGCCATTGCGGAAATGACGGTGGGAGAAATGGCGGCGGGGAGCACCAGCAACAATCGCCAGACCTAGCAGGTTTGTAATGAAACAGAGACAATGGGGAAAAGTTTTCTGTTTCGCAGGGCTATTAACTGCACCATAGGCGTCGGTTAGTCAAAAAAACCAACACATAAAACTAAAGGTGTCGGTTCTAAAAACACACCGACACCTATTCTAAATGATAGTCGTCGATTTTTACTACAAAAAAACCGATGTCTATCTACATATGCCGATTAAAAAAAGTGTTCTTGATTTATGACCATAGTCATCGGTTTCTTTCGAAAACTGACGCTCAAAGGGTGTGAAAAATTTCCCGAGAACAACGCGGGAAAACCCATAAGTGTCGGTTATTGTAGTAAAACTGACGACCAAAATGTGCCCAATTTTTGTCTCGCGAATAACCTTTCATCGTCGGTTTAATAGTTAATAACCGACGCCATATGTTAAATTTTGGAGGTAATTTTTTTCACATGAAATTTTGGATTTGGCGGTTAATTTTAGGCGTCGGTTTATTATTAGGGAACCAACACTGAATAAAAGCGATACCCGTGTCTGGTCACCATTCACAGATAGATGTCGGTTTTTTAATTAAACCGATGTTGTAGGTTTTAGGTGTCGGTGTATTTATATAACCGACGCCTTTGAAAGTGACGTTATAAGCCATTTATGTAGTAGTGATGTACAAGTTAAAAAATATGTCAGGTTTCCCATACTTTTGATCTAATGCTATGGCATCAAGATAACGTTGCCTCATATCTCTTGGATCACCGATAAAAGATGCAGGAAGCATAACTCTTTTTCCAATTGCAGTGCCACTCTTTTGTCCATCATTATAGCTATCTATGATGGCTTGATATAGATCATCTTGGATGTTTTTTTAGTCCCTTCTAATGTAGTCTAAATGACTACTTTCAAGTTTGACATACATATCAATAATATATTGTTGCAGAAGTCTACCAGAGTGTAGTAGAATCGATCTATCAGTATCTCTGATTTGTAACTTGTAACAATAGTATTCACGACATGACACTGTTTTTCTTTGTTTTTGCTTATTTTCAAGAACTGCTAGATAACAATAACATAATTTAGAAGATATATATTTTATTATTAATAAACTAATTGATTAATAGGTGATTATATTACCTGTTTCCTCTTGTAGTATCAGTTCATCGATATTTCAGAAATGAGAATTATCAAATAATGAACCATTGCACAACCATTTACCAATCTTTGTATCTCTTTGTGAAATTCCTTGATGCCAACCAATTTCACCATGTGGAAATAGTAACGAATATTGCAAAGGGGCATAACAACCATAGTAGTAATTGACACAATGACTACTCCCAGCATGACTGTAAACATGAATATCTCTTCAGACATTTCTGTTGTTGGTGGTATCATTGTCATTTTCAGTCCAAATTGCTACCACTTGCGAAGAAGTTGGTGCATTATGAACTCCTTGATGTATATTTGGATTGGACTTAAGATTTATTTGTAAATTGTCAAAATTCTGCAAATCCCTCAAACTTCAAAAAAAATTGAGTAGGGATTATTCCATAATATTTTGACTAATATCTTGACAAGATCTTCTTTCAATCTTGACAACTGATGTAATCTATTTTCTATTTCATTATCACTGTCGTAGAAGTATAACTATAGATGTGATGGCTGCCCATTCTCTGGTACCACCCTATTGATGAAATGATAGACTTGTCCTTGTATTTTGAAAGTGTATACCCCTCTATTTCTCTTAGAAAGATTTTTATCCTCATGTACACCCATAGATGTAAAAGTAATTGTATTATTATATGTCTGTATACATTGTCTAAAGTAAACAACCTCCTTCTCTATTGAGGTATACAAATCAAGTAGTTCTAGAGGGATGTCATTTGTTGTCAAAATTATTTTACCATTATAACAACAGAACGTCTTCACTTCATATGGATATCTCTTTGCATGGCACAAACTACAATGTCTATAATTTGGAAGTACATATGACTCAGTAGGTATAACTAAATTTGTTATAAAAGTTTTCATTACTCTTTCATCTCGTTTCTTCATTTGATCTGATCAAGCCAACAAAGATCTGTCATCAGTAAAAGTTGATGTATATCCAACTTCCCATGTGCCAAAAGCAGTAGATTGCATGTGTTGCTTTTTTAAGTATGTAGCTGATACTGTATGAGCAGACAATGAACTGTTTGTGTTTGTTTCATTTGAAGTCGTTTCCTTAAAACCTTGATTGTGTTTGTCAAGCTTTCTCTTAGCATATTTTTCTCTAGATTTTTCACGTGTTGCTTTTTTTTCTCCTATGAAAGACTGACATAATTCTCTCTTCTTCTTTTCCAAATAAGTTCTTTCTTTTCCTCAGATAGATCTGAATATTTCATCCTTGGAAGATTGATAATAAAAAGTAACTTTAGTATTATTTGTATGAATTTATAATTATAAGTAAGTTGTATAATTAATATACAATTTTTATATGTCGTTGTATAATGAAAAAATAAGAACAACGACATTTTTTACCTATTTGCACGTCATAAAAGATGTAAAAACAAACCAAATATGAAAAAAACTACTTCCTGATACATGACACAAGAATACCACTTCGATGGAAATAGCATTCTAACAAATATTTTAAAAATCATTTTATATTAGAAAAAAGCACAACTATACACATACTAATTAAAAAAGTAAGTTATAGACCCTTTTATGCGTTTATGTCACACAGGTATGGAAAACGGACTGACAAAGAGCTGACATACACGACACATAGGTACAGAAAGTAGACTGACAAAGAGCTGACATACATGACACACATGTACAGAAAGCGGACTAACAAAGAGCTGACATACATGACACACAGGTACGGAAAGCGGACTAACACAGAGCTGACATACACGACACACAGGTACGAAAAGTAGACTGAGAAAGAGCTGACATGCACGACACACAGGTACAGAAAGCAGACTGACAAAGAGTTGACATGCACGACACACAGGTACAGAAAGCAGACTGACAAAGAGTTGACATACACGACACACAGGTATGGAAAGCGAAATGACAAAGAGATGACATACACGACACGCGGGTACAGAAAGAGAACTGACAAAGAGCTGACATACACGACACACGGGTATGGAAAGCGAACTGACAAAGAGCTGACATACAAGACACACATGTATGGAAAGTGGACTGACAAAGAGCTGACATACACGACACAAAGGTACGGAAAGCAGATTGACAAAGAGTTGACATACATGACACACAAGTATGGAAAGTGGACTGACAAAGAGCTGACATAAATGTCACACATGTACGGAAAGCAGACTAACAAAGAGCTGACATACACGACACACATGTACGGAAAGCAGACTAACAAAGAGCAAACATACACGACACATAGGTACGGAAAGCAGACTGACAAAGAGCTGACATGCGCGACACACAGGTACAGAAAGCAGATTGACAAAGAGTTGACATGCATGACACACAGGTACGGAAAGCAGATTGACAAAGGGCTGAAATGCACGACACACAAGTACGGAAAGTAGACTGACAAAGAGCTGACATGCATGACATACATGTACGGAAAGTAGACTGACGAAGAGCTAACATTCACGACACACGTGTACGGAAAGCGGACTAATGAAGAGCTGACATACATGACACACAAGTGTGGAAAGTGGACTAACAAAGAGCTGACATGCATGACATACAGGTACAGAAAGCAGACAGATGAAGAGCTGACATGCACGACACACATGTACAGAAAGAGGACTGACGAAGAGTTGACATACACGACACACAGGTATGGAAAGCGGACTGACAAAGAGCTGACATGCATGACATACAAGTACGGAAAGATCAGGCTGACGAAGAGCTGACATGCACGACACACATGTATGGAAAGCGGACTGACGAAGAGCTGACATACATGACACACAGGTATGGAAAGCAGACTGACAAAGAGCTGACATACACGACACACAAGTATGGAAAGCAGACTAACAAAGAGCTGACATACACGACACACATGTACGGAAAGCGGACTGACAAAGAGCTGACATACACTACACACAGGTACGGAAAGCGGACTGACAAAGAGCTGACATTCACGACACACAGGTATGGAAAGCGGACTGACAAAGAGATGACATATACGACACACATGTACGGAAAGCATACTGACAAAGAGCTGACATACATGACACACACGTATGGAAAGCGGACTGACAAAGAACTAACATACACGACACACAGGAACAGAAAGCGTACTGACAAAGAGCCGACATACACGACACACAGGTACGGAAAGCGGACTGACAAAGAGCTGACATACACGACACACAGGAACAAAAAGTGGACTGACAAAGAGTTGACATACACGACTCGCACATACGGAAACCAGACTGAGAAAGAGCTGACATACACGACACACAGGTACGGAAAGCGGACTGACAAAGACCTGACATACACGACACCCATGTACGGAAAGCGGACTGACAAAGAGCTGACATACACGACACACAGGTACGGAAAGCGGACTGACAAAGAGCTGCATACATGACACACATGTACGGAAAGCGGACTGACAAAGAGCTGACATACACGACACACATGTACGGAAAGCAGACTGACAAAGAGATGACATACACGACACAAAGGTACAGAAAGCAAACTGACAAAGAGTTGACATACACGACACACAGGTACGGAAAGAGGACGCACAAAGAGCCGACATATGTGACACACATGTACGGAAATCAGACTGACAAAGAGCTGACATACACGACACACACGTACGGAAAGTAGACTGACAAAGAGCTGACATACATGACACACATGTACGGAAAGCAGAATGACAAAGAGTTGACGTGCATGACACACTGATACGGAAAGTAGAATAATAAATAGATGACATGCAAGACACACAGGTACGGAAAGCAGACTGACAAAGAGATGACATGCACGACACACATGTATGAAATGCAGACTGACAAAAAGCTGACATGCATGACACACAAGTACGGAAAGTAGACTGACGAAGAGCTGACATGCATGACACACATGTACGGAAAGCAGACTGACGAAAAGCTGACATACACAACACACAGTTACGGAAAGCGGACTCACAAAGAACTGACATACACGACACATAGGTACGGAAAGCGGACTGACAAAGAGTTGACATACATGACACATAGGTACGGAAAGCGGACTGACAAAGAGCTAACATACACGACACACAGGTACAGAAAGCAGACTAACAAAGAGCTGACATACACGACACACAGGTACAGAAAGCGTACTGACAAGGAGCTAACATACATGACACACAGGTACGAAAAGCAGACTGGCAAAGAGCTGACATACACGACACACAGGTATAGAAAGCGGACTGACAAAGAGCTGACATACACAGCACACATGTACGGAAAGAGGACTGACAAAGAGCTGACATACACGACACACAGGTACGGAAAGAGCACTGACAAAGAGCTGACATACACGACACACAGGTACGGAAAGAGCACTGACAAAGAGCTGACATGCATGACACACAGGTACGGAAAGAAGACTGACAAAGAGTTGTCATACATGACACACAGGTACGGAAAGTAGACCGATAAAGAGTTGACATACACGACACATAAGTATGGAAAGCGGACTGACAAAGAGCTGACATACACAACACACAGGTACGAAAAGTGGACTGACAAAGAGCTGACATACATGACACATAGGTACAGAAAGAGGACTGACAAAAAGCTGACGTACACGACACACAGGTACGAAAAGCAAACTGACGAAGAGCTGACATACACGACACACATGTACAGAAAGCAAATTGACAAAGGGCTGACATACACGACACATAGGTACGGAAAGGGGACTGACAAAGAGCTGACATACACGACACATAGGTATGAAAAGCAAACTAACAAAGAGCTGACATACACGACACACAGGTACGGAAGCCGGACTGACAAAAAGCTGAGATAAACGATAGACAAGTATGAAAAGCAGACTAAGAAAGAGCTGACATACACGACACACAGGTAAGGAAAGCGGACTGACAAAGAGCTGACATACACGACACATAGGTACAGAAAGCGGACTGGCAAAGAGCTGACATACACTACACAATGGTACAGAAATCAGACTCACATAGAGCTGACATACACGACACACAGGTAAAGAGCTGACATACATGACACACAAGTACAAAAAGCGGACTGACAAAGAGCTGACATAGACGACACACATGTACGAAAAGCGGACTAACAAAGAGGTGACATACACGACACAAAGGTATGAAAAGAGGACTGACAAAGAGCTAACATACACGACATACATGTACTAAAAACAGACTGACAAAGAGCTGACATACATGACACACAAGTACAGAAAGTGGACTGACAAAGAGCTAACATACACGACACTCATGTACGGAAAGTTGACTGACAAAGAGCTTTCATACATGACACACAGGTACGGAAAGCGGACTGACAAAGAGCTGACGTACACGACACATAGGTACGAAAAGTGAACTGACAAAAAGCTGACGTACACGACACACATGTACAAAAAGCAGACTGACAAAGGCTGACGTACACCACACATAGGTGTGGAAAGCAAACTGACAAAGAGCTGACGTACACGACACACATGTACGGAAAGCAGACTGACAAAGAGCTGACATACACGACGCATAGGTACGGAAAGCAGACTGACAAAGAGCTGACAAACATGACACAGATGTACGGAAAGTAGACTGACAATGAGCTGACATACATGACACACTGGTTCGGAAAGCAAACTGAGAAAGAGCTGACATACACGACACACATGTACGGAAAGCAGACTGAGAAAGAACTGACATGCACAACACACAGGTACAGAAAGCAGACTGACAAAGAGCTGACATGCACGACACATAGGTACGGAAAGCAGACTGACAAAGAGATGACATACACGACACACAGGTACGGAAAGCGGACTGACAAAGAGCTGACATACATGACATACAGGTACGGAAAGCAGACTGATAAAGAGCTGACATACATGACACACATGTACGGAAAAACAGACTAACAAATAGCTCACATACACGACACACAGGTACGGAAAGTGGACTGACAAAGAGCTAACATACACGACACACATGTACGGAAAGCAGACTGAGAAATAGTTGACATACACTACACAAAGGTACAGAAAGCGAAAGCGGACTGAGAAAGAGCTGACATACACGATACACTGGTATGGAAAGCGGACTGACAAAGAGCTGACATACACGACACACAGGTATGGAAAGCAGACTGACAAAGAGCTGACATACATGACACACATGTACGGAAAGCAGACTGACAAAGAGCTGAAATACACGACACACAGGTACAAAAAGCGGACTGACAAAGAGCTGACATACACGACACACAGGTATGGAAAGCAGACTGACAAAGAGTTGACATACACGACACACGGTTATGGAAAGCAGACTAACAAATAGTTGACATACACGACACACAGGTACGGAAATCAGACTGACAAAGAGCTGACATACACGACACACAGGTACGGAAATCAAACTGACAAAGAGCTGACATACATGACAAAGAGCTAACGTACATGATACATAGGTACGGAAAGTGAACTGACAAAGAGCTGACGTACACGACACACAGGTATGGAAAGCAGACTGACAAAGAGCTGACGTACACCACACATAGGTGCGGAAAGCAGACTCACAAAGAGCTGACGTACACGACACACATGTACGGAAAGTAGACTAACAAAGAGCTTACATACACGACACACAAGTACAAAAAGTGGACTGACAAAGAGTTGACATACACGACACACAGGTACGGAAAGCAGACTGACAAAGAACTGACAAGAGCTAACATATATGACACACAAGTACGGAAAGCAGACAGACAAAGAGCTGACGTACACACTTTTTTATAGGATAGATTAGACTAATGCTTGAGTGTGTGTTGCTTGCTTTTCCGTTCGGATATGCTTTGCCTCTATGCTGACAATTGGCCAAACTATGGGAGCTGATGCAATCTGATATCTACATGTGGTACCAGATTGTGAATAACATTTTTTAATAAAGGAAGTATTCATTAATCTCGACTTGCCACGAGCACAGCAACTGCATATTAGAAAGGTTGTTGCTATACTGTGTTGTTGTCAAAAGAAAAAAAACCCAAATAGCACACTTTTCTAAAAAAATTTACCGAAATAGCACCCTTCCCAACTTATTTCCCAAACTAGCACACTTTCAGACTAAAACGCCACACTAGTTGCCGTTTTACTGTCTCAGGAATCAAAAGCGCCACTTTATTTGGCATTTTCAGGCTGGCAGAGACAGAAGTGCCACTTTATTTGGCATTTTAGGATTGTGGGGGTGAAAAGCGCCACATAACCTGGCGTTTTACGATTGCGGGGGTGAAAAGTGCCACGTAAAGTGGCGTTTTGCTTGAATGCGTCCCACCAATCGGGTTGCGTGGCAGAAAAACGCCACATTATCTGGCACTTTCCATTTATTCGGTCAGCAGGCCGATGCATCGCGTCCGTCCTTGGACAACTTTTACATAAAGCGCCACATTATGTGGCGTTTTACTGAAAATGCCAGAGGTGGTGACTTGTTTTGCTTGGTTACGAGGGGTAAAGCGCCACTTTATGTGGCGTTTTCTGGTAAAACGCCACTTAGGTTGGTGTTTTCCGCTTAGGTTACCTCCCCGAGCGAGCGCGACTTTCCTTTCTCCCTCGCTCGCTCCTCATTTTCCTCTGCCACGCCGCTGCTCCTCCTCGGTCGCTTTCCTTCTCCAGCACCGGTGTCGCAGCCGTAGCCGCCGCCGCCGTAGGTCCTCGACCGCTTCCTCGTCCTCGTCCGCCGCCGCCTCGGGTCCGCCTCCGCTTCCTCCTCGCCCTCCTCTGCTTCCTCCTCTCCTACTCTGCCTACTCCGCCTCCACTTCCTCCTCACCCTCCTCCGCTTCCTCCTCTCCTGCTCTGCCTCCGCTTCCTCCTCTCCTCATTTTGTATCATGGTGACGGAAGAGAAGCCTGTGGAACTGGTGGCTAAGGAACCCCGTGGAGAAGCCGACGCGCGTCCACTCCTACTGGGAACCCCGTATCCATCTCTCTGGCGTGATGGGTTGTGTGGTGTGGGGGAGCAGTGGCCCAGCGTCGCTGCCGTCGTCGCAGTCCACCCATAAGTCGTCCTCCTCCTCGCAATAGGCGTCCTCCTCGCAACAGGCGTCCAAATGAACCCAGTGGCGCAGCCTCCTCCTCCTCCTCGCTCACTTTCTTGGAAAAAAAACCCAGTCGCCACCTCTTCCTCCTCCTCTTTCCCGCTTCCAGCTTCGGCTCTGCCAGCCGCCTCCTCCTCCTTCATCTTCTACGGCAGGCGGGATTTTAATACAGGAACCTTATGGATTTTTATTTGTTTTTATTTAGGCTCTATTGACACCGACATTAGGCTCTATTGACAACGAGATTAGACTCTCTTCACAGCGAGATTAGGGAGAACTGAACCAAATGAGAGAACAGTTTCACATCCAAAGGTGAGAGTTATGTATGTGTTCTTACTAATGTTGTGTGAGTTTTAATGTATGCATTTGTAAAATGTAAGTTTAATGGATTGTAATTTATTGGACTGTATTTAAAAGGACTTTGTCCTACATGGACTGTTAATTATTTAGACATTATTTAAGTATGCCACGATATTTATTAGTATTTTTTATTTTGTACAAGTCTAGTCTATTTTTGTGTGTGAATGATGGTTTGATTGTGTATATTTTTATAATTAAATCATGAGAAGTAGTTGATTTTATCAAAGTCATTTGAACAAAGGAAATTTTAGATCTACTGAATTATTTCAAATTCGTTGAACAATGTCATTTTTATATGGTTAGCGGTTTATCAAAGTCATTTGAATAAAAACAATTTTATATCCAGTGAAATATTTCAAATTCGTTGAACAACAGGCATTTTTATATGATTAGCGATTTATCAAAGTCATGAGAACAAAAACAATTTTAGATCAAATTATTTGAACAAATGTGATAGCTATATGGTTAATGATTTTAGATCTACAAAAATATACCAAATTCACTTAAATAAGTCATTTTTATATGATTAGCGATTTGTCAAAGTCATTTGAACAAAAACAATATGGTTAGTGATTTTAACGCCACTGAAATATACCAAATTCGCTCAACTTAGTCATTTTTATATGGTTAGTGATTTTATAAAGTCATTTGAACAAAAACAATTTTAGATCAAAATCATTTCAACTAATGCAATAGCTATATGGTTAGTGATTTTAGATCAAAACTTTCAAATTATATATCTAACAAAAATTACTCATCAATTCAGGACTATGGCCGATACCTCAAGACATTTTGTCCTACTTTATGATGGAACACCCATGCCTATTGAAATATCTACGACATCTACTTATGCCGAGTTTATGTCATTCATACATCAAGTTCTTGCCATCAACTCATCAATGCACAACATACATTTAAGTTACACCCTTCCAAGTGATTTAGGTCCGACATTTAACTTATTTCCTACTCAAGTTGTGGATGATGATAGTTGCAAATACCTACTCAATATCGGCTACGGGAGGCGTATGAATCTTTATGTTGAGAAATCTGATATTTTGGGTGATGATGATAATGATGATGATGATCCAGATGATGATGATGATGATGATGATGATGATGATGATGATGATGATGATGATGATGATGATGATGATGATGACCTTGATAATGACGTAGAATTGCAACAAGTTCATATATATGATAGCAATCATGATGTTTATGTTGACCCGGAAACCTGGAAGGATGATTGGGTGGACCATAACAATACGGATAACTATGAAAGTTTTAAAGTGGATGATTGGATTGATGACTTTGCAAACCCTTTATACATGGGAGACGATGAAGTTGTTGCAGGACAAGGTTTTAATAAAGGCGATATTTTTTAAACAAAGGCATACCTCCTTGTAAAATTGCAGTCTTGGTCAATCAATAATAATGTCCAATTTCGTACAGACCGATCAAATAAGTGTTTCCTTACGCTTATATGTCTGCATAAGGATCAATGTTCATGGAGACTTCATGCATGTACGTCTAAGAGGGTTGGTGGGTTATGGAAAATAACAAAATACAATGATAAACACTCATGCCACAGTGCAATTTTGTACAAGGATCATATGCAATGCAAGTCTTCATATATTGCAAGGATGATAATGCCTATGTTGAGAGAAAAACTAGACATGACCGCTCGAGAGATAGTTGAAAGAGTGAAAGCTGAGTTGTATCTTACCATATCCTACAAGAAGGCTTGGCATGCACGTAAGAAAGCCATTTCATCAATCTTTGGAGATTGGGAGACATCGTATGGGTCATTACTTCTATTTCTTAGATCTGTTCAACAAGCTATTCCAGGAACTGTATATAATTTCAAAGCCAGTGAAACAACCCTTGGCCATCGATTTGAACGTGTATTTTGGAGTTTTGGTCCATCTATTGTAGGTTGGGCTCATTGTCGGCCAGTGATTAGTGTTGATGGCACATTTTTGTATGGTAAATATGGTGGGACGTTACTTATAGCTACTGGCATTGATGGAAACAATGGATTGTTTCCCTTAGCTTTTGCAGTTGTTGAGAAAGAAAACCGTTCTTCTTGGGTGTGGTTCTTGAATTGCATGAAATATCAAATTCCAATTGTCCGACAAAGGAATGACTTTTGTGTTATATCTGATAGGATGTGCAGCATTCATCAAGCTTTGGATGAGGTTTTCCCGTATGCCACTCAACGTAACTGTTTAAGACATTATAGAGACAACTTTCATAAGAAATTTAAGTCTACTGAATTATATAACTTGATGTGGAAAGCAGCTAAGGTGACTGAAGTGGTAGAGTTCGATAAACACATGAGTGCTATAAAAGCCATTGACCCATCTGCTTACAGTTGGCTAATGCTTTTACACCCAAGATTGTGGACTATGTCTTGTGATGGTGGTTATCGATACGGTACAAAAACAAACAATTACTCTGAGACGATTAATGGAATTTTAAAGCGTGCTCGCAATCTTCCCATACAAGCCCTCATATGTAGCACATATTATCGGTTGGTCGCAATGTTCTTTAAAAGGAGGAACTCCGCAACATCATTAACTGGCCAATTCACTGAGAGAATAGCTTATAAATTGGAGAAGTTGGAGTAGGAGGCAAGGAAACATCACATTAGTTGTCGAGTAAATGAGTTCGAATTCACTGTCAATGATGTGTCAGGAAATAGTTATCAGGTGCATCTTCTGCGAAATCCCTATCCTTCACAGTGTACTTGTGGTAAACCACAAGTTCATCACATCCCATGCTCACATGTACTGGCATGCACTAGTTTCATACACTATGAATATTTTCAGTTTGTCAGCAGTTGGTACAAGCTAGACAATTATAGGCTGACATATGCCCCTCAGTTTAGTGGAATCCTAGATAAAAGATACTGGCCAGGGTTTGATCCAACCATGGGTCTTGTATATCTTCTACCACCAGTTGTTACAACACGTGCAGGAAGACCTAAGGTGAAGCGCAGAATGACAAATATGGATATTGATCCTAATCGCACTTCTTACAAATGTGGAAACTGTGGTGGTTTAGGTCATAATGAGAGAACATGTAAGAAAAGCAATGGTTAGAAATCTCCAAATGTAATCTTAGTTTGTACTTTGAAATCTCTAGCTGTAATCTTCATTTTCTAATTAGTAATCTTTATATGTAATCTTAGTTGTTTTGTACTTTGAAATCTCTAATTGTAATCTTAGTTTGCTAACTCGCATGAGGAGGGCGGGATGAATAAAATTTCCTCCTGACTTCTGTTATAGTAATAGTACATGTAATTTTATTGTATGCATTTAGTCATTTAACACCATATTGTGATATTTTTTCTTTCTTTGTATAGACATGGTGAAAGGAGATGATACATTGCGGATTACATGCCACTCCAATGAAATTTCTAGGTGGGAGTTAACAGATGCAGATGTGTTAGGGTATGTTCGTACAGCGGGGTTCGGATCAATCATTACCCTTTCTAGGGTTCACTTTGATGCATCATTGATAACAGCACTTAGTATAAGGTGGAACTCAAATACAAATTCCTTCCACTTGCCTTTAGGTGAGATGACAATCACTCTTTAGGATGTTGAAGTCTTAATAGGTTTACGTGTTGATGGTGATGTCATTGTAGCTCATCATCCTATAGGTCCCAATGAAGGCCAATTTAGTTCTTGGTCTTCCATGTGCGACCATATCTTAGGTTCACATCCAGAAGGGCTTGATCATGGGTCTGTCCAGTTGAGTTGGTTGCGTTCTACATTTATAGGCATTGACTTGGAGAATGTCGACGATCAAGTCAAATTTTGATACACAAGTGCATACTTGTTACACCTTTTAGGTTGTTTTCTATTACCAGATGGTACTGGTAACGAGGTTCATCTTCGCTACTTGCCTCTTCTAGTGGATTTTGACCGTTGCAGTTTATACTCTTGGGGCAGTGCAGTTTTAGCATACTTATATCGTCAGTTGTATAGGTGTTGTCCAAGTTCTAAACAAAAAAGAATATATGGGTATGTGCATCTATTGCAACTGTGGTCTTGGGAAAGATTGCATGTTGGTAGACCTGGAAAGTTGGACATGCGAGATGATTTTCAGTGGCCTGAACATGCTCCACTAGGCTATAGGTAAGTCATAGGAATATATAAATACTCTATTTTAGAAAGTATAATCTCATAATATTCTTATCGTTGGTAACTTATGTGAAATAGATGGAACCATCTGATGGAGCGTGTACGTGTACCACGAGGAACTGTGACGTTCTACCTTAATGAGATTGATACCCATCGGCCAAGTCAGGTGAGAGTTTTAGTTCATTTCATTCTTAAATTTTACATAACTTTATTTTTGAAATATGTATTCTAATGTATTGTTATAATTATTGTTATATATATTTAAATTGTTACAAATATTTAAATTTGCAGTTAGTTTGGACACCTTATAGTGTTGAACTGTTGGCCAAGTTGTTGCCTATGTGTCAACAAGGTAGAGATATTTGGATGGAACGTGTACCAATGATCTCTTCTACTGTAATGGAGTGGCATGCTCCTGATAGAGTCCTAAGACAATTTGGTGCTCACTATCAACTACAACCCCAAGACCTTCCTATATATCATAGGATTGATGATAGAGGGCGTAGCAACAATGACTGGTTGGTCCAATATAGCACAGAGCTAAATGCATGGAATGACAAACGTAATAGTATAGTTCAACTTCCTGATCCTTTGACTGTCGAGCTGCCCCCTACATGGTACAAACCTGAGTATCATGTTCAACGGCCAGTTGATCCACCTACTTTGTACTATCCTCGTGGATACATAGAGCGAGATTGTGTAAGTATACATATATATTTATATATCTATATATATATTTATATAGATCTTAATGTTGAAATGAAATCAATTTTAATTAGCATTCATTATGATAGGTCCAAACTCATGTGCAAATCCAAGAGACACTACAAGCATTCACACAAGAGACACATGTTGATGATTGGTTGACAGCACGGGATAACATATATAAAGTACAAAATGCATGGTTTCAGCAAATGCCTAGCCACATGCATCCAAATCAGAGTATAGCTCCTCCTACGACAACATCAGTCGATGCCACTCCTTTTGCAGCTTCTACAACAACTGGACACTTTACACCACAAGGTCATTCTACTGCACCAGGTTGTTCTACAACAACTGGACACTTCACACCACAAGGGCATTCTACTGCACCAGGTTGTTCTACAACAACAAGTGACTCCTTGCCTGTAGGTGATTCTACATCTGTAAGACAATTTCCTGCTGGTACTCCTTCTTCGTTTCCAGGAATGTTCTACTCTTATTCGTCGCCACCATATGATCACTTTGGGGTTCCTTCTACTTTATCATGGTCTCAACCAAGTTTTAGTCTGTCCCTAGGCATTGACCAACACGGACCTTTTTATCCATTTTCACCACATGGACCACCACCTAGCTGGTCACATGGCCTCCACACAACCATGTTTGGATCACCTCCACCATCTTGGAATATGCCCTTCACTCGACCTCTCACACCACCACTTCCTATGAGTAGGCCTACACGGGGAGCTCAAACTACACAGTTGAGCCCAATCCAAGATTCTCCAAACATAGAACAACAATCTGGTGACCAAACCTAAGGTTTAAAGAGTCAAAAGTGACAGGTATTAATTCTTTCAAATATTTTTATATTCTAAATAATATATTGTATTGTTGACTATAGTTTAATAATTTGGTCAAATATTTCTTTTATTTTGATTGCAGGATTGAAGGTCTTTGTTGCAGCATCTGAAGATTACTTGTCATTTTCAAATATTATAGATTTCCTAGTTGAATCATGTATCTTTCTTAAATGCATTTAGACTGATGTTTCTTTTTGTTGTTGTTCTATGTTGGATCATTTTGTATTCACCATTTACCTTCCCTTTTGGACATATTTCTATGATATTGTAATCATAATCTAGCTTAATGTGTTGGATATTTAAAATTTTAGAACATGCAGCAAATAGCATATGAATGTGTTGGATATTTAGAAATTTAGAACATGCAGCAAACACTATATGAATACGTGTTTGATATTAAAATAATGTAGCAAATACCATATAAATATGTGTTGAATTTTTACAAAATTAGAACATGCTTGAACGTATAATGCAGAAAATACAACGCCAAATAATAAAACGCCACATTATCTGGTGCTTTACAGTAAAACGCCAACCTTTGTGGCGTGTTTCCCTGAAAACGCCAGTCTATGTGGTGCTTTCATGTCCTCAACCCTGTAACGCCACTTTACGTGGCGGTTTTCATCCCTGCAATCGTAAAACGCTAGGTTATGTGGCGCTTTTGTGTCCTCAAGTATGAAAACGCCAAATAAAGTGGCGCTTCTGTCTCCGCAAGCCTGAAAACGCCAAATAAAGTGGCGCTTTTTATTCCCGAGACAGTAAAACGCCAACTAGTGTGGCGTTTTAGTCTAAAAGTGTGCTAATTTGGGAAATAAGTTGGGAAGGGTGCTATTTTGGTAAAAAAAATTAGAAAAGTGTGCTATTTGGGTTTTTTTCCTTGTCAAAAAGTATTGCTATACAAAAAAACCACAGAAACTATAAGATGGAGACACGAAACTAGCCCGCCCTCCTGGTGCTTGTGGTGTGTCCAATGCCTTTGTGCATCTAACACTAAGCAGGCGAGGTCTCTTGCCGCTGGTGGAAGTGGCCATACATCAGTATGTCATGAGGAGGAGGCGCGCGTTCCGCCAAAGCTGTAGCAACCGAGTTAGCTCGTTTGTGTACAAAGGCGACTCGGGTTCTGGTCTCTGGTAGAAAGAACTGTATGCGTTCTACTTCACGCTTCCACCGCCAAGGAGTTGGTGTGTGATCAGAGATGATCACAAAGATTTGTTGATCGTCTATCTCGAGCGCAGCAAGGTTTATGCTTTCCTCACTACAGAGGTTGCATGCGAATAGAATGCTCAGAAGTCCTGTCGCGATCCTCCCGACATCACCTAACATGGAGGGTAGCAAAGGCCCGTCTAACACGACCGATGGAGTCTCGGATGATCCCCCCCCAGCCGATCGAGGAGGGTGTTGGTCGGCATCTTGATCACACCTTAAAGCAGACATTGAGCTTGAGGGCATGCTCGGCCGGTGGTGACCAGGAGACAGTAGTTGGTTCTGCTTCCATCAGTTGGTCTACGTGATTAATTAAGAAGGGAAGCACGACAGACCGTGGAGGCTACGATCAGGGTTGTCGCGTCGATTCGTAGCGTCGGAGGCACCATTGCTTCCAAATGTACCAGCATACAATTTGGGGCAGAGTACCTCGTATATAAGAAGCCAGCGGTGGATTTGGATCCGGCTAGGGACCAACAAGAGATGAGTTTGTTGGTGATGCTTGAATCTGTGCAAGAGCGGAGATCCATGACATCCTCATCTTTGTTCCATAGGTATCGTGCCAGATAACTATCGACGAGGAGGTGTCTTAGTGACTCTGTCTATTTCTCTTCGCAGTATTCGCATGCTGACGTCAAGGGGATTCGGCAGGCTCATATCAACTCATCGACGGGGACGACGGAGTGGAGAACCTTTCCATGTAAAGGCAGTGACTTTGCGGGGAATGAGATTGCTCCAAATCCAACTGGAGAAGGGTGGTGTGGCGTGAGAAGGCCGGAGAACGAGTTTCACCATCTTGCTGGTGAGGATTCCGTCTTCGGCTGGCTCCCATATGAGATGATTGGCATCTGAGTTGAAGGTGATATATGCAGCTCGTACGAGAGCCATCCCGACGCCGTCCACTAAAGGCATTGACGAGCGTCTAGTCCCAGGTGCCTTGTTGGGTCAACATGTCCCGCATCGACAAGCGTAAATTGACATGTGCTCCCGATCAGGTGTGGTGGATGAGAAACTCATCGAGCAGTCCAGAAAGGTATATCGCCCCTCCCTACCATCCAGTGGGTGTTGGCGTGGAGGGTGGGGAAGCTCCTCCAAACATGTTTCCAATAAAGGAGGGTAGGAATAACGCACGGGTCCTTGATGGAGGTTTCGACCACCCATGACAAAGCCCGACTTTGTATGGCCGGAGCATGATTCGTAAACATCCAGAATTTAACGAATCGCGTACTAAGTCCCCTTTATTGAACGCGTGAAGTGCGAAGGACATGAAGTCCTCCCTGATTGTAGCCCAGGCGAGCTTAAAGAAAATTACACCATACCCGTCCGGTCTGGGTGCGCTGTCTTCGTTGAGGGTCCCTATACCCTCGAGGAGTTCCTGCTCAATAGGTGGCTGGGTGAGGGTGTGATTATCTGTTTGTTGGATTAGACGCAGAATATTATACATCCGAGATCAAACATTCCTGTCTGGCTATCATTGGCAGTGAAGAGTCGTTGGTAGTAAGTGGTTGCCTCGGTGACCACCACCGCATGACCATCCGTCCAAGAGCCATCGTCCTTGATTCGGTGAATAGAAGCAAGTCGTCTCCTATTCTTAGCTTTAGCATGGAAGAAGGTTGTGTTGCGTTCTCCCTCTCGCAGCCAATTGACCAGATGTTCCAAATAAGGATTTTTAACATGATATCAACGAAAAAGACAGCTGGAGGGGCGGGTCTCTCTCTCTAGGGTTAGGCTCTCGCTTCTCTAGCATCCCCGGCGGCCACCGCTGGGGGGAGGGGGCGCTTCCCAACGTCTTCCTCCCCCTGACCTCAAAAGTCTCGGCGGCGTCTTCTTGGTTCGGTCCTAAGTTGAAAGGATGGTGTATTGCTGGGCTCTCCATGGCAGCAGATGAGCAGAGACGTGATGCACTGCTGGGCTACGGACGGGTTGTGGTTTGGATAGTCGATCTTGTCGACCCCATCTTGCCCTGGAGTGGCAGCTGGAGAGGAGCGATGCCCTCTCGGTCCTGATGCTCTACGCAACTGCTCGGTCATCACAGTGTTTTAGGGGTTCTGCCTTTCACCGCTGCTCCTACTCATCCATTGCTGTGACCTGGATTCCCTAGGCTACGCTGTCCTCTCATCTTTGACTGACTGGTTTCGATGATGCCTCCCTACTCCGAGCTCTGGCGCGACTGGGTCAAGTCGGTGCCATCCTCAAGGTCAACCACAAGGGTTCGATGGTTGCTCAAGACAGGTCTCCCTGTTGGGAGGCTCGAGTTTGCGTCCTCGACTTGTGCTACTTCACCGTCGAGTGTCCTGCTCCGTCGAGGCGCCTCCTGATTTGGTCTCTCCAAGTCCAATCTTGAGAGAGCCACTGTCCAGGTAGATGCTTCGTGCTGCTGTGCGCTGGAGGTGGTGGTTGGACTCGGTTTGATCTGTCCTCGGCCAACAGGTGGTCTCAATTGGTGGTGGTGGCCGGTCCCTCGCAGGGTAGCCTGGGTCACCCTTGCTGCCCAGCAGCAGGGTTTCTCCTTTGCCAGTGATGCAGGCGCCTCCATGGTCTCTCGTCTCTGGAACTGTATCGACTGGGTGCTCTTCCAAGCGTCCCTGCTATGTGTGACTCCTTGGAGCCATGAGTCTCGAACACCCCCAAGGTGTTCGATGAGGGGTCCCTGTGGATACAGGGGTCGTTTGTGGGGTTGGGTTCAGAGGGAGGCATTCTGCTCTTCTTTTCCTCATATCCCTTGATGTTGTTGTGTGATCTTTAGTATTGCAGGGTCCTGGTGATCTGGTGATTGTCGACCTTTTTTTCCCATGTTAAAGGATGTGCTCTACTCCTCCCCTGTGAGGGCAGTCACATCTGGTGGAGCAAGGAAGTAATGGGAAGCATGTTCCTAGCTGATCTGCTTCTCTTTCTTGCTGTTTAGCCTCTGATATGTTTAAAGGATTGACCATTGGGCTCCAGTTGTTGGTCTCAAAGGTCTCTGTTGCTTCTTACTGGCTCTCTATTCCACACAATTTCAGTTAATGGGCGTATTGTTAGTGTGTGCATGGTTGGTCTGCCGAGGCTACTTGGATTGTTGATTTCAGCGAGGAAGGCCCTTTGGTGTGTTCTTTTGCGTACTGGATGCTCTAAGGCCTGGTGTTTTGGTAGCGATCTGATCAGCTATGTTGCTGCTCTTGAGATATCCAGAAGTGTTGAAGATTTTATTCGGTTGCCCATGTCGTCATTCTTTCAGATGATGGTTTTATTATCAGTGGCAGCCTGTGTAGTTTAGGATGATCTCGTTGGTTACCTTCTGTCTTCTCTTAGCTCTTGCGTGGGTGGGCACATCGCTCCTCTTCAGTATGTTATGGGGGTGCATGCTCTTCTGTATCCTATGTTTTGGCCTTGCTTACCAGCATGTTGGTATCAAGGTTTTATGTTTTTGCTGTAATGGGGTACATTGTGCCCAAAGTTTTGGTAATTCAGTAACACGCTTTTTGGACTGACAAAAAAAAATCAACGAAAAAGACGCCTTCTTTTTGGGGCCGCGCCCTTATTAGCAGTCGCCATCGCTTGTGTTGCCAAAGAGCCTGGAGAGGAGATGGGCTCGGTCGGTGCTTTGTCCAGAGATGGATCGGGTCCAAGGAAGGTGCGCCTTCTGCTCGAAACCGATGGTCATGCGGTGGTGGTCACTGAGATCAATCCCAGAGGCACGCTCCCCCTCTAGGTTTGTGACAAACCGGTGTGCCACGTGCCTTTGGGATTGATCTCGGGGTCCACTCTCCTGTGTGGGAAGGGCTTCTCCCGCCCCCGGGGGGTCTTGGGCCGTGAATTTAAATTCAAACCATCGCTTGCTGATAGGGGTGAGCAAATAATGGTCCAGACCGCAAAATCGGACCAACTGCTCAATTCGGTCCGGTCCATTTTGAGTTCGGTCTGATCCGCAATCTAGGAATTTCGATGAGTTCGGTCTTCGGTCCGGTCCGGTCCAGTCCAGACCGCAGACTGACTTTTATACAAAATTCATGTATATTTGAAGGTGTATTCTATAATAACTACAAATAAAGTACATATATTTTCAAAAACTCATACTTGTGAAAGCGGGAAGGAAATTTGGGTGAAATCCTCGCTGCCCTTTACAGAGAGGGGTGATAGTTCTTTTATGCAGTCTCTCATTACATAGAAATCCATTTAGTATAAATGGACGGGTTATGACCCGAGTACAGGATAAAATAAACAGAGGCGCGGGAAGCCACAGTAGCAGAGACAAACAGAACATCAGCAGATCCGGATTTTGCTATCCTTTATCTATGTGGTTATAGCACTTGTCTTGACACTCCCCCTCAAGATGAGCCGTAGCTTTGTGCAGGCCAAGCTTGGTTAATAGATGTCGAAAGGTATGCTTGGATACTGGTTTAGTAAAAACATCAGCAAGTTGTTCCGTTGAAGTGACAAAGCTGGTTACAATATACCCCAGAGCAACCTTTTCTCGAATGAAATGATAATCAAGTTTGATATGTTTCATTCGCGCATTAAAGATAGGATTAACAGAGAGATGAAGAGCACTCAGATTGTCACAGAAAAGAACAGCAGGAGTGCGTTGGGAGATACCAAGATCTCTGAGCAGATGCGCAAGCCAAGTTAATTCTGCTGCAGTTTGGGATAGAGCACGGTACTCGGCTTCAGTACTAGATCACGCAACTGTAGTTTGCTTTTTCGAGCTCCAGGAGATGCAAGTAGATCCTAGAAAGGTACAATAGCCACTAGTAGACCTTCGAGTAAAGGGGCACCCAGCCCAATCAGCATCAGAGAAAGCAGTGACTGATAGGGATGATTGAGCAAATAGCTGACTGTCGTGATTAACATTCCCTTTGACGTATCTGAGAATTCTCTTAACAAGAGCCATGTGCACAGTGGTAGGTCTGTGCATAAACTGGAAGGCAAGATTAACTACGAAAGTTATGTCTGGTCGTGTCAGAGTTAGATACGGAAATGAACCAACAATGCTTCTGTAATTTGTTGGATCAACCATGGAGGTAGCATCTTCCAGCTGAGAAGCTCGATTAAAATCAGTGGATACAGGGGTGGATATGGGTTTACATTCTAGCATATCATGTTTATGCAGCAAGTCTCTTGCATATTTACACTAATATAGTAGAATGCCATTGGAATTATATTCAACTTTGCCAAGAAAATAATGTAATTTACCAAGATCTCTTAGAGCAAAGGCAGCTTCCAGACATTTAATACATGTGTTGAGGAAGCATGAGTCATTTGAAGTGACTATGATATCATCAACATACAGAAGTAGAAAGGCAGTTGTAGAAGCATGTTTGTAAACGAAGAGAGAGGGATCAGCTCCACTGATATCAAAGCCAAACTCAACAAGGAAAGAACTAATTCGGGTGTACCAAGCATGTGGGGCTTGTTTTAGCCCATAAAGAGCTTTGTTTAAGCGACAAACATGAGTCTTATTATTTTCAGTAGAGAACCCAGGAGGTTGTTCCATATAAACAGTTGTATCTAGAGTATCATTCAGAAAAGCATTGCAGACATCTACTTGTCAAAGTTCCCATTGTTTTGAAATAGCCAGAGTAAGAACAGCTTTAATCGTGGGTGATTTTACCACGGGACTAAAGGTCTCAAGGTAGTCCACTCCTTCTTCTTGGGTAAATCCCTTTTCTACTAATCTGGCCTTGAGCCGCTCAAGAGAGGCATCAGGTTTCAACTTGGTTTTAAAAACCCATTTACACCCCACAACATTGGCATAATGTGGTCTACGAACAATGTCCCAGGTTGAGTTCTTTTTCAGAGCATCCAACTCATCAATCATAGCTGCCTTCCATCCAGAGTGATTAATAGCTTGTCTAAAAGTTTTTGGTGTAAAGGGTATAGTAGAGATGCTTAGAGCATATCGAGGATTAGGCTTAGAAATTCCTGCTTTGAGACGAGTTATCATATGATGTTTTGTGTCTGGTTGTTCCAGATTATTGAGTGGACAAGGAGAATTTTGATTTTCATAATTTTTGCATTGTGATTGAGACTGAGAACTTATGGGCTCAGAAGGAAAGATATCCAGCTGTTGAGAGTTTTCACAGTTATTTGCAATGAAAGTTGTAGTAGCTTCAGCATTAGTTTTGGAGTCTGCTCGAGACTTTATACTCTGAGGTTCTGTAAGATCATGTTGCTTTAAAACCATATGATCTGTATTAGAGGATGATATAGAGTGTTGATCATGATCAGAAATAGAGGCAATCGCATCTGACATAATGTCATTATGACCAACATTTCGGTAGCAGAATTCATTACTGGTAGAACTTGATTCAGGGTTAGATTGCATATCAGCTGTGAGAATGGGAGGACTAATAATATCATAGTTGTCAAGAAACTCTTTATAAGAAGATAACTCACCAATGGCACCCATTTGAGGAATAGTATCTTTGAAAGGAAACAAGTTTTCATCAAAGATAACATGCTTGGAAACAAAAACACGATTCGTGGAGATATGGAGACATTTATATCCTTTATATTGTTGGCTATAACCAATAAAAACACATGGTAGAGACCGAGGTTCGAGTTTGTCCTTTGCTGTATCTCTCAGATATGGATAGCATAAAGAACCAAAAACTCTCAGACATTCATAGACAGGAGGTTTGTTATATAGAATTTCAAAAGGACATTTGGAGTTAAGAGTTAAAGAAGGCAATCTATTTATCAGATATGTAGCTATAGTGAAAGTTTCTACCCAGTAATTCTTTGGTATCCCTGCTTCAAACATCAAAGCAAGACCAAGTTCAACAGTGTGTCTATGTTTTCATTCAATAGCACCATTTTGAGCATGATCATGAGGACAACTAATATGATGAAGAATTCCATGTTGTTGCATATAGTCATTCATTCTCTTATTCACAAACTCTCCCCCTCCATCTGATTGAAGGGTTTTGATAGCAGTATCAAAGTGATTTTTGACCATATTATTAAAGGAAACAAAGGCATCAAAAAAATCACTCTTATGTTTCAAGGGAATTATCCAACAATAACGACTGAAATCATCCATTAACAGAGCATAATATTGAAAACCAGACTTGGACATTATAGGTGATTTTCCCCATAGATCACAGTGCACAACAGAGAATGGTCAAGATGACCTTATGTGTTTATGCATAACATGTAACTTTCTACTTTTTCTGATTTCACAACTATTACATAAACCTTGGAATTGAGTAGTACTAATTATTGACTTATTTTGTTGCAGCAGCTGCAGCACTTTATGATGAGGATGTCCAAGTCTTCTATGCCAAACGACAGCACTTGCAGTAGTAAATCGGTTTGAGAAGAACTGTTGTGGAGAACTTTCTTCAAGAAGATAGAGACCACTTCTACACCTTCCATGAGCCAGAAGTTGATGGTTCCTCATGTCCTTAATATAAAAGGCATCGTGAGTGAATATAAAGTAACAAGGATATGTAGATGTTAGAAGAGATACAGATAGAAGATTTCTTTTTATATTAGGAACAATAAGGACTTTTTGTAAAGGTATTCGTTCTTTTCCATATATGTATCCATCACCGATGTGTGTAATAGGAGCATAATCACCATTTCCCATCATAATAAGATCATTCCCTTTATCTTTTTTTAGTTTACTAATTTACCTGCATTTTGAACAACATGATCCGTGGCACCTGAATCAACATGCCAATTACTGAATTCACCTTCAGTCACTCTCATAGCTGCCATGGCAGTAGTAGTATCAAATACATCTCTAGGGATTTCAGTACTCTGGTAGTTAGTATCAAAGCGATACCAACACTTGTATGCTTCATGTCCTCATTTTCCCCAAATTTGACAGAAAATGAAGCTTCGGTTGTAATTCACAGTATTGAAATCTATAGGTCCTTGCTTGGCAGCTTGAGGAAAACCTCTCCCATGAGAAGTGAAAGTGTTGTTGTTTGTAGGTCCACTTCCAAGAATCCCTATGTTGTAGTTGGTTGAGTAGAAGTTGGTTTGGTATTTTCCTCTTCCTCTTCCATATCCTCTTCCTCGTCCTGAGCTGTAATAAGTGTTTGTGTTTCCATATTGTTGTTGTCTTTGCATGTTGTTGTTATCTCCAGAATTCACAGTATTAGATTTTCCTCCTTTGTCAGTATAAAATATGAGAGGTGAATTGGAAGGACCTTTTCTGATTTTGCGCCTTTCATAATTTTGGAGAAGAGATATGGTTTCAGTATAGGCAGGAATAGGAGGTTTTAACATAGATACTACAAAACTCTCGTATTCAGATCCATCCAAACCATTGAGTAAGGTAAATACCTTCTCCTTCTCAGTTACAGCATGTCCTATTGCGTTTAGTTGACCACAGATACCTTTGAAGTTCCGCAGATATTCAGTTAGAGATGTTGAACCCTTTTGAAAGGTTCTGAGTTGAGATAGTAACTCAAATTCCCTTGATTGCGATGACTCTGCAAATTTCTTACCAAGAGTTTTCCAAACCTCAGATGTTTTTTTACATCCAATAGTTTCCCCCATTACTTCTTCAGATAGAGATCCAGAGATCCAACCTTTTACCAATCTATCAGTCTTCATCCAGGCTCTATACTTAGGATTCATGTCAGGTTCACCATCTTCAACTGAAATAAGAGGAGGTTGTTTTTCCGTCCCATCAAGAAATCCGTCTAAACAACAGCTTTCAGCTAAGGTTCTGATTTGTGCTTCCCATAGTAGAAAATTTTGATGATTCAACTTAATAGAAACGAAGTTTGACACACTAAGACCAATAGGATAGGGATAATCTGATGTATTTGTTGTTTTGTTTGACGTTGCAGTTTCAAAAATCTCAGACGCCATAGCAGAAGAAAGAAGCAAACAGAAGACACAACAATATAAAGGACTACTTCAGAAGACAGGACGAACTCTGATCAAAATCTGAAGATTCAGACGCAAACCTCAGTATGATATATCAGAACACAGACGAGGTGAGATCAGAGAGTGAGTAGAGTCGAACTTCGATCTTCAGTCTAGACGAGAAGAGAGCTTTGATCTGAGACTCGCTCTCTGAGATATTTCAGAAGGATGAAGACGTTGACCTTGATTCGTGTTGCGAACAGATCTCTGAGATGCTTCAGAAGGAAGATCAGCTTCGGTTGGATCTATCTCGGTGAGGAAGGATCAATTTGATTTGACCCTTGCGGCAACGAAGCAGAAGGATCTGTATGTTGACAGGATCTCAGGAGAAGAAGATGACCGGGATGATCGAACAGATTAGAAAACTTTGAGAGGAAGGAATTTAGATGGAGAGCAAGAGGATGGGCTAGGGTTTGAGATGAAGGATCACGCGGCGAGTCTGACGCGGAAGCTCTGATACCATTTCAGAAACTCATACTTGTGAAAGCGGGAAGAAAATTTGGGTGAAATCCTCGCTGCCCTTTACAAAGAGGGGCGATAGTTCTTTTATAGAGTCTCTCATTACACAGAAATCCGTTTAGTATAAATGGACGGGTTATGACCCGAGTACAGGAAAAAATAAACAGAGGTGCGGAAAGTCACAGTAGCAGAGACAAACAGAACATCAGCAGATCGGGATTTTGCTATCCTTTATCTATGTGGTTATAGCACTTATCTTGACATATATAAGCACTATTAGTATAAATGTTTGATACTAAAGTTATATAATTGTTAGAAGTGACTAAGATTATCAACTTTGTACAATTAAATAAGTTGTAAAATATGTAAAAAAGACTGGTCCAGTCCGGTCCTAG
The DNA here is from genome assembly GCA_963693085.1 of Alisma plantago-aquatica. NCBI lineage: Eukaryota > Viridiplantae > Streptophyta > Magnoliopsida > Alismatales > Alismataceae > Alisma > Alisma plantago-aquatica. The sequence goes on along the minus strand of OY856409.1, from coordinate 380,596,169 downwards.
AAGAAAACGGTCCGGTCTCGGTCCGGTCATACCTCGAAACGGTCCGGTCAACCTAAGGGCGGTGAAGCTGGGGGTTGCAGTCCGGCGAGGTCCCTCGTTACCTCCCTGTCTGCAGCTCGCTCTCTTTGGGACTACGTAGCTCCCAGATTGCGAACAACTCGTGTTAAAGTCGAGCTTCTTTCCTCGGATCATCAGCGAGACATTGTAAGAACACCACAGATCGGAGTCTCCAGTTTTGACTACTTTCTGACAACTCCATGACCCCAGCAACCATATAAAGGATACTACTGCAGAAATCGCTGCCCTTTCAGTTGTGTTGACAGTCTGCGGTTCATCACAACAACACCTACCAACCATCAGCTGACGCCGGCCCAGCTACACGTACCAACCAGCACAGCAACCCGGTCACCTCCCATTGCTTTTGACAGTACCTCCGCTCTCAATTTCTAATCATGGAATGTAATTTGTTCTTCTTTAATTTTGCGTTTCAACTGATGCGTTGACACATCTATGTGAGCTGACTGTTTCGGGATATACCTATACAGAGATAGGTAAGTCGCGCCCCATTAATATATGCGTATCTATTTTCCTAATTCTCTATGTTAAGTTGTTCTTCCGAACATTCTGATATTGCAGGTTCATTTCGGGACTTGGACGGTTCATTTGCGTCCATTGTCATACTCGGACGTCAGTTTTCATTAGTTCTGCTTTTAGCGGCTGTGTTCTAAAGTTCAATTATCTCTCGATATTTTTTACAGCCTACTCTTGATCAAAACAGGTTAATTTCATATGTTCCTTTGTTTCTATAACAGCTGAGCGTATACTACATACTATGGATGATAGCCCACATGTATAACATATTACGGATAAGGCATGTAACTCATTTGATATGACTTCTGCCTTGCATACGAGACAACTGATTAAGGATACACGTGCAATAGAAATATACATACGTGTAGATATTCAATGATCACCTTAATTTTTAGTACATATTTTTGTTAACATTTTTTTGTTCGTTTACAAATAGTCACAAATTTGGTATATATTCAGGATACATTCGATTGAGTTGAAATTTTCAAAATGTGGCAATTATCCCGTAAAATTGGGTAAAGGTGGTTGACGTACGGTAAAATGGTCAGCAATTTGAGAAAAAGTCAGAAAAATTAGATATATACATTTGTTGCATACATCTTACATGTCTGTTTGGTTGAGTTGAAAAATTTAGAATGCACGGAAAATTCAGGTAAAGGTGGTCGACGTACGGTAACATGCGGTCTAGGATTTAGGGAAAAGTAAAAAAAAACTAAAAGGATATATATATTTATTGCATACATCTTATATGTATATATGTTGTGCACATATATATGTATACATACACAAATATGTGTTTGCATACCTAGACACATACATATGCACCTAATTAGTAAGTTAGAGTCTTAATCAACGTACAAAACAGTGAAAAACTATTAAATGAGAACAATTCACGAATAATATGGGAATAAAACGCAGTATTCAAGAATAAAGAATTTTTCAGGCGTTTCATATGTCTATGCAAAAAATCATGTATTAAACGCGACAATTACAAAAAATCCGTGTATATTGTGATTATGTTTCAATTAAATTTAGATGTTTGATTTTAATTCATCAGTTTTAATGAATGTAAGCAGAATGAAAAATTGTGACACGTCAAAAGAGAAATTGCCAATCTTCAGGGTATAAAAAAGAAAACAAACATAAAATATATAGAAACAATTGTGTTAGAAGAAATCCCACAGAAAAAACAACGTAATAATCATCCCTAAATAATTATACACGTAGTTACTCCATAGTGATACAAGTATCCAGTAGAGTATATGTTTCCTTTCTTTGAAATTGGCACAAGAAAATGTTCACCAAAAAGATAGACAACAACATTAACAGGCCTAGGATTAGAAAGAAAGTGAATCATATAAGAAATTGAATCATATTTTTAGTACAATAACTTTTTCGGTAGCATCTAATTAAATGTACAATAACATGTTACTACAAAAGTACATAGTGCTTGAAATAAGCAATTATGTGCACCAAATTTAATTGATGTATTCTTTTCAATACATTTTCTATTTATTTTCAATTTTATGAATTCAATTATTGTGTTCTTTTTGTGCCATTGTAAATGATTTTTTTATAAAATTTGGTAATGATTGTTGTAATATAATATTAATATACATGTACATTTTCAATGATGAATTTTGTTTGAAATACATGTCTCTTTTAACATTGTGAGAAAACTTTTTCGTTTCATGTTTTTTAAATACCACAGTCATTTGCATTTATATGATATGAATTTTTAACTACGTAAATGTGATGTTATGATTGTAATAAAAAACTAAAAATATTTTATTTACCCTACTGATGAATATACATAGGATGAAATATTCTGACATATCAGAAGAAAAAAAGGTAGAAATTCAAAACCGACAAAGAGCGTGTTATGCCAACCTTTCATAGGAGAAAAAAGAAGAGAAGCATGAAAAAGTAGAATCAATTATGATAGAAGAAAATTCATAGACAATCAAAATTTGCAATCTAATATCTTTGTTGTATGGGAAGTAGGATCTACATCCAATCATAGAAAAACAAGTTCTAATTTTCCCCCCTCAAGTCAAATGAAAAAGAGGAGTGAAGACATGTCAAAATATTTCACAAAAGACTTGGTCATACCAACAGAGCCTTATATACTTACTGATTGTAGAGATTGTGACTGTTGCCATGCAAAATGATTTGCGTATGAAGTGAAAACATTTTGCTGCTATGATGGGGAAATTGGTCTGGTACAAAATGATACCCCCCAACAATTACTTGATTTGTATACCTCTCTAGAGAAGGAGGCCATACACTTTAGAATATGTGTCAGAAGATACAATAAAACATTTTCTTTTACATCTATGGGTGTGAAGGAGGACAAAAATCTTTCAAAGAGGGATAAAGAGATTTACATTTTTAAGGTGCAAGGACAAATCTATCGTTTCATAAATAGAATTGTACCTCAAGATGAAAAACATTCACATTTGCAGTTGTACTTTTATGATATCGATCATGAGACTGAAAACATATTACATCAAGACACAAGATTAAGACGGAATGTAGTCCAACTATTACTCAATGCATTATGGACAAATCCATACTCCAAATTTTTTCAAATCTTAAAAGATTTGAACAGCTTTAAAAATGTTCAAATATTCATCAAGTCAAGCCCAGACCTACATCAGGTTATTCAAAATGCACCGACATATTTACAAGTTGCTGGAATTCAGACCGAAACTGAAGACGACAACAATAATGATATAAATTTCCATGTGATATTTGTGTTTACAGTCATGCTGGAGATAGTCATTGTGTCAACTATTACTATGGATGTTATGATCCATTACTAATTCCATATGGTGAAATCGGCTGGCACGAGGGAATCTCATAAAGTGAGAAAATTTGGTCAATGTATAGTCAACAATTCATCATTTGGCCAATCTTACTTCAACAACATTGGTGACATTTTCCTATAAGAGAAAAGAGGTAATACATACATCACAAGTCATAATTATTTATTAGATAGTGTATAATTATTTATTATATTTCATTCTTATGTTCCACCTCTAGAAACCAAAGGAAAATGAAGAAAACAATATCATGTGGTGAGTATTATTGTTATAACTTACAGACAAGACCAAATGACAAAATAATTTTGCATCATTCTGGAAGACTTTTTCAACAATATATTGTTCATATGTACATTGAACTTGAAACCAGTCATTTCGACTGCATCAGAAGAGATCAACTGAGGATTCAAGCAGATCTATATCAAGGAATTGTTGATAGCTATAATTGTGGGAAAAATTGAGGTAACACAATTGGAAAGAGAATGATTCTTCTGACTTCTTTCATTAGTGGTCCTAGAGATATGAGACAATGATATCTTGATGCAATGGCATTAGTCCAAAGATATGGAAAAACGGATACATGTCTTACTTCTACATGCAATCTGTGTTATAGATGAAGAGGCTAGAAACGTTATAGATTGATTTGTTATTGAACAAAAATCTTACTTTACATTGAAATATATGTTATATATGTTCTTCAATAAAAGAAGTGAAGTACTCATGCAACAAATGTTATAGATGAATAGGCTAGAAACTACTTCTATAAAGAAGTTCTATAACATTATCTTTGGAATAAAAATACTAAAATGAGGAACTTCTATTGGAAGGATTATCTTTGCAAAACCTATTGAAGGTGAACGTTACTACCTATATTGTTTGCATAATCATGTTAAAGGTGTCGTGTCTTTTGAGCACTTGAGAATTGTAATGGAATACAATGTAGAACTTTCCAAGAGGTTGTTGAAAAAAAAGGTATTTTGCAAATAGATAACAACATTGAAGAATGTTTTGAGGAAGCTATGTTCTTTCAAATTCCTTCAAGCCTTTGAAAATTGTTTTCTACTATAATAGTCTATTGTGCATCAATCACCCCAACATATCTATGGGAAAGATTTAGAAATCAGTTGAGTGAAGACTTTTATGATGCACACATAGGTGACTGGACTAATGCTCATAACATTGCTTTGAAGAGTATCAATAGGTCTTGGAGTCGATGGGAAAATGTTTAGCAAACTTTGATTTTCCATCCATCCTTCAAGATGAACATGAAAAGTTATATAAAGAGATCGAAGAAGAATTGAAAATTGTTGCATCTGATAAAGACATCTTGAAAATTTCTCAACTTAATTATGATCAAAAAATTTCATATGAAGTTATTATGGATCGAATGGAAAAAGAAGAACAAGGAATATTTTTTATTGAAGGTCCAAGAGGAACCAGAAAAACTTTTTATATCATGCTTTACTAGCTAGAGTAAGATCATGTTGTCATATAACACTTGCAACTACATCCTCTGGAGTCGCAACATCCCTATTTCCATTTGGTTGTACTTGACGCTCAAGGTTTAAGATGCCATTGAACACTGAACAACAAAAGGTATGCAATATTTCAAAGTAGAGTAGTTTGGGTGAGCTGCTTTGTAAAACTAAGCTAATAGTTCATGATGAGATATTAATGGAAAAGAAACAAACAATAGACATTAGATCTTTTATTGCAAGATATGACAAGTACCACACTACTTTTGGAGGAAACTTTACTGTATTTGATGGTGATTTTAGACAAATTCTTCCTACTATAGAGCAAGGAGGTAAAGAACAAACAATTTCTACTACCTTTGTGAATTCAAAGTTATGGAGGCATGTTGAAAAGATACATTTGAGAGAAAATATGAAATCCATAGAAGATCCATCATTTAGTAAATATCTACTTCAAATTGGAGATGGAACAACGAATGTCACATTTGATGATCAAATAGAAATTCATAAATGCATGGTGATCCCTTATATTGATGAAATATCTTCCAAGCTTGAGTCGATACATGCAATGTTTCCTAAACTTCTTGATATGAATGATGATAATATCTATTCTCTCACAAATCATGCAATTTTGATGACCAACAATGAATTTGTTGATGATATAAATGACATATTGATTGGAATGTTTCCTAGAGAGAAGAAAGAGTACTTTAGTTTTGATTCTATAATCGATGGTACCAATCAATTTCAAGAAGAAGAATTACTCAATTCACTAACTCGTTCTGGTCTTCCTCCTCCCAAGGTGATATTGAAAAGAAACTTCCCAATCATGCTACTTCGAAATATCAATCCTTTTATGGGTCTTTGCCATGGTACACAGCATTTTGCAAAAAAATCAATAGAAATATTAGTGATGTTGAAATAGCTATTGGAGATAAGAAAGATCAAAGATATTCATTCCAAGAATCCCTCTGATGCTATCATGAAAAGTTACTATTTTCCTTCAAAAGAATACGATTTCCAGTCAGATTATGCTTTGCAATGACTATCAACAAAGCACAAGGACAAACTTTAGGAAAATTCGGAATTTACTTACCTCAACTAGTATTCTCTCATGGGCAATTATATGTTACTTTATCTAGAGTCAAATCACCTACAGATCTTAAAGTCATTATCAAGCCAATTTCAACAGAAGAGATGAATATTACAACAATAAGAAATTTTGTGTACACTGAAATTTTATCATATGTGGGAATCGCTTAGGTAAAAGTTTATATATTTTTCATTAGTCATGTCCTTTATTACTCTCAAAATTTGATACCATTTTGAATACCAATGTCCAACCTTTTTCATCATATAATTCAAAACTCTCGTTGTTCTAGTTACATTTTGTTACTTTCAGGGAATGAAGATACATGATGATGCATTCAATAACTATCAAGTTTTTCATGCAATAGTTGTTATCTTTTTCAAGTGATGCGACTGAAAATTATAAAGCATAAAAAGAAATTACACTAGTTACCATATTATATATAACATGTCAAGTACATATAAGTTGTATAGTTTGCAGGCATGCTTTTTTGTCTCAATACACAGATTTATATATAAGAATGTTTAAAACGATTGAAAATATAAATGAGCATACATGATAGTCTATTCTGATTACATTTAATTAAAATACACGTGCTTAGCATGTGCATTATGCTAGTATATATAAAAAAGCTAACACCTCACTCCCAATTGAAAATCCCACACAACCCCATAACCCCTTATTTGCAGTAAACCCTTGCGGTGGCGGCTGCTGGAGATGGATGCTTACTTCCCCAACTTAGCTCCTAGCTGCCAACGATTAGTGGATACCGGAGTCGATGGTCACTCCGTGTCCCTAGGTTCAACCAGCGGTGAACAAAGATCATCGATTGTTCCTCTAGCCTAGCTTCATTCAACGATGTGCTAAGATCATAGATGCCATCTTTTCTATCTTTAGCCTCTAACTGATAGCAATGTAAAGCTTACGTAATGGAAAAAGTTGTGGCACATCAATTGAAATTATGTATAGAGGACCTTTACCTATGAAGAAAAGCTTTTTGGAGGCAAAACCATTCTCTTCCTACCCTGATTGATTATGTAGTAGGCAGAACTGTTGCATTATGTCTTGTTCCCTTCTTCGGAAACATGAGTTCAATAACGATCGCAAGTTGTTGAGGAGACCTAGAGCCATCCTGGCGATCCTCCAATGGTTTGGAGTGATGCTTGGTAAAACTCGACTGGAGTTCGAACCTAGTATTTCCTCTTGGATCCCCTCTCTTCACATGATAAAGTATTTAGTACTAGACCTCTCGATTTCTCTTTGATTTGTATATAATGATTTCTAGCATTTATCTTTGTTACACACATTTAGAATACATATAACAAGTCATGTGCGTGTTGTTCAGTTGATCTTTATTGTTTCGGAAACTGTTATGTAATTTATTTTTGTGAATGTACCTAGTGCTTGAAAAAGATATATATGTTGTATATTTTCTGATTTCGTTGCTAATGTTCAAATACTTATGTAAGCCAACATGCTATCGTCATTACATATGATCCTGAATATGGGGCTATGGTAGTTTTATTAAAACTGAATATATCATAGTTATTGCAAGCTTGTAGCTGCCTATTGTTTAAGCATTTCAAAATAGTCTATTTTAATTACATGTAACTTGTTAAACTCATCCTTAAATCGTTGTAGGTTTTACATGTGTGGTCAAAAAAGAAAGAAAACACTATTGGTGCATTAGAAAATCTGAAGGTGTGCTTAATGCCTATATACAGAAAATATAAGTCATGTATGGCGAAAAGGATAATCCCACCAAACATCAAATCTAATGCCATGCATACAAAAAATTTCCCAAAACCATAATCTTATACATAATGGTTTTTCAAATCCGGATAATATTCAAATTCGAATTGTTAAGTTCGGGTTCAAATTGTGTTAGTCTTTTCTAGATTCGTCATATATCAAATCGGATATTGGATGACATGAAAAAAAATGAATTCGAATATCGGATATATAGGTTATCGAGTTCAAATTTGATCAGTTTACAAGTCTAATCAACACACAACCCAAACCATTCTTTGAGGCATCAAAAAAGACAATATAGCCTTTTCCCTATTGTGGCAGCACTAGCCCTGGTGCATTTGTCAGCTTCTCCTTCAACAACTGGAAAGCAGTTGGAATTTGTCATCCCAGATGAAAGGTACATCTTTACTGGTCAGCTTCCTTAGGGGTAACATTATAGCACTGAAGTTTTTAATGAACCTCCTATAGGATCCTGCTAATCCATGTAAACTACAAACTTCTATCATCGTCTTTGGTTTCTCCCACTCTATCACAAATACAACCTTCTTGGGGTCCACATGAACACCTTCAGTAATATCACATGTCCAAGAAAAGACACCTCTTTCAGCCAAAACTTGCACTTGCTAAACTTCATGTACAACTAATGTTCTCTCAACAAATCTAACGCCTAACATAGATGTTGCTCGTATTGCTGGATATCCCGATTGTATATCAAGATGTCGTCTATGAACACCACCACAAATTGATCAAGATAGGGTCTAAACACCCTGTTCATCAAGTCCATGAACGTTGGCAGTGCATCGGTTAGCCCAAACAACATAACAACGAACTCGTAATGACCATACCGAGTCCAAAAAGCTGACTTGGGTATATCTTCCACCTTGATTTGCAACTGGTGATATCCCAACCTCATATCCATCTTTGAAAAGACTGCAACACCCCTCAACTGATCAAACAGATCATCAATCTGTGGCAAGGGATACTTGTTCTTAATTGTCACTTTGTTCTATTGCCTGTAACTAATGCACAACCCCATGGATCTGTCTTTCTTCTTAACAAATAGCACTACAGCACCCCACAATGATGTACTTGGTCTGATGAAATCTTTCTCAAGCAGCTCTTGCAACTATTTCTTCAACTCTGACATCTTAGCTAGCGTCATTCTATACGGTGTCTGAGATATCGACTCTGTGTCCAGTACCATATTGATCTCAAAATCAATCTCTCTAGCTAGAGGAACACTTGGGAACTCATCAGGAAACCCGTTTTCAAATTCACAGACAACTGGCACCTCCTGGAAACTCAGACTCCTTTCCTTGGTATCTACCACATGTGCCAAGAACGCATCACAACCTTGCTTCATGAGCTTTTCTACCACCATCATTGACACCAAACATGTAGGGAGAATCTTCCTATCTCCTTGGAATACCCACATCACACCACCATCGACAAACATTACCACTTTGGAACTACAATCCAAGACCACATGATACTTATCTAAAGTATCCATTCTAAGGATTACATTGAATCCATACATGTCAAGTGATATGAGATCCACTTGAATGCTATGTCCTAAAAAAGAAAGGGCACAGGAAGGACACACCTCCCGCAGCTCAGCAGAACCAACCAATGAGGTTTCTAAGAGAAGACTATCACGCATATGACTAATAGGTAAGGAACAACTAGATATCACTTTAGTGATGAAAGAGTGTGTAGCACACATGTCAACCAAAACAGATATATAGCAAGAATAAGACAAATTAGAATGAAATAACTCTATCTGACTTGTCATGACATGTGGGTTGACCACTCCTTCTAGCTGACTCATCATGTAGAATTGAGCCATTGTTTGTTGTTTCTCCTGTCCTGTGTTGACCTATCCAAAAGAACTAACTTGTGATGCATGTCCATGTCCTTTGCCACTGCTAATGTTGAACTGTTGTTTTTGATGCGACACTTTTTGGCTCTGTCTCGACTGTTGGGTAACCTTCTCATCTCTGATAGGGTAGTTCCATCTAATACATCCCACTTGTTCACACTTGAGGCAAGTTTTGGAGTCATATTGTGGCCTCGTCGGTCCTGCCACCGATACTGATGTTGCACTTTGGGCTCCCGCATGTGGGAATCTATGACCTCTACCTCTGCTAGGTGACCACTACGACTGACTTATTGTTCTTTGTTGTGATGGTGGTGTGGAAAACCTTGACTTCTTAAAGCCACCATATGACTATCCCCGGTATTGAGTAGGCCTCTTATTGGCCTTTGTCTCATGTTTTTCCACCACCGACTGTTCCAGCCTTCTAACTAACTCAATAAATGTGGAGAACTTCTCCCTATTCTCTAGAGATGACACTGGAGTCGTCAACTCTGTACTCAAACCTTTCTCAAACTATATGATCCTCTCCTTGTTCGTCGTTGCCATATGCGAACAAAACCTTAGAAGCTCCATGAACTTATCTTTGTACTCATTGACTGACATACATCCCTGCCAGATCTTCTCGAACTGGTTGATCTTCTCATCAAGATAGGTCTTCAAAAAGTACCGACACACAAACTCCCGCCAGAACTCTTCCCAACTGATCACAATACCTTGCCTTTTCTCCTCCTCAATGGCCCACCAGTGGCCAACACTCCCCTTTAACAGATACACATCATGCTTTACCTTGTCTTCCTCAGGGATGTTGAGGATGTTGAAGGCCTTCTCCAGCTCGGTCAACTGCAGATCTGTATCTTTTGGGTCTGTCATACCTGCGTACTCCACTGCCCCTACATGTCTCAAACTCTCAAAGGTCTTCCCTAATCCCAAAGCCTCCGCATTGGGGACTTCCGTTCTCACTTGGGGTGGAGGTGTTCTATCCGTCGTATGCATCATCGTAGCCATGAACTGTCTAAACATGGACTAAAAAGTGGGATTGGCTACTACAGTAAGGTCCTAGGGCGTCTCAGGCACAACATCAACCCTCTCATGCCTCCTAGAACCAGCACATGGTGTAACAACACTTCTCTCAACATCATGTTCTCCAGCCATCTTTTCTTCTCTTCTTCTTCTTATGCATAAGCAGAAGTTACCATAAGAAAGGTTGGAGGATACTAGAACTATAAGGCCCATAAACTTGCTTAATGAGTTGAATAATCTTAATTATAATAATTTAATTCTTATAACCCTAACATATCCTTTTTATATGATTTGAAATCATAAGATAAACTTAAGTTTCAAATGTGGTCCAATTTGGACACTGTTTGAGAAAATTATGCAATTTTATGCACATTTTGGACTTTTCTATAATTCACCCAATTGAGAGGTTTTTTTGCAATTTATCACTTGAATTATGTTCCTTGGATATTCTCTCATCATTATTGAGCTTTTTTATCCATGAGTCACCTATTTAATCCTTGGTTTGAAGGTGTTTTCTCCAAGTATTTTAGGGTTTACCCCTTCATGAATGAGCTACCTTTAGTAGCTATCAACTAATGAATTATTTGTTTTGCTTGGAAATTCAAGAAACGAGGGATATGCATGTCTCTATGGATGGTGGGGGAGCTTCTTGTATATGTTCTTGTATATTCTTAATAGTTTAAGGCCATGGACACTTATAAAGTTACTAGAACTTCAACTTTTTCTTTTTCTTTATCTTAAAGTTTCATATACTTATCTCTAAGTACAAAAACAAGCCATTTTCTCTCCACCACTTACATCCTTCTATGAACCTCTTCCTCCCTATGTGGTGCTACGAATTTCCTGTCCAAGGAAGAAGAAGAAAGAGGGGATCTTCTAGGAAAAAGAATCTAGGGTTGCAATTGACTTCCTTTTAGGGTTTGAAAAGCTTCCTTCTAGTGATCTTGACCTAAAAGACGTTTGCTCATTTGATGAATAAAGGTGCTAGATGGATGAGTTCACAGCTTATGCTTGGATTCCCTACACTACCTACTCATGTTTTCTTCTATTTGGGAGTTTATCTTCTAATTAGAGGCACATTTTATAACTTGTTCCACATTTATTGCTTACCATAAGCTTGCAAGATCATGTTCTTGCTTGAAAATGATGATCCATGCACTAAAAAGTTATGCTTGACTTGGATTTCGATTTTTATAATGTTCCCTATTCTGATTTCAGTTCTAGATGAACCTGTGATCATGTGTACATTATTCCTAAGGTATAATATGACTTGGATCAGGTTGGTTTGACAGCCTATAGTGGTAAGCACCTATCAACCAATGGTCAATTTTAGGGTTTTAAGTTGATTTCTTCTATAAACCCATGACCCGGTGATGGTACCATTGCAAAAATCCTATGGTGTTGTCTTCATCACAATTGATGGTGGTAAAAAAGGGTGTCAACTGACGTTCACTCCTTAGGTCATGTTTTGGCCTAATTAGAA